>JAMPIV010001976.1:357500-370000 GCA_024509875.1 Oreohelix idahoensis | reverse complement strand
ACTGCTTTTTTTTCTCTTATAACTTGTAAACACAATATGTGTTCTGTTTATTCTTCGGTTTCTTGTTATGTTGTTTATGCTGCAAGCAATTGTTATAGATCTCTATATGCCCCGAGTTTCTTTTCTGTTACTTCATGTTACTTAATCTTTGGCTTTTTCCTCCTACGTGCTTGCGTTCCTTACTTTTTCTAGTGTATTAATAACGTAAATCTAGGAGTGAAATTTTACACTTGTCTGGCATAATCTGACGTAGTGCTGGCATGTTGGAAATGTAAGCAAAAGCCGTGCTAGACCATATGGTTCTCTACCTGAGGAGTAAAACTATTTGGAGTGTTTATTAATCAAGCTGCTGCATACAAGAATTTGTTAGCTTAAGCCAATGGAGTTTTTTGGGAGGAAGAAGGAGTCTCAGAAATATTTTCATATGTATAATACACGAAAATTACTGAGATAAAGGTGAAATACACAATCGTGTCTACTACTGTTTTATGTGTATATGTGAATAGATTCCTGGCGTTACGGTGAAATACCTTCGTCACTTTAGCAAAGCACGGAAGAAACAGAATGGGTTGGGGGGATGAGAACCAGAAACCACAGAGAACTTTTAAGACAAGGTTTGGGACCCTAAGATGCAGCAATAGGGAATGCAGTCAGCGACCCATAGCTTGACTGCTTGCGTCAGGGTCAGCGAACCAGAGCTGACCATGACCCTACTACTCCTCCACGTGGTGGTCCTGGAAACAGGCTGCATCACTGCAGTCTGGCTGAGCGAGTAGGGATCGCAGAGGGAAGGCAAACCCGGTCCCAAAAAATGCCGTGCTGAAGTCGGATGTGTCGACCGAAAGGTGCAGATATCACACCTCCGGCGTAAACAGACACAACGCAACCAACGTCCTTTTCAGGACGAACGAGGAAGAAGAAGAAGAAGAAGACAGGGTTTGTTAACCTTTGTTTGTGCTATCGACCCCTTTGATTGTCCGATGACGACTACGGACACCTTCTTAGGAAACAAATGTATATAAACAAATAAATAAAAAACAAAAAACCTTGAATTCCTTCACGGACATCCAAGGGAATCGTGGAACCACAGGTTACGAACCCCTGATTTAAGATACACAATCTGTATACATATGCAGCTAATAAGTAAGTCTGCACCTATTTAGCAACTTTAGTGGTACTGAGACATGACCTACAAAATTGTTAACAGGAATGGCTGTTGAGCTTCGGGAGTGGTGCGGCCGCATCAGGTACCGTCTGGTGGGAGCCACCGAAGTGTATTAAAAAAAATTTAAATCATAAAACATGTGAAATAGCAAGAAGAAGAAAAAAAAAAAAAAAGAAACAGAAAATCCCAAAGTGGAAACATTTGTATTTGCTTATATGAAACTGATCCTTTTCCTACACGTTTGAATACTTCGTTTAAAAAAAATACGGCACACTGAACGCACATCTATAATTCTAGATAAATAATGAAAAAAAATTACTTACAATAAAACGTTCAAAACATCAATGAATTGTGTTTTATTTTGTAAAATGCTACATTGAGCATCACTTGCGGAAGTAACACTGTGACCCAACTCAAAAGTATGAAGTTGAGCCTGGTAAGAGTACATATACTACTGCACTCTGGAGGAGGGGAGGGGGGGGGGGAGCGCCATCTCGAGACTTCGCACCACCTTGAATAATCCCTAGGGCCGACTCTGATTGTTGACTGACTTATTATGTGCGTTGATTTTACATAAGCACAATTATTTTTTGTGAAACTCTATTTATTACCGGTCTCTAAGTTTTCTACACACATACACACGCACTCACATATATATATATCTATTTATGTGTGTAATGTCGTAATGTACTCATTTAAAAAAAAATGGTGATTGTATATACCGAACCGGAACGAAACATACAAAATTTAACATCAACTTCTTTGGCATAACAGCTGTTACTCTCCATTCATTTCTCTTTTGGAATACATTAATTATCCTTTAGCTCTATCCATGAGATCCCGGTCGTCTAAACTGTCTCTTCTACCCTTCATTTAGAGGTCCTCTTTTGTCTCACGACTCTTCTCTTCCCTTGTATGTTCCATTCAAGGGCATGTGTGGTTAACTATATTTCTTATGTGCTGTGTATATATATATATATATATATATATATATATATATATATATATATTATATATATATATATATAATATATATATATATATATATATATATATATATAATATATATATATATTATATATATATATATATATATATATATATTCCTGACGAAATGGGTTTGTCCCATATTGAATCATTTCTGAGTCAAAATCTGGACTCTTGGACACATTTTATAAGCAGAAGTCTCTACACATTGTGAGTGGACCACGTCACATAAGCCGACACTTCAATACTCAAAGCGTAGCTATGGACCCCTCGTCATGCTTCGCTACCGTGCTTAGTCATAGTCACTGATCACAGTTTTAGTGTTTTGGTGAGGCACATCATGGTGCATAGCGATCTCTCCAAATATACCTTTTTACAAGATCGCTTCGCCCCATGATGCGCTCTCAACAATATATATATACATATTGTTACGGAGACTATTATCATTACTATTTTCTTCTTCTTCCTCGTTCGTCCTGAAAAGAACGTTGGTTGCGTTGTGTCTGTTTACACCGGAGCTGCGATGTCTGCGCCTTTCGGCCAACACATCCGACTTCAGCATGGCATTTTTGGGACCGGATTTGCCTTCCCTCTTCGATCCCTACTCTCTCAGCCAGACTGCAGGGATGCAGCCTGTTTCCAGGACCACCACGTGGAGGTGGAGTAGGGCCTTGGTCAGCTCTGGTTCGCTGACCCTGACGCAAGCAGTCAAGCTATGGGTCACTGACTGCATTCTCTATTGCTGCATCTTTGGGTCCCATTACTGTTTTAATACATTATATGTCAGTGTAATGAAATATATGCTTGAAATATTGTGGTGAAATTCTAAATACAATATCTAAATTAGAATATAACAGTATAGTGCATAAAGTCAAAGATAGGATAGTACTAAAAATTTTCGTCGAGAATTGTTGTCGTCACCCACGCCTTCAGCGTATTAGTTGATAACGCATTAGCCGAACAAAAAGGGTACCCAATTTTTCAAATTCGTCCTTGAGATAAACGTAACACTTCCCAAGTTCAACGAAGTATTTGCCTAAAAGACATAGTGGAGAGAGGGTGAGGAACGGATAGATGGCCCAATGCTAATCGCGTCTCGCATTGTTTCTAAAAATAAAACCAACTCGCAAGCCTTGCCTAGGGCGATTTTCAAAATACGATGTAAAAGTTAGAACATGTGGACAATTGGGTCATGCAGACAGCATTTATGACGTAATTCTCACGTACTACGAGAGACTCTCGTAATTAGCTGGAAATTAGTGCAAAAAGACATGAATAGGTTGGTTATTGTAGAAAAAATATGGAATTTTGAACCAAGCCACCTAGCCCCATAAAAATTATATCTTCGTGTACCTTAGGACTTCCTGAGCAAGAATAGGTTGTTAGTTACACAAATAGTCCATTAAATAATCAGATATTGGTAATAATATTATAGAGGATCGGACAGACTGTCAGGACAAGTCATGCCTGCTTGATTTTATTTTGGGCATATTTTTGGTAAAACTTTAGGGAAATAAAGACTAAGAAGGTACGAGAGATTGGATTGGATAGATTTTGAAGGAAGGCGAAATATTATTGGCCGACCTCAAAATAAAAATATACTAACCAAGTAACGAAGGGAAAGTTTGAATTTTATTTTGCAAGACTCGTTTACAATTGAAATATGCGTAGTCATTGGTCAGCTTACCAAAGCTGCATTTAAACTTGAAAGGCTTAGATGCCATTTTTTTCAAAACCTTAGTTGAAGCAGGTGCGTTGAGAGCAGCATTGCTGTAGACCATATTATCTCAGCAGTCTGGACAAAGGCAGAAGGAACAAAAGTGTATTTCCATTGCCAGTCAACGTATTAATTGTGTGCTTTTCATTGAATATTGTGGGGTTCTGCTGGCACTTATCTGGTGTCAATGAATGGTCTGAGTGAGAAAGCCTACATTATTGTGAGAAGTCCCTCTTACTAAGTCTGTACTCAAGCATTTGAAAGATCAGAGGAGACTGTGGCTTGTGGCCGACTCGACGACAACTGCTGTGATTCCTGGGTCCAGATAAGTCATAATATCTGGCCTGGGACAACTTATCATAAACATTAAGCGAATCTCCTGTATACGAAATAACATTTCCACCCAAGAACTAAATAAACAAATATATGTGTAACAGAAGAATTCTGGGATGATTATAAATCCCCAACCTGTCTCCAAATACCAGTAGTCATCATATATTAAGTAATACTATTTGAAAGATTTTAATTGTAACAATGTGCCTTGGACATATGGTCCTATTTATGTAAATATATTTATATTTGTATATATATATATATATATATATATATATTCACTTGAGTTGTGGTCCTGGCCAAAACAAATTTAGGTCCAGGACAAATAAATTTGAGAAAAAATAAT
The DNA here is from genome assembly GCA_024509875.1 of Oreohelix idahoensis. NCBI lineage: Eukaryota > Metazoa > Mollusca > Gastropoda > Stylommatophora > Oreohelicidae > Oreohelix > Oreohelix idahoensis. The sequence continues at coordinate 365,452 of JAMPIV010001976.1, read as the reverse complement.
TTCCAAACTATAAATTTACCCACTGGTGTTAGTTAAGTTCATAATAGCATTTAGTATCTGTATGTGTATGTGTTTGTATTGAATTCCTATAACATCACTCTTACATTACCCTAGACACTTAACGTAGCTCTCAATAATACTAGGCCAAAATATAACTTTGAGTGAGATCGTAGGTGGTATCAGCAAGGTTCTCTGTAACACAGCTATCAATTGTCTACCTCAGGGACCTTCACAGATTGACCTCACTCAAGTACAACTTTATTACACACCAATCTTCTTAACATCAAAACCCATTAGACCTGTTTCAGTTAGAATGGCTGACCTAGCTCAGTTCCGATCTGCTGCTGTGCAGACTGCTAAAGAGATGGGTATGGATGGACCAGAGCTGGTCCAGTATGTAACCTCAGAGGTGGATAAATTTATTGCCCGAGAAGATAAACGATTAGAGAAAGAAGCAGAAAGAAAGTTAGAGGTTGAAAAAGAAATCAAGAAAGTTGCAGATTGAGGCTGACATAGAGGCTAGGGCATTGGAGGCGGATAGGGAGGCGGAGATTAAACGGCTCCAATTAGAAGAAAAAAAGGCTGAAAGAGAAGCAGAGGAAAGAAGACTGGCTACAGAAAGAGAAGCAGAGGAAAGAAGACTGGCTACAGAAAGAGAGGAAAAGAGACTGGCTGCAGAAAGGGAAGAAAAGAGACTGGCTACAGAAAGAGAAGAAAAGAGACTGGCTGCAGAAAGGGAAGATAGGAGATTGCAAAGGGAGCACGAGCTACGACTAAGGGAGTTGGAATTTCAAGGCCATGCTCCTGAAAATGGTGCCAGCCCCTTTGCCTCAGATGCCACTGCTAGTCAGGGAGCCTCAACCTCAGCTATGGGTTTTCATTTAGACCATTTTGTTGAGAAAGACGATGACATAGAAAGGTATTTAAGTAGGTTTGAACTTTTGGCTACTACATATGGGTTAGAGAGAGAGAGAGAGGTGGAGCCTCAAGTTATCCCAGGGTCTTAGGGGAACAGCTTATGAAGTTTTTGCCAAGATGAGCAGGGATGACCAAGACAATTATGACATGTTAAAGCAGGCTCTCTTGTTAAGGTATGAAAAGAACGGAGAATTTTACAGGAAAAAAATTAGAAATGCCAAACTACTGTCGGGTGAGACCTATTACCAGTTCTCTGCACGGTTAGAGACCTAATTGGAGAAATGGACTGCTCTGGGGAAAACCCAAGATCTTAAGGAAATGATCCTTATTGAGCAACTGAGAGAGTCCATGGCTCCAGACTTGAGAAAGTTTCTCATGGAACAAAGTGCAGAGAGGCTGGGTGAGTTACTCAATGTCGCTGAGAGGTATCAGGCAGCCCAAGCAGAGGTAGCTGGTAATAAAAAGAAACAGGTGGACAATTTTAAGGCACCACAAATCTTTAATAGGTTTGACAATAGAGAACAGAACAAAGGTAAGCAACAGTTTGATAGGCCACGCCATGATTATAAAAATAAAACCCCACAATTCAATGAAAGGAAATATAATGACAGGAAACCCTTCAGACAGGAAGGAAAATATTGTCAAATATGCAGGATGCATAATCATAATACTAGTGAATGTGGTAGGAAACTTCCTCCATATCGAGCGGCATGCATGATAACAGTGGACAAGGGGAGAAAGAAGGACCTGTCTACAGAACAGCATGAACCTCATCATCCCCCATCTGTGAAGAAGTGACATGTAATGGTGCCAGAGTCAGGTGCCTTTACGATTCCGGTTTGGAATATGACTCTGTTGTGAGTGCAACCCTGGTGCACCCTGATCAGTATACCACAGAGAGAGTGGAAATACAAGGTGCCTTAAAAGGAACAGCCACCATGACACTTCCCGTAGCCGAGATAGATGTAAAGACTAGGTACGTGGAAGGAGTGATTAGAGCAGCCGTGTGTGACGACCCTAACTACCCGCTGGTGTTAGGAAAGAAATATGTTTTTCTAGGAAGCCCTGTAAAACCTGTGGTAATGGCCAAGCTTCAGGTCAGGTCGACTCCTAGTAGAACGAAGGAGGAACCACCACTAATTTATTCCCATAAGCAGATGAGAAAGGACCAGGCAAAGGACAAATCACTGAAACCTTGCTTTTGGCAAATTGCCAACAAGCCATACACACCGTAAGAAAGGGCAATTCTATTTAAAGGAGGGACTGCTCTACAGGAAAGCTAGAGCAGGATCAAAAGAATATGGACAGTTGGTACTTCCACCTTCCTACAGAGAAGAAGTGATGGCACAAGCACATGTTGTACCAGACGGTGGACACCAGAGAAATGGAACCACCCGTCAAAGGACATCGGAAAAATTTTACTGGCCCCAAGTAGCTTCTGATATTGCACAATTTGTGGGGGCCTGTGAAAAATGTAGCAAGGTACATTCCCCAAATTGGGAAAATAATAATCAGTTGCAAGCCAAGCATTCTGAAAAATGTGGGCCTAAAAATAAAAAGGGAAACAAAATTAATAAGGTAGACACAGAGGATAGGTATTCACCTTCCCCCTACCCGTCTTCTCCAAAAATATTTAGACTGGCAACTCTGCGTATGGCACCCAGAGACAATAGAAACACAGACCAGTCATCTCAGGCTAAATTTGAAGCCGCATTCAGGGAGCTGGCTGCCATTGACATTGAAGATGATCCGCCCAAGTTAAAACCGAAACTCAATGTTATCAATTGAAGAGTGGGGAGTGGGCGGTTGAGCACTGAGGAAAATGTTCAACGCGCTTCACAATGTGGCTATTAACTTAGCATTATAAGGGCACCGGTGACAGTGGTAGTAATCAACCCACACAGTCCACGGGGAAGTATTGTACGGACTGTCATAAAATTAACAGTGATACAACGTAAAAATATCTCCAAAGGATAAAATGTAAGGATAAAAAGAATGCGTAAGTTACTAGAAGGCATGATCGCCCACGCCGCGGGTCATCACCCGCCATGGAAATTAAATTGCTGAAACGGTTACTTTGAATCGGGGAAAATGAGAACGGCGGATCAAAAGGAAGGAAAAAATATGATATGACTGAAAAATTGCTGAGAATAGCAAGGCTAAGGAGACGCAATTGGGGGGGGGGGGGGGGGAAAGAAAAAATTCCCCCCCCAAATTTGACCCGGGGTAGGGAAGGGGGCGCTTATGGGAAACCAAGCCTTTTTTTTGAATTCGGCGGCAAAAGCATTACAACGCAAATGCTTGAAATATTACAAAATTAAAAAAAGATAACTTTTCTTAAATTCTAATGTTAGGAATATAAAAATTAGCTGGCCGGGATGGCCCATTTTGAGCAGTGAAATAATATGCTTTTATTTATACAGACGGATAAGATATAATGAAGACATTGACATAAAGACTGTGTTGTTTAACATCAGCGAAAGGACTGCATTGAATCAAACATGTCACTAATTTGCACAAAAAACGCGACCTTTGAGACTCAAGTGTTCAAAATCTAGTTAGAATGAAAGAGAGGGACATTGGTGGGAGCTGTGGCTTAAACATAAACTTTACAGACAAAAATATTTGTAGAGGGGGGACGGATAGGGTTGGTTCAAAAAACCAAGTACGTTTTTTGTGAAAAAACGCAAGTAGGAGACGGACGGGACTAACAGATTAAAATACATACTTGGACAGGAAGCATGACTGTAATGACTTTTATGGTGTAAGGTGAAATTTGAATCTTGAAAAAAAACAACAAGGCATTGATTTGGCCACAGACAATCATATTATTTCAGCGCTAAGACGCGCTTTTTGCGATATCCTCTAATAGTTGGTCCAGTGGATAGGACACAGTAAATTTTAAGTGTGGTGATTTCCAATGAAGTAAATTGAAATAAGTTCAGGGACGCCATACTATAGCCAGCAGCTCAGCTGAGTTTTGCTAGCATTTCTGTGTTCTTTATTCATAATCTGAGCTGTGAGTTTTTTATGTTGACACCAAAAGGTGGTGTCAAATGCTGTGTATAAATAAATTGACACGTGTGGACCCGTGCAGCGTCGCATCACGGCAGAACAGCCTTGTATTGACCCAAGCCACGGAGTGGTGGTGCCACCCGATATATTGCACCAAGCACGGAGAGTGGTGGGGCCACACCAGATTCCCTAGCACCAGAAGACCACTACTCTTTCAAAGTTTATGTAAGCAAGGGCTGGTTCTTGCTGGATTTTACACCATCTTCATTTGAACATAGCACCCAAAGTGAATTACTACTAAAAAACAATCCCATTTCCTTTCCATCGATTAATGGACAAGGTTTGTAGATAGGCTTTGAAAGGGGAGGGATGTAGACACACCAACAGCACATCTATTTCATTGTTACTCCCAGGGAAAATTAAAATTTTGTAACTGTAGCATAATATTAATACTAAATTGTGTAACATTGGTTATAAGCACACACCTTTTTATTTATCATGCCATTTTATTCATTTGCCATTCTCTCAATAAATTCCAAAAATCCCTTTTTTCATATGTTCTGTCCAAAATAAAACCTGGTTCAGAACAAATAAATTTAAAAAAGATTTTACTTTCTAAAATTTCACCAGGGCTGAATTTAGTTCATTGTGTTCTAAATTTTATTGATAATATTATATTATTTAATATCTGATGTGTGTGTGTTTTGTAAATGTCAATACAATAACACACATTCGAGACTTCAGTACCCTAGATTCTTACCTATCCTGTGTTCCCAGCCACATTCATGTCTCTGAAAAAATAGATAGGTTTGTGGAGTCGTAGTGGTAGCAGCACGAAGATCCTGGCCTTCTCATGAAAAACCCAAACAATTCACAGATACAACCCAACATTTTAAGTCTCAGGTCGAGCCTTCATTCAGACTGTGACCTGCTCATTCTGACATCACTGACTTAGTAATTATCACCATCATACAATACCATCCGCTGAAACCACTCTCGACCACGCCAGACCCTGGCATGGAGTCCTATTACCCACATACTCTCATATATGCAATGCACACGGGTGAATTTGTGATTTCTGTTCGCAGAAATTCTTTTCCCCACCTATTACATTATTTCACCTAAAATTGTCGTTAGGAGGAGAGATCAGTTGGTGAATATGGCCTCCATTTGAGTGGCACGTTATAGAATTATGTATGAATATTATTAAAGGGTGTTTCCAAATTCAAGTCAAGCTGGAACGCAGACCAATTGTTGGCTGTGAACATTTCGGAAGAGTATAATGAATCCCTAAGTTGCCCTCTTGAATTGAGGATTTTCGGAGTGTTTTTCCATGCTGATAAGAGAATTATTGGATCCCCTAAAAAACTCTACCATCACCATATTTATAGATTATTCCCTCATAACTATTGCAAACTTTAGGGACGTCTAGAATCTCTGGACATGTCATGGGACAGACTCGGAGAAGAGTAACGGTGAAGATAAATTGATACTCAGTATGAGACAAGCAGTAACACTTGTAGCTGTTCAGTAACATAACTGAAATGGATCCTTGGATTGCAGAGGTCTGAGGCAACCTTCGTCAGTAGTGCTTACTTTGAATTGACCCACCTGCATTAATCCATGATCAAAATAAAATCAGAAAACGTCGGTGCAGATTTTTTTAAGCAGACACCCGTACGACGAACATCAGAGTAGTCACCAGGCATAGGTAGTAAATTTATCTATGTGTATTTCGAATTATGAACTGACATATGATAGTCTGTTCTAAGTGGGGAGATGTGGGGTGAAATTCTAAATACAATATCTAAATTAGAATATAACAGTATAGTGCATAAAGTCAAAGATAGGATAGTACTAAAAATTTTCGTCGAGAATTGTTGTCGTCACCCACGCCTTCAGCGTATTAGTTGAAAACGCATTAGCCGAACAAAAAGGGTACCCAATTTTTCAAATTCGTCCTTGAGATAAACGTAACACTTCCCAAGCTCAACGAAGTATTTGCCTAAAAGACATAGTGGAGAGAGGGTGAGGAACGGATAGATGGCCCAATGCTAATCGCGTCTCGCATTGTTTCTAAAAATCAAACCACCTTGCAAGCCTTGCCTAGCGCGATTCTCAAAATACGATGTAAAAGTTAGAACATGTGGACAATTGGGTCATGCAGACAGCATTTATGACGTAATTCTCACGTACTACGAGAGACTCTCGTAATTAGCTGGAAATTAGTGCAAAAAGACATGAATAGGTTGGTTATTGTAAAAAAAATATGGAATTTTGAACCAAGCCACCTAGCCCCATAAAAAAATTATATCTTCGTGTACCTTAGGACTTCCTGAGCAAGAATAGGTTGTTAGTTACACAAATAGTCCATTAAATAATCAGATATTGGTAATAATATTATAGAGGATCGGGCAGACTGTCAGAACAAATCATGCCTTCTTGATTTTTTTGGGGCATACTTTTGGTAAAACTTTGGGGAAATAAAGACTAAGAAGGTACGAGAGATTGGATTGGATAGATTTTGAAGGAAGGCGAAATATTATTGGCCGACCTCAAAATAAAAATATACTAACCAAGTAACGAAGGGAAAGTTTGAATTTTATTTTGCAAGACTTGTTTACAATTGAGATATGCGTAGTCATTGGTCAGCTTACCAAAGCTGCATTTAAACTTGAAAGGCTTAGATGCCATTTTTTTCAAAACCTTAGTTGAAGCAGGTGCGTTGAGAGCAGCATTGCTGTAGACCATATTATCTCAGCAGTCTGGACAAAGGCAGAAGGAACAAAAGTGTATTTCCATTGCCAGTCAACGCATTAATTGTGTGCTTTTCATTGAATATTGTGGGGTTCTGCTGGCACTTATCTGGTGTCAATAAATGGTCTGAGTGAGAAAGCCTACATTATTGTGAGAAGTCCCTCTTACTAAGTCTGTACTCAAGCATTTGAAAGACCAGAGGAGACTGTGGCTTGTGGCCGACTCTACGACAACTGCTGTGATTCCTGGGTCCAGATAAGTCATAATATCTGGCCTGGGACAACTTATCATAAACATTAAGCGAACCTCCTGTATACCAAATAACATTTCCACCCAAGGATTAAATAAACAAGTATAGGTGTAACAGAAGAACCGTGGAATGATTATAAATTCCCAACCTTTCTCCAAATACCAGTTAGTTATCATATTAAGTAAACGCTACTATTTGAAAGAATTTTAATTGTAACAATGTGCCTTGGACATATGGTCCTATTTATGTAAAATATATATATATTTGTAAATATTATATAATATTTATATATATATATATATATATATATATATATATATATATCTATATATATATATATATATATATATATATATATATATATATATATATTATTATATATATATATATTATATATATATTATATATATATTTGATTCACTTGAGTTGTGGTCCTGGCCAAAATACATTTAGGTTCAGGACAAACAAATTTGAGAAAAAAGAAATTCCAAACTATAAATTTACCCACTGGTGTTAGTTAAGTTCATAATAGCATTTAGTATCTGTATGTGTATGTGTTTGTATTGAATTCTTATAACATCACTCTTACATTACCCTAGACACTAAACGTAGGTCTCAATCATACTAGGCCAAAATATAACTTTGAGTGAGATCGTAGGTGGTATCAGCAAGGTTCTCTGAAACACAGCTATCAATTGTCTACATCAGGGACCTTCACAGATTGACCTCACTCAAGTACAACTTTATTACACACCAATCTTCTTAACATCAAAACCCACCACAAATATCATAGACAGCTGAAATAAGTAATGAGGATGTCCTGAAAGTGGTCAGTGCGCAAAAAGGAGCGTATTACGCAGGTTAAAAGGAAGCAATCCACGTACTTCCAGCATGCTATGAAAAGAAGGAAGATGAGATATCGTGACGACAGAAAAGATTGAAGGAAAAATAGATAGAGGGCGACAAAGAGAGAAGATGCTGGCCTGATCATAGCATGGAAGAAAATCAACAT
>JAMPIV010001976.1:0-352500 GCA_024509875.1 Oreohelix idahoensis | reverse complement strand
GATCCTCGCTGCTGCTACGTAGTTCGTGTACTGTGGTGATGCACAGTGGTTTAAAAAAAATACATTTGAATAAGTAAAATTGCCGTTAGGTATTGAATTTAATTCCCGTCTTATGACGGGCTTTTACGCTAGTGTTTTACATAATGAGGGTGTCATTTTTACGCTCCACCCCATATTACCCCCCTCCTACGATATGCCTAAGGGAGCAGTATCCATATTCTTTGTTTTGTCTTCTCATAGCCCCTCATTTGTTCTTTTTTTGGTCCATGTACAAGAAATATGTTCTTTTTTTGCTCCATGTACAAGAATATGTCCTTTTTTTGGTCCATGTAAAAAAAAAAAGGTTTTTTTTGGTCCATGTACAAAAAATATGTTCTTTTTTTGGTCCATGTACAAAAAATGTCCTTTCTTAGCTCATGTACAAGAAATATGAGCGTCCGATTGACAGAGGGTTTAGAGCGCTGGTCACTCGTGGCTAAGGTACCGGGTTCAATTCACTGTATCATCACGCTCCAATCTACCCAGCTGTAAATGGGTACTTGACTTTGCTCTTGAGTTAGGGAAGGAAAGGGCAACGAGGAAGGGAACTGGTCACCCCACCTCTCGATGCTGGACCTAGTATACAAGGTCTGTCCGGAAAGTAATGAGACTGATTCCATAAAATTGGTTTATTTCAAGACATGCTTACATACACTTAAAATTCTTCGAAATGACATCCTTGAGCATCAATAAACCGTTGCCAGCGGTTCTGCCACGCGTCGTAGCTTGCTTGGAAGTCTTGATCGGGGATCTCTTTCAAAACACTCGTCACGGCAGCTTGCACGTTTTTAACAGTCCCAAAATGGTGTCCTTTCAAGCTGGATTTGAGCCGGGGAAACAAAAAGAAGTCAGCCGGGGCCAAGTCCGGGCTGTAGGGAGGTTGAGGCAACGTTGCCACAGTTTGTTTCTCCAGAAACTCTCTCACTTTCAGGGATGCATGAGCTGGCGCATTGTCGTGGTGAATAACCCAGGTGTTGGCCATCTCCGGGCAGACGCGCGCGACTCTGTTCTTCAGCCGTTTAAGCACTTCCACGTAAAATGCAGTGTTGACCGTTTGTCCAGGTAGTACAAACTCCTTATGGACAACACCTTTAGAGTAAAAAAAAGAAATGAGCATCGATTTCATCTTCGATTTGCTCATTTCAACCTTCTATGGTGTTGTTCATCCTCGACGCTCTCTCTTCCTTCTTTGAACTTTTTGTGCCACCAAAACACTTGTGCTTTCGATAAAGCATCCTTCCTGTATGCTTTCTGTGTCATAGCAAGCGTCTCGGTCGCGGATTTTTCAAGTTTTACACAAAACTTTATCGCGTATCGCTGCTCGACATTCCTGTGCATTTTGACCGTTACGCGACGCTCAAACAGCTGTCCACTTCGCAAGCGATCCGCACTCTGTAAAAGCTCAGAGCCAACTGACGAGAAAGCTATCGTTTACCTAATATCCCCCACCAACCATCACGCCTGGAGACTCCGCCACTAGGCCCTTCTGATTGGCCCAAGAAAATCAGTCTCATTACTTTCCGGACAGACCTTGTAGTGGTCTCTAACACTTCCCTCCCCTATGGCAGTATCTGCTATGGGACTAGACTACCTTTACCTTTACAAGACAAATGCTCTTTTTTAGCCAGTTGTGACGTGTAATGGAAAAAGTGTCTACAGTATAATCTGACAGCTTATTGCAACCTATTAGCTGCCCTCTGATTTGCTAGCTAAACAGGCATATATACCAACTGTCTATTTCTGCATCGTACCATTTTGTCCCGCCTTCTTTTCTTCTAACACGAGCTAACGAAATGTTTACAAACTGCGTGATCTGTCAGTCATAACAGGGAAGCAAATCAGGCTGTGTTTACCTCGTCCCCTCACGCGAGCATCTGTCAATCATAATAGTTCTCAGACAGGCAAACACGTAGGAGAGACAAAAACACAGACCCTTTTGAAGTTTCGTACTCAGGGGAAGTTAGAAACCCCTGGGCTCTTTGATCCCGAGAAGCGGGCATTCTACAAGTGAACCCGTTAGTGTACAGAAAGTCTTTTGATGACGGTCGGAAACCTCGACGAAGACCGACCGTAAAGTCTTTTATCTTGATACGCTTAGCTTCTGAATTCTGGGTAACACCGAAACGCGAAATTAGGGCATTCAGAGATCAGAGAATCCTAATGATATTTATATAATGTTGTTTTCTTAACCCCATTGTCAGTTGTCATTCAGAATTCGGAAGTATCTAGCGCGCAGCCTTAAACTATTTCCTTGTGTGGATTTGTTACTAGTTTTCGTGGAGATTTCATTTCTGAATTTTCTGGTAAAGGATAATAGTGCAAATATTTTTAAGAAGTGATAGCTTTTAACATTTATTCTTCACTTAGATTTTCTCGCTAGTAAGACGAGTGAAATAAAGTAACGCGTAGCGATTTCCTACCAGATATTCTATAAATCACGCCCCCCGTATAGACAGTAAACTGATAGTGAAGGATAGAATAAAACGTTATTTTACATCTGTGCATATTTGTAATAGTGTCTATTATTTTAATCAAATACGGCAAAGCCAACAGATGCCGACAATTAATAACTATTTAATGACAGGCGATCATTGTTTAGGTAGCGCGTATAGAGAGATTAAATAATAACTAACATTGTACGCTGAACGCCGGCGCGAGCAGGGGCGGGCGAATTAACATAATTCAGTCCGACCTAACTCAGCGCCAGCGGTGTCTGCTAACTGATAGGCTTAAGGAAATATCGTGTGCCTTTTAAATTTAATCAGGACTGACGGAGTAAAGAAGAGATCGTCTTGTCCCCGTCTGTGTGTAGATATAGGATTAGCATATTTTTTATATAAATGTTTCTTGTATTCTTCGCAGACCTGATCACAAGGGCGGCCAGCGGTCTTTTTTTTTCTTTTTCCTTTCGAATTTGTTATTTCTCTTTTTCTTGGTTTGTGCGTCACCAATTTCATTTGTGAACGGGCACTTGCCAGAGAGTATTGGAGGACAATAAATTTTTAATACTGGACTTACCAAACCCAGATTTATATTTTTACCAGCCACAAGGGGTGAACCTTATCTTATCCGGACTCCTGACAGTCGTAATTCAAGGGGAGTATACCTCTCTAAATACCTACGCTGTGCAGAATCAGCGCTGTTAACACAGAGTTGGCCGATAGAAGAACCATCATCATCAAATGAATATTACTTTTAGCAACCAGATGTTTCCCAATACTGGAAGCATTTTTCCGTTAAAAGAGTGAACCTCAAGAACTCTCACCGTTTTAACTATTGGTAATAACAATTCTGGGAGAAGCACCATATTAGGCGTTCATCTCATTAACTAATTTCTGGGGATGGACTGGGGCCTATTCGGATCTGCGACAACTGGAATGACAGAATATGAAAGGAAAATAGATAATATATTCATGGAGTAATTCTGTTACCAAGGGATATTACAGACCTACTGTTGCTGTCATTTTCGACGGAGTCATCTGTCAAGTTATTTGCTTATGTTTGTATCATAAGTATAATTGTGTCTTTACCTGCGATGTCAGGTCGATTAGGGGTTGTCTTCCCTTGTTTATTCATTCATTGTGTTTGACCTTTAGGGTCAGAGGTTGACAGTTCGGCGTAGGCCTATGGGAAGGTTTTTTAAGCGGGAGTGAGATATACTTCCGGGAAGCCGGGAGGTCCTGTTTTTCTGAAGGGACCAAGAGTCCATTGTTTTTCGGGGAGAATCTTCGAAGTAACTGCTATGGCAGTTTTCCCCAGTGAATCTCTGTGCGTCGGGATGACGACAGAATTCCTTGTTTAGTTCTGAGGATTCATTTTCCAGGTAATACCGACCTTTATGCATTATTACGCTTTTCGGTGGCAGAACATGTAAAGGATTACCTAGGGTGAACAGCAGCTCACTGATCCGCCATTTCAGAACTTATATATTTGTGCTCGAGGTAGCCATCCAAGACTGTTAGTCTCATATTGTCCAGAAATCCAGTGACGAAGATATATTGTGGGAGCCGCAGATTGGCGGAACTTCTATCTACAATAAGTATTACTGCAGGGTTGATGATAACCTATTTAACAGAAGTACACGGCCGACGTCAGAACGAGGCCTGTGCTTTCGGCTATTATACTACAGCCTGATATGTGCAATTGGCGGGGAGTGCCAAGTTGCACCTGTGTGTCATAGTAACTAAGGCATCTGACGCGTTTAGTCAGAGACGCCAAGGGCGACGCTACGAACTGTCATTATTGAAGAACTTTGCTATTGACCATGCACGTCTATTCTGATGTTTACCTTTTTGAATGCCAAATGTATACCTATCGATGTCAGGTCAGCATGACCTTGTTACACTGACTGTTCCTGTTGATACTATGTGTGTTCCCGTCAATAAATGTCTTGAAACATGCCTGCAGTGTCAAAGCATCCTTGATTACTGCATGTGAGAGTATGGGTTGCAGGATCTACATCTATACGAGCCTAAACACATTCGCGCCTTCATTCGCACCCACACTCAATTCATCATACGCTCGCACTACACATCTAACAACATGTATACTGTCTTGGGCCAGTGATCACCTCAACAAGAAAAAAAAAGACAGTTACACCTACCATACCAGGCAATTAGGTAAGAGTGTGGGAGTGGGCCACTGTTTGCAAGAGTGTAAGAGTATTTTCTTGTTTGCGGGAAAACTGTCCATGTATCTGATTTGTCTAAAAGTTTGTTTATTTTACTGGGTCTCAAAGAGTACCTCTACTGTTCATTCTGTAATATAGTGCTAACCTTCAACCTTTGGGTTAATAATTGTTTAGGGTTTTTTTCTCCATTGGGGGAGCACTTTTTTCTGCTTTATTTCATATGCATGTAAATGCATCTTTGATCTTTTCCTTTAGATATTTTGATGTTGTCGAGTTTTAATGATAATAATTTACAAAGAAACTTTCCATTTTTTAAGTAGTTTTTTCACGTGTGTGTGTCTTGTTGTCACATAGCTGTGTGTGTGTAGAGAGAAACTTATCTATTCTTGATAGGGAGGTAAAAGCTGTCTTGCAACAAAGTACAGTCGTACGGATAGGCTGGGGGAGACAACCTAATAACTCCAGAGACATATCTTTCCCTCAATCTACCACCTGTGAAAAATCGATTTTCTATACCTTCTCGCGTATCTGTCGACATCCACTCTACTCAGACGGGGCAAAATAAAACAATTAACCTTCCGTACGACACCAGTGTCACCCGTGTGTTACCGGGGCCCGAAAGGGGAGCAAAGAATAGTAACACTGCACCCTACCACGCATGTCGTAAAAAGCGACTAAGGTGGGTATGGGCATGGGGCTGTTTACCCCATCCCGTAAAAACTTCGCACAGTGGGCTGATCACCTGCTTGCCAACCAATCTGATTACGGAAACAATGATAGATTGTTTGGTCTGTTTTTGTTCCACAAAGACGCCACTAGGCGTGGTGGAAACAGTGATAGATTGATCAATTTGTTGTTGCCCTAAGACGCCACTAGGCGTACTGGCCACATACTGCTTTGCCGGTTGATGGCTAAGGATGGAAGAAGAAGAAGAACGACACCAGTGTGCAAGAAATATGTTCTTTTTTAGCCCATGACGAAGGAAAGGTTCTTTTACTTAGTCCTTATAATGAAAAATGAGGTTTATCCTGTACATGAAATAACCCATGTGGATTGTAAGTTTTGGTAAACCGTATTCTTTATTCTATATACAACACTATACACACATACCCCGGTTTACGCTGTTCGGTTAGCGCTTTTTCGATATAACGCTGTTAGTATTTTATGCCATATTTCTGTTATACAATAAAAAGAATTCGATCACGCTGAGCGCTAAACTCCATGGGAGGCAGGAATATAACTTTCACATACTCGCCAAGCTCATTCAGGTTGGTAGGATGGTCAATAGCATTTTTATTTCTAGGATAATGAAGCATGACCCCCAAAATGGAATGCAGTTCTGTGTTAATCTGTACCATAAAACAAAATCCTAATTGCCACAATGTGTTCCTTGAAGAGAAAAAAAAGATGATGGCAAAGCAAGCTCGACTCTTTTTTTTTTTTTCGCTTTTTTTTTTTTTTAAGTCGCCTGAGTATCTTCTGCTCCCATCGACCAAACAGCCATGTCTTCTACATTTGGAGCCAGAAAAACGTTTTCAACAGCTAGACTACCTTCTGCTAACCAGACATCTGATGATGAAGACAGTTCTGCCGTGACAACTGTAGCCACAAGCGACGGAAGAAGCAGTAATTAAAGTGCTATAATATTTTGTTTTAAGTACAGTGCATACATAGTATTTCGTTTGTGTTCAGTATGTCTGATAATAATATACAGTTAACCAATGTCGTTAATTAGTTTTTAAATCACTTTTAAACTTAATTTTGTAACTGTTTACTGGGCCTCGGGAATGAATTAATTTTATTTCTATTAATTCTGATGGAAAATCAATTTTCATTTGGCGCTTTCTCGGTTAGCGCTAAGTTTTCAAGAACGAATTAACAGCTCTAAGCGGGGTATACCTAAATTATAACCCACATGAGGTTGACAGTGGTATTCTATGCACGAGACAAACCTCACAATTCATGTACATTGGCTCACAACAAAAAATAAAACAAAAAACTTTGCATTACCAAAATTTTGATGACTCAAACCATATCTGTTACATTCTTCCACTGTATTCTATTCTGTCCTGCTTTCTTCACCCCATGCAAACCATCTTCACTCTTATATCTCAACTTCTATTGATTTTATCTAAATATTATTTGGTCGCCTCTAGCAATAGAACGTTTCATTTAAAAAGAAAGGAAAAAAATATGCAGTTACAAGTTGTTACTGTTTTAGAATTGCTGACTACACCACTGCTGAAACACTAGGAAAAATCACAAAGAAGCAAACAAAAGTACCAGCTAGAATCATGCAATGGAAAGAATAAAATATATATTACTTTTACAAACTGAAAGGCTTATCTATGTTTGTCTAGTTAAATAAATCCCTTTCGAAAACGATCCTCCAGGGAACAGTCGAAGGTAAACGGAGAAGAGGAAAGCAAAGAAAATCCTGGGCTGATAACATCAAAGAATGGGCATGGCACGGTTTTTCCACACTTGTAGACATTGCTGACGATAGAGAGCAGTGGAGGACCCTGTCTGCTGATGCTTCCACCTTGGCACCCCAACGACCCATGACGGGTTACGGGTTGAGATGATGATAGTGAGTTAAATAATATGTACTTTATTATTTTATTTCCATGCATATCATTTTCCTTTTTTGCACCTTATGGAGCATGGAGCCACAAATTCAACTGGTCATCTTGTAGGAAGCCTGCGCCAAGTATTCACATGCCTTAGTAGCGGTGGTTTCTGTACCAATTTGTTTAATACTAGTGTAAAAGCCAGTCATAAGACGGGAAAAAAATTCAAAAGCACCAATACTTAACGGCAATTTTACTTATTCAAAAGTATTTTTAAAAACCCACTGAGCAGCACCACAGTACACGAACTACGTAGCAGCAGCGAGGATCCCAATGTGTGTATACGGGATCACACATTCTATAAATATATTTTTGTGCACACCGTCATTTGCGCATTCTTCTTTGGTAAGTGTTACTATTTTCGGGAGAGGACATATAAGGGAAACAATACAATTAATGTCTAACTTTCAACCAAAGTTGCATCCCTTGGCGTAACGCACTAACAGAAAAAGCTGGGATTTTATATATAGGATGATAAGTTTGCAGCCCAGTGCATCACGTCATATTAGTCGCCGTCTTCGATATGCTTGAGGGAGCAGTTGACATATTCTGTATTTGTCTCATAAGAGACACCGCCTCCGCCCCCCCACCCGGGAATTACACATTCCAGATAAGTAAATAAACGTCACTTTTGGATCTCAAAAGCAGTAGACATATTATTTCTTCCTGTCATGAGAGACCTATGGTTACTATACGGGACATTTTGATATAATAAAAGGTAAAGGTAGTCCCATAGAAGATAGTCCCGTATGGGACTGCAGTGTTAGGACTTTACTATACTAGGTGCGCCTGTTTTTTTTTTTATAGAAGTGGGGGTGACAAGTTCCATTCCTCACTGTCTTTTCCCTTCACTAACACAAGAGCAGAGTCTGCTACCCGTTTAAAGATGGGTAAACTGGAGCATGACGCTAACAGGTTTCAATTCTGGAATCCAGTAACTTTGCCATGAGAGGAAAACGCTCATTTCGATTTTTTTTTTAAATGACCTGATTCCAAAGGTTACAACATTTAAGGACTAAAAAAATGTTCTTCTTGGTCAAAAATAGAAATACACCGCTGTCATTGACACTACACCCAAGATGAAAGCTAAGAAACAAACTGGATATTTACTATCATAAAATGAAATATTTTTAGACGTAGACACAAATTAACTTCTGCTAAATACTCACGCATAAAAATGAAACGAAGCGCCGAGAAAAGATATTCTTTATCTGACGAATTCAGTCACTGTGTTTTGTTTCGTTGGGTAAGCGTGAAGAATATATAATCTCTACAGTGGTGAGTCCGGACAACAGTATATCGTCTGCTAGATACGTGGTTTATCCAGTCCGTCTGCTGCACGGATCTGCCAACCTTTCTCGCTTCAGCTCGCGTCCAGTGCAGCGAGCGCTTTCATGACTGAGCAGAAGTTAAGATTGATGTTAGGTCGATGCCATCGATCTTTCTCCGTCGTTTCTTCTCTGTTACTGATAAACATTAAGTGCACTGCATGTAGAAACATGTTAATGA
Organism: Oreohelix idahoensis; assembly: GCA_024509875.1. Lineage (NCBI taxonomy): Eukaryota > Metazoa > Mollusca > Gastropoda > Stylommatophora > Oreohelicidae > Oreohelix > Oreohelix idahoensis. The sequence continues at coordinate 343,692 of JAMPIV010001976.1, read as the reverse complement.
TATAAAGCTGAAAGTGAGAGAGAAACCAAGAAGAAGAGAGTGTAGGAAGGTGGGAAAGGGTGAAAATACAACATTGGGAAACATAAAATAATTTAGTTCCGTTCAGCGCTCTGATATAAAGGGCGGTAATGCGGATCCATTTAATTCTGGACAGTGTTTCCCAAAGTGTGGTACACGCAGGGCCGGATTAAGCTAGTGCGGGGCCTGTAGCATATGTTAAGAAAGGGGCCCTATATTTAAAAAAAACACAATAAAACAACACAAACATATTTGAACACATACATTTTTAGTTTGCATAGTAATTATCATTATCAATTAATTCGTTCTTGTAATCCAATAAACTTGCCACTCATGTTGCTGGCGTTGTCATAACTTTGACCACGGCAGTCTTTAATATCAATATCATTTGCCTTTAAAAAATTAAGTAGACTTTTAGTAAGCTGTTCAGCACTATGACCTTCCATATCCAAAAATGTCACAAATCTTTCAACTGGTCCAGATGGCAAAACATAGCGCAGAGTCAAAGTCAGCTGGTCCATATTAGATATATCTGGAGTAGAATCCAATGAAACGGAATAATACTTGTATTTCTTCACTTCACGGAGAATGTGATCCAGTATGCTGGATCTAATCAGATTGATGAATTCCTCACACGTTGTTTTAGATAGATATGATGTATGTCCAAATCCTTTGTTTGCATGAATACTTATATGCTCTGCCAGAAAAGGGTCAAACTTGGCCAGTAATTCTAACAACCCTAAGTAATTCCCGTTATAAGGGTACCCAACAATTTCATCACTGCCACGAAATGAACTCTTTCTGCTAAAAACTTCACAACTTCAATTATTCGCTCTAGAAGTTTGTACCAATACTTTTCTTGAATGTTCATTTGTTTCACAAGATGGGAATCGACACGTTCACCTTTGTTTTTACGCATCAACAGTGAAATTAAAGCTTGTCTATGTGAGGAGCTTTCTTCATGTCGACGCAATAGATTGCTTGCATTTTTCCAGTCATTAAACCCTTCCACAGTAAACTTTGATGAACATTCTGAACTCATAAGCTTGCATGGGAAACAGAATAGGCGCCCTTTACTTTCTGAATAGCATAACCATTTTCTTGCACGTTGCTTGTTTGTAAGTTTATGAATATGTGTAAAATAAGACTTCTGACAGTATCGAGTTTTCTTTTCAGTGTCATACAATCGCACGGATGAAGAGAAGGCACTTTCAACATGTTGACATTTTTCACTTCCCTTGGATATGCAATATTCACGCTCACAGTCATCTATATTGTTCGGCCAGTCACCAATATCATTAGAGTACTTCTTCGTTTCACTTATTCTTTCACATTCAGACTCAGTGTATACTGGGTTTTGCTGTATGTTTTCTGCTGCACAGTCTGCACTAGTACTAGTTGTTCCTTCAGCAGTTAGAGTACCACCACATGAACATCAAAATATTCTGTCAGCTTACGTGTTTTTGATATCACAAGTTGATCTCTTCTTTCTTTTTCTTCCTTCGCTTTACGTTTTTCACTTCCAGAAGCATAATTACGTCCATTATCTCTGTGTCTACTGCTCATTTTGTGAGTTTTCTAACCTTACAAATCAAGAAATTTTAATCAAGATCGAAAGAGAGTGCGAGCACGCCGTATACCTCAATTAAAACAGGAAGTTTCCGTTTCCTAAATTCTAGTTTTTATTGTTAATGCAAATTCATTTCACAAAGAACGAAACAAAATTAGAGGGACAGTCGCCTAGAGCCAAAAAAGTGGCTTCCGTCCAAACGTGACCAAATTTTCAATGCCACTTAAATGGCTTCCGTCCGCAAACAGTTAAGATTAAAATAATGAAGAGTCACACTAAGTCACCCTCTTATGCTTTCTCTCACAATTTCGTGACACCAATGAAAAGGCGCTAAAGATGGCATAAATCACAAGATCATTGGTTTAACGCTCGTATTTTTTTTTCTCTCTCTAACCAGCGGCACTCGAGCTTTCCAGCTCTTTTGGCCCAATGACATGTCATTGCGAGGCTGGGGGGTCAGTGGACTTTCCTTCCAACCCTGTCAGGAGCTTCGCTCCTTCCCATCAACGCTCGTATTAGAAGATGACCAAAAAATGATGTACATATTTATTGGCGCGGGGCCCCTAAAAGCGCGGGGCCCGTAGCATATGCTACTTGTGCTACTACCTTAATCCGGCTCTGGGTACACGTACCCCCAGAGGGTACTCGAAAGGGGTTCTAGGGGTACAAGGTAACATTATATATATATATATATATATATATATATATATATATATATATATATATATATATATATATAAAATACTTTATCATACTTTGTTTACAAAAAATTGTAATTACAATTAAATATATGAGAATGGTGTACAGTATGAATGTTTATTTAGGTTTTCAATAACAAAATAATACGTATTAATACATACATACATACATACATACATACATACATACATACATACATACATACATACATACATACATACATACATACATACATACATACATACATACATACATACATACATACATACATACATACATACATACATACATACATACATACATACATACATACATACATACATACATACATACATACATACATACATCACACTTCCCCAAAGAGCATTGGCATTCAAAAAACTTATGCCAAGCCTTCCTGTCCCATGCCATCAGCTCAAGGTCTTTTCATATTTTCTTCATCCCCTTCATGTCTGTTCCAGTTCCCTTCTCCATGTGTTACTTAAGATATTTACCTTTCTTTTTTTTCTAACCTTTATGAGTTCAGAATCTTCTTCTTCTTTGATCCTTGGCCGCCGACCGTCAAAGCAGTCAGTGGCCATCACGCCTAGTGGCGTCTTGTAGGGCAACAACAAATTTATTCCACCTTGCTCAGTCGGTGGCCATCCTTCGTACAGTGCCCCAACTCTGGTTCATTCTTTGCATCTCAGCCTCCACAGTCCTCCGCCAAGTTGTTTTTGGTCGGCCTCTCTTTCGTTTTCTTTCAGGAGTCCATAGCATAGCTGTTCTTGTGATGGCATCGGGGTCTCTTCTGAGGACATGGCCAACACAGCTCCAGCGTCTGCCAGCTATGATGGTGTGCATGTCCTCTTGCTTGCTCCGAGTAAGCAGATCTTGGTTGGTGATGGTATTCGGCCAAAAGATTCGGTGAATTTTTCTTAGGCCTGTTGTGTGAAAAGAGGACAATTTCGACATTTCCTTCTTTGTAACTCTCCAGCTTTCCGCACCATAGAGAAGCACAGAAAGCACACAGCTCTGATACAATCTTAATTTTGTGCTTGTGCTGTATTGAGAGGACTTCCAGATGTTGTTTAGACTAAAAAAGGCTGTTCTTGCTTTGTTCATTCTGTTGTTGATGTCTTTGCTTGCTCCGCCGTCTGGTGTTACTATGCATCCTAGGTATGTGAAGGTGTCTGTCTGTACCAGTTGCTGATTCCTTACTGATATGGGTTCAGGGTTGCTCACATTGAGCGTCATGACCTCTGACTTCTTTAAATTGATGTTCAAGCCCACCTGCTGGCTATACTTATTAAGTCTATCCGGTTTTTCCTCGATGTGTTGATGTGAATGTGTTAGTAGTGCAATGTCATCTGCATATTCCAGATCTTCCAATGTAGAAAATGTAGTCCATCTTATTCCTCTTGGACTGCCCTCTGTTGTCTGGCACATCACCCAGTCTATGACTGTTAAAAATGGAGTGGTTGATAAGGGGCATTTCTGTCGTATTTTGTCTTCACTTCAAAGGTTAGGTTGCTCTGCCCTATGCTATACGTAAAGTTGGCAAAGAGGCTTTTTATGATTGACACTATGCAGCTTGGAATTCCATAAGCCCTCAGTATTTTCCATAAACTTTCCCTATGTATACTGTCAAAAGCCTTTTCAAAATCAACGAAATTAATGTACAGCTGTCTTTGCCATTCTGAGCACTGCTCTATAATGTTCCTGAGAGTAAATATATGATCTACACATCTTCTGTTCTTTCTAAATCCCGCTTGTTCTTTCTTCAGTTTGTGATCTACTGCTTTTGAAATTCTCTGTATAATTATCCTGCCTAGTATTTTGCTGGGAACTGAGAGAAGAGTGATTCCTCTCCAATTATTGCAGTCTGCAAGATCTCCCTTCTTGGGCAATTTGACAATTATTCCTTTATTCCACTCTGTTGGTGTTGTCCCTGTTTTCCAGAATTGTGCAAATAGTGGTTCTAATAGTTCTGCTGCTAGCCCAGGGTCTGTCTTAAATAGCTCTGCATTTAAGTTATCATGCCCAGGAGCTTTTCCATTCTTTAACCCTTTGATTGCTGTGATGATTTCTTCTTTTCGTGGAATGTCTGTATTAACATCTAGATCGTTTTCAGCCTCAGGAACATTCAGTTGTGTCTCTGGTGGTTCCTTGTTCATAGTTTCTCTGAAATGCTCTGCCCATCTTGTTTCATGTCCCTCTGCTGTCGTGATGAGATTTCCTTGCTTATCTTTTACTAATGTAATATTGTTTGCACCTCGTTTTCCGCTGATGAATTTAGTTATTTTGTATACTGTGCTTTATTCATTTCTCAGTGCTGCCTCTTCTGCCTGTCTTGCAAGATCGTCTAGGAAATTCCTTTTGTTGGCTCGGGTTTGACGTTTAACTTCCTTGTCCAGCTGACTGTGCTGTTCGCTATATAGTTGCTTTAACCTGGGGCACATCGCTTCTGTTTTCTTTCTTTTCATTTCCTTTCTCATCGTTATGGTGTTTAATGTTTCTGGTGTTATCCAGTCTTGCTTCTTCCTTTCCTGGAATCCCAAGCATGATTTGCTGCTTTCCTTATATATTGTTGAAATGGTGTTGAATTTCTGGTCTATATCATCAGTCAAAGTCTTTTCCTGACTTTTGGCAAATTGATATCGTTTCTTTATGTCAGCCGCAAAAGCTTTTCTGGTAAGGGGGTTCTTCAATTTGCTGATGTCAAACCTTTTCTGTGTAGTTACAGTTGGTCCAGCCCTTCTTAGTTTCACTTTCAGTTTTGCTACTACTAAATTGTGATCACTTCCCACATCTGCACCTCTTCTTACCTTCACATCTTGTAATGCATGTCTCCATCTACCGTTAATCATGATGTGGTCTATCTGGTTTCTGTCCCGACCATTTGGTGATTCCCATGTTAATTTGTGAATTTCTTTATGTGGGAAAAGTGTTCCTCCAATGACCAGGTTGTTAATGCTACAGAAACCTTTAAATTTATCCCAATTTTCGTTTGCTGTTCCGCTGCCGCAGTTCCTCATTACTCTTTCATTATATGTATTGTGTGTACCAACTTTCATTGAGGTCTCCCATGACTACAATAAGATCATATCCTGGTGTGTCTTCCATTTCTTTCTGCAGTTGTTGATATAATTCATCCTTGACCTCTTCATCGCTATCATTCGTTGGTGCGTAGCATTGTATTATTGTAGTATTGGTGAATCTCCCTCTCAATCTTAATCTTATCAGTCTGTTGTTGATGGGTTTCCATTCCAGTAATGTCCTTTCTATTCCTTTCTGTAGAATAATGGCTACGCCTTCATTGTGCTGTCCATCCTCTCTTCCAGAGTAAAGTACTGTTTCTCCTGTTGCTGTTTTAACTTTTCCTGCCCCTGTCCGTCTGCTCTCGCTTATCCCTAGAATGTGTAACCTATAGTTTCTCATTTCTGCGGTGACCTGTTTTAGTTTACCCGTCTCGTTCATTGTCCTGACATTCCAAAATCCTATTCTTGTATCATGTTTTGTGGTCAGGACGTCCGTTTTCATGTCAGTGGCTTCCTTTCGGGATTCACCACTGACAGTCATAAGAGCCTCAGACTCCGGATGTCCGTCCCGCAGCAAAGTTTGTTCATTTGTTATTGTTTCCGTAACTTCATTTTTTTTAAAAACATAGACAGGGGTGTCAGCCCTATGCTAAAACCCCCAACCTGAGGACCAGGGTATCTGCTTTAGTCTGACCCCTGCCCGCGCAAACCTGTCCAGCTTGGTAGAACCTCCCAGGAGTAAAACTCCCGCTGGCATAGCTCTGGGGGTAATGAGGGTACGCAAGCCGCCATACCTCGACAAGGTATTGACACGGGTGATGGCAGTGAGTTCAGAATACATACCCATTATCCTATCAAAATGTGTGTGGATTTTTTATTATTAGTTACGTCACTTTAAAAAAAAAATTATATATATATATATATATATATATATATATATATATATATATATATATATATATATATATATATATATATATATATATATATATACACACACACACATACATACATATCAGAATCTTTATTCTCCAGAAAATACATTGATATGCACTGACATAATATAATAAAATACATCATGGCATACAGGAGAATCATTAGAATTTTCATAAAGTAAATTTACATAAATTTACATAAATTCATACAGCGTTAATGAGGGCTGTTACCATACCTCATTATAGAAGAATCTTTATTCTCCATAAAATACATTGATATATATACTGACATGATATAATAAGATACAACATGGCATATAGGAGAATCATTAGAATTTAAATAAAGTGTGGAAGACGTCTCAAGTAGTTCTATGTGGGAGTTTTTACATCGAATCTTTGTGTTACACATATATAACAATCTCTAAGCTTTCTAAAAGACATTAGTATATAATGATATATGATACAACCTGATAAAAATGAGTATTATTGAAATTTACAAAATGTGTGTGGAATATCTTTGAAGTAGATCAATATGGGTGTTTTTACATGGGGGTTTTATCAGAATCTTTGTTTTCCATAAAATGCTTTGACAGCTAGTGGAGTGAGATATTAAATAAAGCATCAAATACAATGGTATTTTAGACAGAGCACAATTGAGATTAGACTTAATAAAAGTGTGGAAAACATCTCTAACAATTTAAAATGGGTGTTTTTTTTACATCGAAGTTTCTACATTCTGTAACAGCCTATAATTGCACTAATGCTGACATATTTACATAAAACTTTAAATCACGTGCCGTAAAACCTGATTTACCAATAATCAATCGACAGAACAAAACAGCTTTTATAGTAGAAGCAGCAATACCATATGATGCCCATTTAGATAAACGTTACCAACATAAATTTGACAAGTACTATCCATTGGCTGCAGAAATTAACGAACTAGGCTATCGTACGCATGTTATCGTTTTGATAATTGGTAGTTTGGGTCATGTATTTGCCGTGGTTTTGGACCTCCTTAGTGGGACAACGTTTGCCATTAGTACTGAGTCCTGGAGTCTACGTTATAGAGAGATAGAATATTTTCTCAGGCTGTCATTTTAGCAAGCTGCTAGCTGATTCACGTTTTGTAAGTACTGCATGTGTATGGTCACTGGTGCTTTGATGTAGCTTGTATCATTCCCACTAGAGTGAGCGGTGGTCACTGTGACCGATAGGTCTTCGATAGTGGTTATTTATCGTATGCTGTTTCGCAGTGGTAGCATTATATATTGTGTATTTCACTATGGCAATGTTTGGCCAATTTATTGTTGCCGTAATAAAGGAGTAAGAGCTGTCCGAAGCTTTGATTATTTTGTGTGGCAGCCGCGGTTCGTGTGGTCTCCTAGCGTGTATGAGTCCTGTGTCTATCTTGAGTTTAAATCCAGCACGAATAGCGGTAGGGTGTGATATGACTGCTGTCATTTAGTACTTCTATCATATCTTGTCATATACATACATACATACAAATGTCATAATAATAATAGCCCCTTCAGTCATAACTGACCATGGGTATGCGCCTCTGAGGTGACAGCCTTCAGCTGCTTATTTCCTTGGTTTTCGACGTTTTCTCCTCTCTTCTGCTTGTTGTGTGAGTTTCTTTTCGCCCAATCTGAGGTGGCGCCATAAATAGCATCGCTACTTGGTGCGATCGGCAGCTTGCTAAATGCACGGCAAACATGCGCCGTGGCAGTATGTATGTATGTATGTAAATATGTATGTATGTATTTAAACATAGATGAAGATGTGAGTCTAACATACATGTCATCGTACGCTTTTGGGACCTAAGACGCGTCAACAGTGAGGAATGCAGTTAGCGACCCATAGCTAGACTGCTTGCGTCAGGGTCAGCGAACCAGAGTTGACCAAGACCCTACTCCACCTCCAAGTGGTGGTCCTGGAAACAGGCTGTATCACTGCAGTCTGGCTGAGTGAGTATGGATCGAAGAGGGAAGGCTAACCCGGTCCCAAAAATGCCATGCTGAAGTCGGATGTGTCGGCCGAAACGCGCAAATATTGCAGCTTCGCTGTTTACGGACACAACGCAACCAACGTCCTTTTCAGGATGAACGAAGAAGAAGAAGAAAACGCTTTTTATTCTGCATTTAAATCACATAAACTTAATCTTTTTGAGGATGGCCTGGATCCTATTTGGTTCCCCCACTCCAGTTCAGCTCATGTATGGCTCCTCGAGTCTGCTTGTGTACGGCAGCGCCACCCCCCGGGCAACGGCTTTGACTGGCCGGCCAAACTACATGAGTAAATTGAAAAAGGGAGATCCCCCTTAAACAGTACACACAACTGCTGGCCGAACGGGCGGATGATCAATAATATTTTGACAACGGCTTCTAGGGCAGGAGTTGGAAAGGCCTGGTATCGGGCTGAGGGCGCACCATGGACTGTAATGGTAAGCGGCCAGAACCATCCAGAAAGCAATGGCAAACTACTGGATGTACAATGCCAAGAAATCCATAATGGCTAATCTGAATACTACACGATTACATCATTCGAAATGAAATGCTACAGAAGGATGTTGAGAATACCCTGGACAGAAAAAAAGACCAACAGAGAAGTACTGCACTCACTAAATGTACAGGAACATTGGCTCCTAAATACCATCGCAATAAGGAAGCTGAAATTTTTCGGTCATATAAAAAGACATAATAGTCTGGAAAAAACAGTGATGGAAGGCATGGTCCCTGGAAAAAGGGGAAGGGGTCGACCTAGACGACGGTGGACCCAGGACATCACAGAGAGTCTGAACTTGTCTTTGGCTGATGCAGGTCGACTTGCCCAGAATCGTGATGCGTTCAGAGCAGCTGTAATGGAGACAACGTTCTGGAAAGAATACGTCACATGATGATGAAACTTAATCTAATTCTAAGTGAACTAAAAAGTAAATCGTCACAAGGAAGAATAGTGCGCGAAATGAAATGTGTAAACCATTCACTGTCATCTAGCTTTCTATCTAATGTTAAATTAAGTGATAAAATACTTTCATTTGCTGTGAGATCGAGGTTACAGTTACTTGACTGCGAAAGTCTTTTACATCTATTCTATCCACAGACACACACGAAAATGTGCGAAATATGTAACCACCCGTACGAAACAGTGTCACATTTATTAAATGAATGTACCAAATTTCTAACCTTGTATCAACAAAGGCACAATAGAAGGCATATTGTAAACACGCGATGTGAGGCGGGCAAAGGTAGCTGCAGTTTGCCAATGCGGCATAATAACCGGTAACTGATACTACCCGTGTTTTGCCGACACCTATAGGGTGAAGCTAAGCTCTCCAGGGCGCGAGCTTGGGCACAGTTATATGGAGATCAAGCTGATGCCCATGCAGCATGTTCCCCCTCTCCATGCAGCCGGTAGATCCAAAGGAACGGGAGTAACCGATACAGTTTGGTACCAGCCACGTCGCAGGAGTTGCCAGAATAATGTCGAATCAACATTAGGCTGCCTTAGGGACACCGACTCCAGATTTATCTTCGGGGTTTACTCCCGAAGCCTTTTCCATAAATGGATATTCCCGCAAGGCAGCGATGGTTTGAATTCAGAGTTTTACCTTCTCTTAGGTAATCTACCAACCAAGGATCACGCCCCCTATCTGCCCAAAGCTGCTGGTTTTAAGGCGCCAGTGGCTCGCCTTCGCCCCTTCTCCCGGTAGTGGAGACAGTTCCGCCGGGCTCAAATTGAGCCGCACATGAAAGCCGGGAGCTGGGCTTGATTGTCAGAGGCTATTTGAGGCGCGTGCCATAGAAGTATTTATCTGCAGTGAGAGCTTATCCTCACTACAACTCTCATCTATAACAACCTTCGGAACCACATACAAATATACATTTATAAATATAATACGTACCTCAGTAAGACTTAACTGTCTTAAAAGGTGCCCGTGTATTCTAAACTTGGGAAACACTGGTAGTAGTGAAAACAGTGAGGCAACAACCGTGATCCCCAAGGTAGTTGTGGTAATTAGCATTGTCGCGAGTCACTAGTGCTCTGTCATTAAGATAGCTTCAAGCTTTTCTTTTGATGTGCAAACAGTTGAATGTTCGTTGAGGCGGGTTACAGGCTGCTCCTTGACGTAAGCGTAGTTTGAGGCTTTAAAAAGAAAATTATATAACTAAATTATTATTATTATTTTTTTTTTTTTGCGTCAACGGTTTTAAGGCTGTTCTTTCACATATACACAGTGTGGAATTCTGTTAATCACTGTGTTGAAGGATTTGTTCACAGAAACACGTGTTGTGCTAGTCTGGTGATTTGTTTTTGTTAAGTATGTAAATGTCGTCATTTAGTTCCTGTCAGTTTTTGGAGGAGGCAGAGAAAAAATATGACCGCTGTTCTCTCAGATACCACATCATCATCATCATCATCATCATCAACAGCAACATCATCATCATTATCATCAATATCTTCATCCATCATCATCATCAGTCCTCTTTTCTCTACTTATGAAGCTTGCAGCCATCATTGCAGCTGGTCTCCTTGCAGAGAGCTTGCACGAAAACATTCATGTGCTCTTGCCTTTGTAGTCTCTGTAGTTATCTATTTGACACGACGAGGTTGCTACCCCTTGCACAATCTCAGATTAGTCGTCTCTTACAATATGCCTTCATTCACCATGTGACGTATTCTCTACAGAACGTTGTCTCCATTACAGCTGCTCTGAACGCATCACGATTCTGGGCAAGTCGACCTGCATCAACCAAATACAAGTTCAGACTCTCTGTGATGTCCTGGGTCCATCGTCGTCTAGGTCGACCCCTTCCCCTTTTTCCAGGGACCATGCCTTCCATCACTAATTTTTCCAGACTATTATGTCTTTTTATATGACCGAAAAACTTCAGCTTCCTTATTGCGATGGTATTTAGGAGCCAATTTTCTTCTACGTTTAGTGAGTGCAGTACTTCTCTGTTCGTCTTTTTTCTGTCCAGGGTATTCTCAACATCCTTCTGTAGCATTTCATTTCGAATGATGTAACCTTTTGTGCAACTGTTTTATTGAGTGTCAAAGTCTCGCAGCCGTATGTTGCTACTGAGTAAATTGAAAGAGGGAGATTCCCTCACAATTGCTGGCCGAACGGGCGAATGATCAATAGTACAGTGACAACGGCTTCTAGGGCAGGAGTTGGAAAGGCCTGGTATCGGGCTGAGGGCGCACCATGGACTGTAACGTTAAGCGGCGAGAACCATCCAGGAGGCAATGGCAAACTACTGGATGTACAATGCCAAGAAATCCATAATGGCTAATCCGAATATTACTCAAAGATCTGGTGGTGAGTCCACCAGGCCAGGCAGATCATATTTAACTGTGGAAGAGATCATTGGCAGCGTCAGTACAGGTAATCGTGATGACGGCCAAAAGCCTGACTGTGTTGCCACGGAAAACCATGTCATCGGTCTTAGAAAAATAATCAAAATAGAAACATGGAACGTCAGAAGCTTATACAATATGCCTTATGCATGTCATAAGAGCAATCTGAGGCTGTGCATGCGGCTATAGCCTCACTGTTTAAAAATGTTACAGTCACAGAACCACTTTTGCAAGAGAGCATGAAGTGCCTTGACGCAGGATTACTCCAAGGAATTCTTCTGCATTAGGGTCTCATGCTCATGAACGACAGAGGAAGGAGGGAGACAAGAGAGAAGATTGACATTGTATTTAGACTTGACTAGCGTGCAGGACATGAAACTTAGCCCATAATAGACGAACAGCGTCGAGAACTCAACAAATGTATAGCTAAACTCCTGAGTTATGGAAGGCAACGGCAGCTAGGAAGGGAACTGATCACCACCTCACACACAAACAACTGAACCTAGTATGATGAAGTTTCTAATACTTCACTCCCCTACGGCAGTTTATGCTATTGGACTACATTTACCTTTGCCATACTAAAAATCCCATGTAGTTCCCGGAAAACGACTACAGTCCTCCAAACATGTCGTAAGAGGCAATTGGTACTAGGTTGTGAATGAGACTGGTAATCTCATCTGTAAAACAAATAGCCACAAAAAGCACCGCTACAGGATTACGAGGATGTGATGCACGTTTCCTACAAGTTAGGGTCAGCTGTAGTCAGCCCGAAAAAGGAGTGCGACAGGAATGTCTACTATCAACTCCTATTATTTAACACATTGTCTCTCAACCTAGGCGCTGCTGTCCCCAAATGGAAATTTTTCTGTTCCATGGACGGAAAATAATAAATTGGCATGGGGAAAAAAGAGGAAGGGTGGGGAGAGTTATAAAATAGATAAAGGACAACAGTAACAACTGTTCAGGCAGCATTAATGTAATGTGTTGCTGCAACCTGTTGCGCATTTGGCGTTAGACAGGAAATTGAGGTAGTTCATATTCCGCACTCCTCCTACCCCCACATGGAAAAAAAAAAAAAAAAAAAAACTGAGTTCAGGTGACTGTCCAATTCACTCAGAAACAAAATGTATTTAGCAGAGGGAACAGTTTGGTGTTATTGCATTTTTGACAGCACAATAACCCTTTGCCGAAACTACTGTGCAGCTGTTGTGTATTAACTATATGACCGAGAAACTAAATATTATTTAAACTTGGATTTGCGTCCGAGTGGTAGTGGTTAGAACGCTTGCTTCTCTACGCAAAGGGACCTGTTTCGTGTCACGCTACAGTCTAAGGTAAAAAAAAAAGATAGTCCCATAGCCAGGGCCGGATTGAGGCTAAGTAATGCCCTAAGCACAGCCCAACAGTGGTGCTCCACTCGACATTCCATTGCTCAACTGACAAGACATTAAGACTCAATAAGAGATGAAGGTCAAATAAGAGATTGAAAAATTTAGTTTTCTTCCAGGCCAGACCCCACAACTATATTAAATAAAAAACTTTTTTATTTTATTTTTCACCAAATAGAGTGAGCAATATAAGCACATTATTTACTTATAACTAGGGAAACACGGCAGATAAGGGCAGTTACAACAAATTTGACTAAAGTTGAATGTGGCAGTGAAAGAGTTAAGGGCATGGTAGCTAGGGGGAAAACTCTGTGGTGCCCCCTTCCCTTGGTGCCCTAAGCATGTGCTTATTTTGCTTAATGGTTAATCCAGCCCTGCCCATAGCATATACTGCCGCATGAAAATAAAGTGTTAGAGGCTTCACCATCTACCTACTTGTAGGGTACCTGACTATGCTTTTGTAGTTTGGGAAGGCAAAGGTTACGAGCAAGGGAACTGGTCATCGAACCTCATAAAGATGAGAAACAAGTAAAGGTGACTCGTTTGGTAACCCAGATGGGCAGACACGGAGTTTTTGTGTACTCACACGACAGATAACGAGATTACTGTCTGTGTGACACATGTGGGCAGACAAGTTTGACACAATCGCTTCCGGACCGGCTTGTTGTGACAATATTACTTTCTAATAAAGTAATAAGTATAACAACTTACACATGTTGTCATGTGAGTTCCCCGATCTATCTGTAAGTTTGTACACAAGGGCATCGGACATCATATTACCATATGTGGGAGAATTGACCTCTGCCTTACGTTCAAAATTATCCGATGTCGGAATATTTTTGAAATCATCGGATGGGTGTGAAAAAAAAAATCGAAAAAAGGTAATTCATCTTACGAAGACAAAAGACAAAGAAAATAGCCAACGTTACGACCACAAGGCCTTCGTCAGGGAAAGGAAAGAAAGTGAAGGCTAGATAGGACACATAAGAACCTAAATAAATAAATAAAAAATATAAAAATTAAACCTAGGTACTTCCCTGAAGGAAACTTCCCGCAAACGGACTGGCGTGCCCGGAAAAGGAAATGACTGTCACCACCGGATGTATACAATACATACTACGAAACTAAAAAACGAAACTGAACAATAAACTACCCAAACGTAATATTAGTGGGGACTGGAAAATGAAGAGGACAGAATGAGTTGGAGATAAATAAATATGAAAAAAAAATCAAGACATATTAAAAACAGTGTATTTTTTATTCATACATATTATTAGAAGGCGGCAGAAAAATAGAAAGATAGGATAAGAGTGGAAAGAGTTAATATGGAACAAGAGAGGAAAGGGGAGGGGGGGAGGGGGGATGGTGACCTCAGCCATTTTACTGCACGTCTCACAGCAGTTCCCCTCAACTTCCTCGACTTTTGAAATCATCACACCCTATCCGCATGATTTGAAATGATTGGTTCTTTCTGATTAGATTCATAACAACAATGCGTGGAAAGATAGGAATATAGTCGGACCCTTTCACAGCTTTATTTCACTGTGAATTTCACGCTCGCCAAGACAACATCAGACCTCGCCAGAGTGAGGACTAGATTCATAATTTTTTTTTTAACCGGACCTTTTATTGGAGAACCAAATAAGACTTACAAAGCACATGAAATCTCTACATTTTAATAAGGAACACCGGGACTATGAAACTGATGAAACACACGGAATCAGAGAGGAAATCTATTGTCAAATTAAAGATACCCCAGACGCGTGTAAGAGACCGACTCGTCTCTTTTATTCATCTGAGCAACAAGTCTGTAGCCAGGATTCTCGTAAGTTGTGATTTACATTTCATATTTTATTACAAACATGTGAACTAACATATATATGTATATATTACCATGTGAAGTTTAATGGGTGAAACTCGCTATTGGATGTTGTGGTGAAGTGGGATGTTATAAATATTTATAGGGGACTTAGTGTACTGACTGAGATCAGCTGTGAAGGTATCTATATCTAATAAGAGTAGTGTATTATAGATAACCTTACTTGCTGCCACATATGTATACCTCAGTCAGAATTATTCTGGAATAGTGTGATGACTACGTTATATGTCTAGGGTATGTGTATGATGAAGTGTAAGTCATAACAACAACAGACAGATAAACAATTTAATTTATTCCACCACACTTGACAACACTGTGACACTCACATACATAAAACACTCTACGAGGATATCTTAAAGGAGTCACTGATAACTTTTCAAATAACAATATGTATTCAGTGCTGTCATGAATGTATATGTGTCCTGATTCAAATACAAAGGGAACCAGGAATCACAATCAATTTTAATTACAAGTTATATGTACAGAATTTATTAATATGATTCTTGTAGTGACATATATTATTAATAGTATCCTATGTGCGTCAGTTGTGTAGTAGTAATATGAGGTAATACTGGTTTTGTTTTGTTCAAGCTCTGTTGGTATTTGTCATCATGACTTCAATAGTTTGTTTCTATTGGAACTAGTATTGGAGATGTTCTCAGTTCCTGGTATGAAAACAATTAAATTCCCCTCTTAATTTTATTTTACAATGTCATTTTAAGATGGGGGTACATAATGTTGAGCTCCATGGCCACACTCTCTTATCTTTCGTGATGACTGCAGTAAAAGACTCCTCTGCTCGATTACTTTAATGAGTTCTGGAGCCACCCCACTGGTTGCTATATGGACCAAGGAGTATGCTGTCCACCTCTGGCCTCAGCAAAGCTCTGACCAGGTGCTGCTCAATAACTTTAAGACCACGGTCCCACAATTCATGGAAATAATAAACAGTTTCGTTGACTGGCAATGAATATAGCACAACTCCGATCTGCCGATGTCCCAGGCTTTATTTTATAAAAAATATACACTGGTGCTCAACGCACTGCTTCTTAGTAGGTTTATTACAAGATGTGGCAATGAACAGTTGCTCTGAATTGAGTATATTCGCAGCTCTACCCAATCAAACCATGTCTACACATCTTTTCAAAAAAGTACTCCTTTTCACGTTTCCCCTGACAACAAAAGATAGTATTTATAGCCCGACCAATCGTGTTTAGTCTTATATTTGTTGCGCTCCAATCAAATAGGAGTTAACATGGTAGGCTATTTCCGTAACGTAATGTTTTTTCAAACACCTTATAAAAAAATTTTATGAGCAGAAATAATTTCATGCTGTCAGGCCCCCCACTATTTTATTTTGGCCATAACTTGGTAATTCCTAGACTATTTGCGTAACGTTTTACATATTCTTTGTCAGCAAACCCTAAGGAACCCAAATATACAAATTTAATGGAGCCAAAATGCATTTTCTTCTAGGATAGTCGTGCTGTTACTACCTTCTCACTTCCAAACTTGAGGGTGTCTGGGTACTGTCATGTTTTCAAACGTAAACCGGTATAATGTCATAATTCCCAATAAGCGTTTTTCAGGATTTTAAAACCTAACTCTGGTATGGGTAGGGTTTTTATTACTGACGATTTGAAAAAAAAAGCCAGTGCTTGTGGCCTTACACGCGTGATGGCAGCAATTGTGTATCGCGCGACGCGTGTTTAGTATTGCATGCTTCCTGCCTTCATTCGCCCCTCTCTCTCTCCTGCTTTATCTGTCTTTTAGTTACGCCGTGTATGGAATGAATGAAATATTAAATCTAGGTCATTGATCAGCTTGCGTATCTCAAGGTTTTTCCAAGAAATACAGTACACGTTTCATTGAAGAAAGCGGGTAATAATACAGTAGGCTTTTACTATCAAGGTGAAAGCGTTACAATTTGCAGACGAAGTAGAAAACAAGGGGATTTCGAGTACAGTCATTGTGACAGCACTGTTCTTTTACCATTTCTCTTTTCTTTTATTAAATTTATTTGTTAGGCTTTACATTTACCTTTTAATTTATATATGTGGATTAGAATATTCCACGACAGATGTCAAAGTCATTTGAGGCTGGCAACCTCAGTGTATAGAATGATGATTCATGAACCACCAATGATTAAGAACTTGGGAACCGCAGCAAAAACAAAGCTGCTGCAGATCTTCAATATCTGTTGGAACTCAGGCAGAGTTCCACAGACCTGGAGGAAAGCAATCATGATACCACTCCTAAAACCAGGAAAAGACAGTTCCACGGCCTTTAGCTACAGACCAATCAGCCTTACAAGCTGTCTCTGCAAAACAATGGAACGTATCATCAACCTCAGGCTACAGTGGTACCTTGAAAATGAAAACATTCTTGTACCACAGCAGGCGGGCTTTAGGCAGTGTTACTCTACCGAAGATCAGGCAACTTACCTTTCCCAATAGATTGAGGATGCGTTCCAAGATAAGAAACTGATACTAGCAGCATGGATAGATCAAAGGAAAGCATTTGACAAGGTTTGGAAAGAAGGGCTTCTGAAGAAACTGAGAAACTGTAGAGTGAATGGTAGGATGTACAAATGGATGAAAGCATACTTACATAACAGAAGAGCCCGAGTACATCTAGATGGCCTCAAGAGTAAGAAAATTCTACTGCGTCATTGCATCCCTCAGGGAGGGGTTCTGTCCCCCACACTTTTCATAGTCTACATCCACAACCTGGTTTGCTGAACTGCCACATTGAATGAAAGTGGCAATGTACGCTGATAACCTGGTAATATGGGGCACAGATGAGCATGCAACAGTGGCCACCAAACTGCTACAAAGAGCTATAGATGCCTTAACCTCATGGGCAAATAGATGTTGTGTGAGCATCAACACAGACAAGTGCAGCACTACGCTCTTCACCCTCACTCCCAAACAAAAAGCTGGTGTCATCAAGATAAATGAAGAGCTCCCGAGAGAAGATAAACAACCTACATATTTCGGAGTTACATTCGATGATAGGCTGACATGGAAGCAGCACATCAACAAGGCAGCAACAAAGGCCAGGGCGAAGTTAGCCATCCTGAGAAAACTAAGTGGAACCACATGGGGAGCCAGCGGTAAAATACTTAGTAAAGTTTACCAGCAGGGCATACGACTACACCTGGAATATGGGTCAGCTGCGTGGTGTCCAGCATCAAACACCACATTACAAGGGCTAGATAAGGTGCAAAACCAGGCGCTTAGGGTCATCACGGGGGCAATGAAATCAACGCCTATAGTGGAGATGGAAAAAATGGGGAGGATACAAGCACTGATAGAACGCAGAGACATGAAAGTGCTAACACAGGCAGAAAAGTTCCTCTGTATGCCGAGCGATCCAATGAAGGACAGATTCCAAAACCTAGCAATGGGGCGATTGAAAAGAAGCAGCTTTATCCACCAGGCGAAACGATTTCGTAGACAAACCTCAGACCTGCCTGAAGTTGACAGCCCCCTAAAGTCTGTGCCAGAACAAACCCCTTGGAGAGAGGAGCCTGGACTACCAGTACACATCCAGACAAAAGTGAAAGGAATATTCGACAGGGATGAACAGAACAGCGTGCAACGTAGGACAGTCACTCTCAGTTTCCTGGATGATGAATACCCACAGGACCTCTGGTCCGAGTATACACGGATGGGTCAGCACAGAATGCAGTAAAGAATGGAGGAGCAGGAGTGTACAAAGAATACCCAAACAACACTAGGGATACGGTCATAGTACCAACGGGGAAATTCTGTAACAACTATGATGCAGAAATCCAAGCAATCAAGGTGGCAACTGAGAAACTGTAGAACACCAATATCGGTTTACAGCCTGTAGTATTCCTGATAGATGCAAGATCAGCACTCCAAGCACTTCAGTCCAGAAAATTGCAGGTATACACGCCCTACTTTCTGAACTGTGCAACCAGCGCAGGGTCGCCATGCAGTGGATACCGTCTCATTGTGGAATACCAGGAAACGAGAGAGAGCAGACGGACTGGCTAAAGAAGGTGCTGCAGACGAGCAACCGGATGTACCAGTTACGTACCATCAGAAGAAAAAGATGATCAAATCAATCAGAAAGCCACCAACACCAACACAGGATGACTACCAAGCTATGAACAGATCAGAATAAATTGTCATTCTGCGCCTCAGAACAGGACACAACCGATTCCGCAGCCACATGTATAAAAAATTCAAGATTGGCGATTCAGCCATGTGTACATATGGATAGGCACCTCAGACTGCGGAGCACGTACTTCAAGATTGCCCCGAATATGATATATTGAGGCAAACCCACTGGCCCAGATAAACAACACTGGAAGAAAAACTATACGGACCTCTGTATGAACTACAAAAGACAGTGAAGTTTATACAAGAAACAACATTGTAGATATAGACAATATATTTCAAGCGAACAAAAGAAGAAGAAGAAGATGAACCCCCACTGCACGGGCTGGTGATTGCTTTATTGATAGTTCGTAAAGAGAACTAAAAGCATAAAGTAGTTCCAGGTTCCCTATGGAGCAGGGAGGGAAAGATGAAAGAAATGATGTACATTCTAAGTATAATACTCGTACTTACATTTTCAAAGCAGTGTAAATGTCCCTTTAAACATAGTCACTTTAAAATTTAATGTAAGTTTTCAAGCTTAAACCAGTGTAAATGTCTATGTGAAAATATTCATTTTAAAGTAATGGAAGTTTCAATCTTTTCAATCATTGTAAAACATAAATGAAAACATATTCAATTTATATTGTGAACACTTTTCAATCAGTGGAGATGTATATGTAAACAGACTTTATCTGTATTGTTAACCTTTTCATTTAAATATAAAGTAACTATGAAAGCTATTCTATTTAAATATAAAGAAAGTTTTATCCCGAAGGTAAATTTAATTCTCATCGAGGGTAACGTTTGAGTAATTGGGATGCTGGTATGGGAAGATAGGAACGCATAACTATTGGGTGAAAAACGCCATACGCAGAAGAGCGTTTCGTTCTATTCTTTACCATAGTTAGTGGTGGTACCAGCAGAAAGTACCATCTCTGGAACAAGAAGGGAACCGTGGCCTAAGCTTTAAGACGAAGGACGCACGTGGTAGACTGTCCTTGACGTTTCTGGGAAACGAGCTACCCCCGACAACCTTGATCAGAGACGAGCGTGAGCAGAGTGAAAAGAACAAACCTGTAAGAAGGAGCAGAACCGTCATTGGCAGCTAAGTTCAAATATGTGCTGCCACTTGAACTTCTTGTAATATCTCACATTCCCTAAAGACTGTAAGGATAACTTTTCTTGATCCAAAACTATTCAAATTATTTTCCAACTGTTAAAACCTAAAGTTATTATTAAATTTTGTTATTTGTAATGTTACAAATTTAACTTCGATTTAATCATTTTAAAGTTACTGCATGTTTGTCTCAGTCAAATTACTACTAAACAGGTTATACTAGAATAATAGAATTCCACTGAGTAAATCTGGGGTGGAGGCTTAAATGAGCTGAACTTAAGAAGTGCTTAAATCCTTCACAAGAGCGTCGGCAGAATTACAGACATACTCAGCCAAAGCGGTATTGTTCTCGCTTATTCTGAATATCTTGTGAAGACTCCCTTCGTAATAGAAGTGTCATCACCCTTCTATTTACATCTCTGCCAAGAGTAATCTTGTGCGAAGGTAGATACCTTTGAAGCCCGTAATAGATACTCTTGAGTTTTGGCCACTGTTGGACCACTACTGCAAAGCAGGTGAGGCATATCGTCACATTTATACTAACACATAAAGAAGTGAAACCCGAGGCCTGTAAACAGTAAATAAATATTAGACAAACATAAAGGTATATTTTCATGCACTCGTAAGAAATAAAGAAGTTGAAAACTAGACAACAGAAAAATAACAGACCTGAGTGGCTTACCCAGGACTCGAACCCAGGACCTTCCGTGCGACAACCCCGCCTAGCTATGCAAGCGAATCACACTATCCTCCCTGCCATCTAGGCATCACTTAAAATGATGCTTCGATGACGGGTCATTAGTACGACCCGCAACACATAACACCGGAAATTTACCATGAGCAGTCCAGCCTATTAATGACGCAATCACTTCTGTCGTTCCCCTATTATACAGTATAGGTCAGACTACACAAGACAAAGACCTTAATACTGTGTCTAGTAAATGATAGAAGACTAAGAACAGTAAGTACAGGACAGAGGGTAGGTTTTGGTATTGTATAAACATTTATAACACATAAGGAAGGGAAACCCGATACCTGTAAACAGTAAATAAATATTAGACAAATATAAAGGTATGTTTTCAGGCACTCGTAAGAAGTAAAGAAGTAGAAAACTAGGCAACAGAAAAACAACAGACGTGAGTGGCTTACCCAGAACTCGAACCCAGGACCTTCCGTGCGATACTGTATAATAGAGGAACGACAGACGTGATTGCGTCATTAATAGGCTGGACTGCCCGATGTAAATTTCCGGTGTTATGTGTTGCGGGTCGTACTAATGACCCGTCATCGAAGCATCATTTTTATTGATGCCTAGATGGCAGGGAGGATAGTGTGACTCGCTTGCATAGCTAGGCGGGGTTGTCACACGGAAGGTCCTGGGTTCGAGTCCTGGGTAAGCCACTCACGTCTTTTGTTTTTCTGTTGTCTAGTTTTCCTCTTCTTTACTTCTTACGAGTGCCTGAAAACATACCTTTATATTTGTCTAATATTTATTTACTGTTTACAGGCCTCGGGTTTCCCTTCCTTATGTGTTATAAATGTTTATACATTACCAAAACCTACCCGCTGTCCTCTACTTACTGTTCTTAGTCTTCTATCATTTACTAGACACAGTATTAAGGTCTTTGTCTTGTGTAGTCTGACCTATACTGTATAATAGGGGAACCAACAGAAGTGATTGATTCATTAATAGGGTGGACTGCTCATGGTAAATTTCCGGTGTTATGTGTTGCGGGTCGTACTAATGACCCGTCATCGAAGCATCATTTTAAGTGATGCCTAGATGGCAGGGAGGATAGTGTGATTCGCTTGCATAGCTAGGCGGGGTTGTCGCACGGAAGGTCCTGGGTTCGAGTCCTGGGTAAGCCACTCAGGTCTGTTATTTTTCTGTTGTCTAGTTTTCAACTTCTTTATTTCTTACGAGTGCATGAAAATATACCTTTATGTTTGTCTAATATTTATTCACATTTATACTATCTTATCTCTAGCAGGTATTTTTCTTTTCTTAGTTATAGTTCAATATGGGTTTATTTTCCAAAATATATTATTGTCTAAACTGGAATGTTTTTAATTTTCACTGGAGGGTTATTTTGTCAATACATATTTATCTGGGGGGGAGTCTTTCAGCAGTGTAGACTACTGGCTCGCAACCTTATTTATTTCTTTTAAATGTTAGCTTTTGTTTTTGTAATATAGTGCTTTATTAACTTTTGTATTTCTGATGGGGCCTTAGTGCCTATGAGATTTTCTACACTTATTTCTACCTGGTGGCTAACAAGACAGAAAGGGGCCTTAAGACAACAGGAAAAAAAACAGAATAATGTTACCAGGTAAGTACATTATAGAAAGTGCTTCACCAGAAGTAGCCACTCTCACGATACTACACGCAGCTATGAAAAATAGGACCCAGAACGTCTCAGACTTTTGTAGACTTTGCACCTTCGTACTGTGACCGTGTGGCCAGAAAGATGTAATTTTAGAAGGCGTAATTTTTGTCGATCTTGTCTACGGTGTATATTTGCGCTCATGCTGGCATTCTCACACGGGAATGGGCGATCTAAACGAAACACACCTTTGCCATCCGTGAAGAAGACAGACGTGTGAGACGCGGAAGATATAATTGGAGACAGCCCTCGGTTGTTAGACATCCTGGCGCTGTCTGACAGCAGAGGAAAACATCTTGTTGAGCACGAAACCGTGAGGTGTGACTCCAGGCAAGAGATATCGTGGGAATGTAACAACCTAGTGGGCGGACCTTGAATTGTGGACGTCTAGGAAGATTATCCTTACTAAAATGTGATCTCACGTCATCCAAACTGAGGATATGACTCCTGATTTACTCCCTAGAGGGATGGGTGGAGCTTTCCATGACATTTTGACGTGGCTATCATGTAGTACAGGGGTGGAGATGTAGGATTTAAACTGAAACAGTGAGAGGCTTGGGTCAGAGAGCTGTGAAGTAGCCAGATCGTCTTCATGTGCGGTATGCATCCTCGATACGATACACCAGTGAGGTAGAGGATTTGATACGCATATGTTGCGTCTGTGCTAAGAGAACTAACGACATTGAGAGAGTCCAGCAGTCTGTGCTGGGTTATATGGTGTTACCTAAATAGCTGGGTTATTCGGTGTTGCTTAGGAATTGCTTTCAAAGTAAACTTGTGGACAACATTGGTTTCTCTATGATTCAATATGCAACCTGATTAAGTTTCATTATTAAAAGTGGGACCCCTGTGTCGTAAATGATTTAATAGTTGCTTCACAGCGAGCTGGAGGAGAGTAAAGACAGACTTATTTACGACAAATCGTTTCTCTCAATCTTCTCTTTCACTCTCCTGGTCAAACAATTATTTGCCAGTTTTCCAGACTCGCATCTGCGCGCACACCGATTCGGTGTTTTCAAACACACACACGACGTTGATACAAACTATATTAAACGAATAGGGGAAATGTTGGGCTTTGGGTATATCCAACACACAGAACTAAATGAGTTTATGTGATTTTATTTACTTTAAACATCAATCACTAAAAATATCAGATATTACATAAATTATCATAAGTACACAAATGCAAATAACAAGTTTGGGAGGGGGTGAAGAAGATTGGTATCGACTAAGCCCTTCCCGCTCATTAGACAAAGACAAACCCAGTCCAGAGATAGATAATATCAGGAACACGGGTACGTTAACCTAACAGTAAAGTTAATTACTCTGAAAGAGGTGTTACCAAGTTAGGTATAAGTGATAGAAAAAAAAACCTGTTCTTCCCAGCTGTTCTTCCCTTTACTAAGCAAATGGAAAGGAGGTGGTTTTAAACAGAGTTAACAAAAATTATCAACTATCCCACTTAAAGGAACAATGTAGGGTATACAGAAAAGATATATGTTACCAGGTAAGCAAGTTAACAAAATGGTCACACAAAAGAATTAATTTCCTGTCATTCATACACGCGCTAGCAAAGGCCTTCACTCATCTTGCTCTCACTTACCGATTGTGAAAAAATCTTGCACTCCATAGAATAACACAACAGCAGTTACACCTCAACTAAATGTATGAGTGTTTGTTCAAGTTCTAGCCCCAGATTATCGGGTAGGCGGTCAGCACATAAAAGGATCCCGTAATCGCTGGAAAATGAATCTGTAGTTGTGTCTCTTTTCTTAATAACAGTTTCTATGGGAGGGCACGGTCTCTGATACCGGGGTGAGGATGGTGTGGTCTATTTGACTATGCCGCTGATAATAAAATTCTTACGCGTGCTGGTACACTTTATCCGTGAGGTATGGTTTAAGTCCAGTGAGAAAACTAGTCACATCACTGTTCAGGAAATTATGAATTATCTCTCTGTGTCAGTAAACTAACAAAGCTCGGGCCAGTGTTCTTCTTCCCGTTACGACTTAAGTTGTTTGATGGTGCGTTAAATTTGTCTTTGGGTGTGCTTTCTTTGCTATAAGTTAGATAGCGGAATTCCAAACATAGAATCGCCTCAAAGATTAAAAATTTACACAGTCTCAACAAGTTCTGCGTCAGGGGAACTCTACACACTGTTTATGCTTTGCTTTGCTTAGATTGATTTCTTTATTGCTTTCTTAATGCTGGGATCGCACAGGTTACGATCACTCTGTATGAAAGAAAAAAAAAAAACATGTAATATACCGAAAACAAATAACCTTCTAAAGCGCGATGAATTTCCCGTTAAGCCTATAATACACTCGAGTATTTAATTATGTATTTAATAAACACTGCGCGAATTCTAGTGGTTAAAAACCCACATCTATAAAACTAGGACTTAACTGAATTTATTAATTATAAATTCCTTCGCGACTTTAAAAGTTAATTTAAGCATCTATTATCTTTTGAAATAATATAATAGATAGATCATTATATTTAAAACTGGAACTCTTGAGATGGTTTAATTAAATAGATTTAAATTAACACAAAATCCCTTGAAATAGAATGACTGAGCTAGACCACTGATCACTTTACACAATATATATTACCGCTTTGCACAGAAATAGAAATCACTGCAAATATATATAAAATCCAGGGGAAAATCTATAACAAGATTTCAATAAAGCTAGTGCTTCTGTAAAGATCTGGCCAGCGAGTGATAACGTGTCTAGTTCTACATGGTCTATTTAGCTAAAATGAAATGTAAGTTGAGTGGGACATGATAAACTTGACAACTTATTTGATCTCACGAACTTTTGGGGATCTGACCGCCAAATCAAGAGATGAAGCCGCCCCCTGGTCTTCGTATCCGCTCGCTGCTGCCCGTTTCGCTTTCCCCCGTTCGCTCGGTTCCTCGATTGACACCGAGACGCGAAATTAGCGGCAAGCAACTGCGTCTCGTATCAGGGAAAACTACTGTCTTTGATAGCGCCGATAGTCTCCCCTAAGATCCCTCGGTCTGTCTCTTTGATCTCGTCGCTGTATCCTACATGAGTCCCGGTGGAATGCGTTCTGGCAAACGAAAAGTTACAACAAATGTTCAGGGGTTCTAATGTTATGAAAAGCTAAGGGTCCCTTTAAATCATCCATCATATCAGGGAAAATTCACTTGTCAAACTAGACGTACGTCACAATCGTCCCCACTTTTAGACATGAAACCATTTTTCATGTTTTCATTTTTTGACAATGGAGGTGACCTGATTGGTGATTTTAGGATGAGTGGTATCTTCAGTTTGCTCTTCTTCCTCTGTAGACCAGTTTCTACTCAGAAAATCAGCCCCGACATTCTGTCTTCCCGGAATATATTCCACTTTGAAAGAATAGACGCTTAGAAGGAGGGCCCAACGCATGATCCTAGCGTTAAATTCTTTATTGGCACCAAGAAATGCTAACGGAGCGTGGTCTGTTTGCACCGTGAACGATGTACCATAAAGAAACTCATGATGGCGTCTGATACCGTCAATCAGAGCAAGACATTCCCTTTCAACTACGCTGTAGTTCCGTTCCGCTTTATTTAATTTCCGACTGCCATAGGCAACTGGAAATAGCATGTTCAGGTCACTGTCATCGGCTTGAAGCAGTGTTGACCCGATGCCCTGACCTGACGCGTCGACTCTCAGTACAAAAGGTTTCTTGAGGTCAGGCAACCTCAAAATGGGGTATGCAGACAACTGTCCTTTCAAAGTGCTATACGCGTGTGTTCGCACTTTTGATCCCATATGACCTTATCAGGACAACCTTTCTTTGTGAGGTCAGTCAGAGGTGCCGTCAGTCCGTTGAAGTTCTGGATGTACTTCTGATAGTATGCACATAGCGATATGAAGGAACGTACGTCTTTCTTCGTTCGGGGTCTTTTTGCTGCCACTATTTTCTCCACGTTCTTCTTAATAGGCCAACTGCATCCGTGAGAAATAGTGTGCCCCAGGAAGTCTAACTGTTCAAACCCGATGAGACATTTGCTAGGTCTGGCTGTGAGACCCGTTTCCTGTAGTCTCCTGAGGAGCATAGCAACCGTAGCAATATGTTCTTCATAGGTTTCCGATGCAATTAAGATGTCATCCATGAAATTATGGATATGGGGACTTTGCAAAGGTTGTAGAAGCTTCCTCATCATCCTGGTGAACACTCCTGGTGCATTATGCAAACCGAACGGCATCACGTTAAATGTGTAATGTCCTTCACTAGTGCTGAAAGCTAACAAAGGTTTAATTTCCTCCTTGACTGGTATTTGATAATAACCTTTACTGAGGTCAATCTTGGAGAAGATCTTAGCTTTGCTGAGCTTGGTGAACAACTCAGAAACAGTTTGGAGAGGTTCGGGCTGGAATTCCGTTACAGCGTTTAGCAACCTGTAATCAATGCACAGCCGAACTTCCTTATTGGGCTTCTGCAACAGCACTACGCTCGAGCTGTAAGGAGATGTAGACTCACTGATAATTCCTGCCTGACGCAGCTTGTCTATTTCTCCGCGAAGTGCATCAGCTTTAGCGTACGGGATGGGGTAAACTCTGGTTTGAACAGGGGTCTCGTTTGTTAATTTCATATCAAATTCAATGAGATTTGTTCGACCAGGTACATCCGTTAAAACTGCACTGTACTGTTTTAGTAGAGCCCTAGTTTCTGTTTGTTGTTCTGGTGAGAGATTGTCGCCGAACTTGACATCTTTAAAGGATTCTGTGGGTTGCAGTGGATACTCCATGCAACCATCATCATCTTCCTCGTCTTCCGTTGCTATGGCGACAGCCAGGAGATGCTCGGAGGATGGCACCGGTCTTTCCAAATATTTCTTTAGCAGATTTATGTGGAAGACCTTCTCCTTTCCTTTGATGGAGATCTTGTAGTTGGTACGTGAGATCTTTTTAAGGACGGTAAACGGTCCTTGCCATCCGATGCGAAGTTTATTGCTTCCGGTTGGAAGTAGCAATAGGACTTTCTCCCCTGGTTGTAGTTCTCTCTCTTTTGCAGCTTTGTTGTATCTTTTAGTAATTTTAGCGCGGGCTTTCTTAAGGTTGGTAGTAGCTAGATCCCATCCTAGCTTTAGCCTTTCCTTAAGCTCAGATACATACTTGCTTGCAGAGACGACTGTCTCGTCAGCCTTCTGGTCTGTCAGGGACCGAAGTAAGGCTTCTAGTGGCCCCTTAATAGGTCTGCCAAATAAAAGTGTAGCTGGCGCAAAACCCGTAGACGCTTGGGGTACCTCTCGGTAGGCGAATAAGGCAGCCGATATATATTGGTCCCAGTCTTCCGGTTTCTCCTGACCCAGCTTACGTAACATCATGGTGAGGGTACCGTTAAAACGTTCCACGAGCCCATTTCCGGCCGGATGGTAGGGACTTGTGTGGATATGTTTGGCCCTCAAGATCTTAAAGATCTCCTCCATTAACAGGCTACGGAATTGGGATCCATTGTCCGTCAAAACTTGTTGAGGGAATCCCAACCGTGTAAAAATTTGCACAAGGGCTTCTGCGACATGCTTGGAATTAGTGCATGGTAGCGGTACGGCTTCGGCCCACATAGTGCAAGTGTCAACTAAGGTCAGGATGAACCTGTTCCTTCTTTTGGTCTTTTCCAGAGGACCAATAATGTCGACAGCAACCCGTTCAAATGGAGTCCCTACTATTGGCATTTGCCCCATAGGTACTGGGGGTGTCAAGTGCTTGGGTGCTACCCGTTGGCACTGGGCGCAGGATTTCACGTACCTGACAATGTCAGAGTTCATTCCTGGCCACCAATAGTGGTTTTTTATTCGCTGAATAGTGGCGTTTTGTCCCATGTGTCCGCTAAAGGGAAGAGAGTGCCCCATTTCTAAGATCTGGTTTCTGTACTGCGTCGGTACTAGGAGCTGGTTATTCCCCGTGTCCGGGTTGCCCGTTCTACGATACAATACACCATCCTTAGAAAAGATGTCTCCGTTGTGTCTGGGGTCCTTAGCCATGGGCAGTTTTTTTTAAAGCAGGGCGCCAGAGTAGGGTCCTTTTGTTGCGCCTCCTTCAGTTCATTCGGCAACAAGTTTGGCGCAGGCTCCCTCTCCTTCTTGGCTTGCCCTCTTGTGGTTACCGCTGCCACAATCGGCTCCTTAGGTCTCCCAATGAACACATATCTACATCCCAGGATAACTGGGTAGATCGGATCATCCATTATGGCCGCTTTAATAACTCCTCTGACAAAGTCAGAGTGTATTTCTACCAGTGCGATAGGAAGCGTCCTGGGTGCATCACTCCTGAAAACTCCACTAAGTTTGACGGTTTCCTCTGTCTCCTGACCGGGTTTGACTAGGTGCCTAGCGACAATACAATCAAAACTTAATCCAGTGTCAAAAAGACAAGTAGTGGAGGTACCGTTCAAAATTACAGTTCCTCGAGTTGAGGGTCGGTCCCCCTCAGGTTGAGAATCACTGACATTGACTCTACCTTTCGAGGCTGTATGCAAACATCCAATGCGGTTTGCACCGGTTTGTTTGCCCTGATCAGACGTTCCTGGTGTAGGGGTCTTCCCTTTTCCTTGACCTTGGTGGCCGCGCTGCCACGTAGGCTTGTTGGGTTGATCAGAATTGTTGTTGGGGGGGTATCGGGTTTTGTAGAATTTCGATTTTTCCTGGGGAGGTTTCTGGGTATTGTTATCTCGTTGGTTATAATGTTGAGAGGAAGTGGAAGAATAGGATGCCTGTTCTAGATTCTGTTTTCGAGATGGCTCATCGGTGGGTTTACGTTTAGTGCTGGGAAGTTCGGCCATTGCATTGCTATAGCGTTCGGCTTTATTGAGTATGTCTTCAAGCCTGACTGCCCCCTGTTCAGCCAAAAATCTACGTGTTTCATTCGACAAAGTGGATTTTATCTGCTCCACAAGAACAAGTTCGAGGAGTCCCTCATATGAAAGAGGTAGGTCAGATAATTCAATGCACTTTGTCAGATAACCCGTGAGACGTGAAGAGAACTGTGGAAATGTTTCCGTGCTCTCTTTTCGGCTGTTTCTGAACAACTGCAGAAACTTTCGGGCAGTCATCTCAAACTGCTGTAGTAAGGCCTTTTTCAACATGTCGTAATCATGTTGATTCGGTCCCAGCTTTGTGTACACGTCATAAGCATTGCCTTTCAGTGACGTTGAAAGTTTGAGCGCCCAGCGGGTACTCTCTAACCCATAAAGATTCGCGAGTCTCTCGAATTTTTCTAGGTAGCTGTCAATTTTTTTCGTTAGGGCTAGGAAAAGATTCTAAAGAAAACGACATAGCAGTTAATTGGGCAGATTGAGTACTGGAGAGGTCCATTGATTGAGACTGGGGCGAAGACGGCTCTCCGTTAGTCGAAGTAGAGGCGCCCCGACTCTCTAGAGCCTTAAGCGCCAGTTGATGCTGTCTTTCCTTGTCTCTCTCTCTCTCTCTCTCTGCGAGTTTCCATCTCTGCTTCAATTTTCTTCTGTTCCAAAAGACGTTCTTCCGCTTCTTTCTTATCTGCCCTCTCCTGGGCTTCTCTCCTCTCTGTTCTTTCTTTCTCTTCCTTCCTCTCAGCTTCTGCTCTCTGTTGCTCCGCCTTCCTCTCAGCTTCGGCTCTCTGTTGCTCCGCGTCATATATTTCCAATTCCTGGTTAATAAACGCGTTTGCAGCTTCTGCATCTAATCCTGCCTCTTTCGCTTCCAGCCTCAAGATGGACCTCATCTTTATCCTCTCTGCCATTGTTAAAGAATAAGATGAAGTAAGTATGCTTAGAGAACTAGTAAGAAGAAACGCGAAAGGGAGGAACTCTGAACCGCTACGAGAAAAAAAAAAACACAAGTACAAATTTACCTGTGTTACCTCCTACCTGTACTGTGCAAACTTATCGCTGCTATTATCTGGCAATTAAGGCTCTAAACGCAAGCGACTATGCCACTAAATGGTAAGTTACACTGGAAAAGAATCTACTTTTACTAACAGTCGAGAAAAATTTATATTAAAACAATTTAAAAGGAAAAAAAAATTTTCCCCTAAATTTTAAATCTCTGACAACAAACTCCGTCCCTAAAGTCAATTATTGAGATGAGACGTTGTTAACTTAATTTTTAAAAATCAGAACAATCCGTCTTTAGCTAAGCTCAACTCTTTTTGACTTCAAAAACCTTAGTGACTGTAAAACAATCACGCAATCCCAGCAACTTTTATAAAGAAAGAAATATAATTATCTCCGCCAGAGGATAATTAAAATAGCAAATATATTTGTTTATCTACACTTTCTACTGCTGTGGAGAGAAAAAACAACCTGTAAATATGCTGTGTGGACAACCCAAATACTTAAAGAACGTTTGTCTAGGGGTGTAATTATTTATTTATTTCCCTAATTCACAAAGACAAATCATTCACACTCTACCTAGTTAGACCCAAACTAAATCAGACTCAAAATATCTTTAACCCGGCTATGCGATTGCCTCAAATGTAGCTCAAGATCCCAGAACCAGCCCACAAATATGTGTGCATCAAATGTATCTCAAAATTATCCCAGACGAGCCGGCCAAATATTGTCGTAAATTTATTTTGAGAGAAAAGAGTCGTAGAAATAGTGGTCCGGTTTAGAGTGGAAAATGATGATGGAAAGCTCAGTGATAGAAAATGTAGAGATTTAATAGTTGCTTCACAGCGTGCTGGAGGAGAGTAAAGACAGACTTATTTACGACAAATCGTGTCTCTCAATCTTCTCTTTCACTCTCCTGGTCAAACAATTATTTGCCAGTTTTCCAGACTCGCATCTGCGCGCACACCGATTCGGTGTTTTCAAACACACACACGACGTTGATACAAACTATATTAAACGAATAGGGGAAATGTTGGGCTTTGGGTATATCCAACACACAGAACTAAATGAGTTTATGTGATTTTATTCACTTTAAACATCAATCACTAAAAATATCAGATATTACATAAATTATCATAAGTACACAAATGCAAATAACAAGTTTGGGAGGGGGTGAAGAAGATTGGTATCGACTAAGCCCTTCCCGCTCATTAGACAAAGACAAACCCAGTCCAGAGATAGATAATATCAGGAACACGGGTACGTTAACCTAACAGTAAAGTTAATTACTCTGAAAGAGGTGTTACCAAGTTAGGTATAAGTGATAGAAAAAAAAACCTGTTCTTCCCAGCTGTTCTTCCCTTTACTAAGCAAATGGAAAGGAGGTGGTTTTAAACAGAGTTAACAAATTATCAACTATCCCACATAAAGGAACAATGTAGGGTATACAGAAAAGATATATGTTACCAGGTAAGCAAGTTAACAAAATGGTCACACAAAAGAATTAATTTCCTGTCATTCATACACGCGCTAGCAAAGGCCTTCACTCATCTTGCTCTCACTTACCGATTGTGAAAAAATCTTGCACTCCATAGAATAACACAACAGCAGTTACACCTCAACTAAATGTATGAGTGTTTGTTCAAGTTCTAGCCCCAGATTATCGGGTAGGCGGTCAGCACATAAAAGGATCCCGTAATCGCTGGAAAATGAATCTGTAGTTGTGTCTCTTTTCTTAATAACAGTTTCTATGGGAGGGCACGGTCTCTGATACCGGGGTGAGGATGGTGTGGTCTATTTGACTATGCCGCTGATAATAAAATTCTTACGCGTGCTGGTACACTTTATCCGTGAGGTATGGTTTAAGTCCAGTGAGAAAACTAGTCACATCACTGTTCAGGAAATTATGAATTATCTCTCTGTGTCAGTAAACTAACAAAGCTCGGGCCAGTGTTCTTCTTCCCGTTACGACTTAAGTTGTTTGATGGTGCGTTAAATTTGTCTTTGGGTGTGCTTTCTTTGCTATAAGTTAGATAGCGGAATTCCAAACATAGAATCGCCTCAAAGATTAAAAATTTACACAGTCTCAACAAGTTCTGCGTCAGGGGAACTCTACACACTGTTTATGCTTTGCTTTGCTTAGATTGATTTCTTTATTGCTTTCTTAATGCTGGGATCGCACAGGTTACGATCACTCTGTATGAAAGAAAAAAAAAACATGTAATATACCGAAAACAAATAACCTTCTAAAGCGCGATGAATTTCCCGTTAAGCCTATAATACACTCGAGTATTTAATTATGTATTTAATAAACACTGCGCGAATTCTAGTGGTTAAAAACCCACATCTATAAAACTAGGACTTAACTGAATTTATTAATTATAAATTCCTTCGCGACTTTAAAAGTTAATTTAAGCATCTATTATCTTTTGAAATAATATAATAGATAGATCATTATATTTAAAACTGGAACTCTTGAGATGGTTTAATTAAATAGATTTAAATTAACACAAAATCCCTTGAAATAGAATGACTGACTAGACCACTGATCACTTTACACAATATATATTTTACCGCTTTGCACAGAAATAGAAATCACTGCAAATATATATAAAATCCAGGGGAAAATCTATAACAAGATTTCAATAAAGCTAGTGCTTCTGTAAAGGTCTGGCCAGCGAGTGATAACGTGTCTAGTTCTACATGGTCTATTTAGCTAAAATGAAATGTAAGTTGAGTGGGACATGATAAACTTGACAACTTATTTGATCTCACGAACTTTTGGGGATCTGACCGCCAAATCAAGAGAAGAAGCCGCCCCCTGGTCTTCGTATCCGCTCGCTGCTGCCCGTTTCGCTTTCCCCCGTTCGCTCGGTTCCTCGATTGACACCGAGACGCGAAATTAGCGGCAAGCAACTGCGTCTCGTATCAGGGAAAACTACTGTCTTTGATAGCGCCGATAGTCTCCCCTAAGATCCCTCGGTCTGTCTCTTTGATCTCGTCGCTGTATCCTACATGAGTCCCGGTGGAATGCGTTCTGGCAAACGAAAAGTTACAACAAATGTTCAGGGGTTCTAATGTTATGAAAAGCTAAAGGGTCCCTTTAAATCATCCATCATATCAGGGAAAATTCACTTGTCAAACTAGACGTACGTCACAATCGTCCCCACTTTTAGACATGAAACCATTTTTCATGTTTTCATTTTTGACAATGGAGGTGACCTGATTGGTGATTTTAGGATGAGTGGTATCTTCAGTTTGCTCTTCTTCCTCTGTAGACCAGTTTCTACTCAGAAAATCAGCCCCGACATTCTGTCTTCCCGGAATATATTCCACTTTGAAAGAATAGACGCTTAGAAGGAGGGCCCAACGCATGATCCTAGCGTTAAATTCTTTATTGGCACCAAGAAATGCTAACGGAGCGTGGTCTGTTTGCACCGTGAACGATGTACCATAAAGAAACTCATGATGGCGTCTGATACCGTCAATCAGAGCAAGACATTCCCTTTCAACTACGCTGTAGTTCCGTTCCGCTTTATTTAATTTCCGACTGCCATAGGCAACTGGAAATAGCATGTTCAGGTCACTGTCATCGGCTTGAAGCAGTGTTGACCCGATGCCCTGACCTGACGCGTCGACTCTCAGTACAAAAGGTTTCTTGAGGTCAGGCAACCTCAAAATGGGGTATGCAGACAACTGTCCTTTCAAAGTGCTATACGCGTGTTCGCACTTTTGATCCCATATGACCTTATCAGGACAACCTTTCTTTGTGAGGTCAGTCAGAGGTGCCGTCAGTCCGTTGAAGTTCTGGATGTACTTCTGATAGTATGCACATAGCGATATGAAGGAACGTACGTCTTTCTTCGTTCGGGGTCTTTTTGCTGCACTATTTTCTCCACGTTCTTCTTAATAGGCCAACTGCATCCGTGAGAAATAGTGTGCCCCAGGAAGTCTAACTGTTCAAACCCGATGAGACATTTGCTAGGTCTGGCTGTGAGACCCGTTTCCTGTAGTCTCCTGAGGAGCATAGCAACCGTAGCAATATGTTCTTCATAGGTTTCCGATGCAATTAAGATGTCATCCATGAAATTATGGATATGGGGACTTTGCAAAGGTTGTAGAAGCTTCCTCATCATCCTGGTGAACACTCCTGGTGCGTTATGCAAACCGAACGGCATCACGTTAAATGTGTAATGTCCTTCACTAGTGCTGAAAGCTAACAAAGGTTTAATTTCCTCCTTGACTGGTATTTGATAATAACCTTTACTGAGGTCAATCTTGGAGAAGATCTTTGCTTTGCTGAGCTTGGTGAACAACTCAGAAACAGTTTGGAGAGGTTCGGGCTGGAATTCCGTTACAGCGTTTAGCAACCTGTAATCAATGCACAGCCGAACTTCCTTATTGGGCTTCTGCAACAGCACTACACTCGAGCTGTAAGGAGATGTAGACTCACTGATAATTCCTGCCTGACGCAGCTTGTCTATTTCTCCGCGAAGTGCATCAGCTTTAGCGTACGGGATGGGGTAAACTCTGGTTTGAACAGGGGTCTCGTTTGTTAATTTCATATCAAATTCAATGAGATTTGTTCGACCAGGTACATCCGTTAAAACTGCACTGTACTGTTTTAGTAGAGCCCTAGTTTCTGTTTGTTGTTCTGGTGAGAGATTGTCGCCGAACTTGACATCTTTAAAGGATTCTGTGGGTTGCAGTGGATACTCCATGCAACCATCATCATCTTCCTCGTCTTCCGTTGCTATGGCGACAGCCAGGAGATGCTCGGAGGATGGCACCGGTCTTTCCAAATATTTCTTTAGCAGATTTATGTGGAAGACCTTCTCCTTTCCTTTGATGGAGATCTTGTAGTTGGTACGTGAGATCTTTTTAAGGACGGTAAACGGTCCTTGCCATCCGAGCGAAGTTTATTGCTTCCGGTTGGAAGTAGCAATAGGACTTTCTCCCCTGGTTGTAGTTCTCTCTCTTTTGCAGCTTTGTTGTATCTTTTAGTAATTTTAGCGCGGGCTTTCTTAAGGTTGGTAGTAGCTAGATCCCATCCTAGCTTTAGCCTTTCCTTAAGCTCAGATACATACTTGCTTGCAGAGACGACTGTCTCGTCAGCCTTCTGGTCTGTCAGGGACCGAAGTAAGGCTTCTAGTGGCCCCTTAATAGGTCTGCCAAATAAAAGTGTAGCTGGCGCAAAACCCGTAGACGCTTGGGGTACCTCTCGGTAGGCGAATAAGGCAGCCGATATATATTGGTCCCAGTCTTCCGGTTTCTCCTGACCCAGCTTACGTAACATCATGGTGAGGGTACCGTTAAAACGTTCCACGAGCCCATTTCCGGCCGGATGGTAGGGACTTGTGTGGATATGTTTGGCCCTCAAGATCTTAAAGATCTCCTCCATTAACAGGCTACGGAATTGGGATCCATTGTCCGTCAAAACTTGTTGAGGGAATCCCAACCGTGTAAAAATTTGCACAAGGGCTTCTGCGACATGCTTGGAATTAGTGCATGGTAGCGGTACGGCTTCGGCCCACATAGTGCAAGTGTCAACTAAGGTCAGGATGAACCTGTTCCTTCTTTTGGTCTTTTCCAGAGGACCAATAATGTCGACAGCAACCCGTTCAAATGGAGTCCCTACTATTGGCATTTGCCCCATAGGTACTGGGGGTGTCAAGTGCTTGGGTGCTACCCGTTGGCACTGGGCGCAGGATTTCACGTACCTGACAATGTCAGAGTTCATTCCTGGCCACCAATAGTGGTTTTTTATTCGCTGAATAGTGGCGTTTTGTCCCATGTGTCCGCTAAAGGGAAGAGAGTGCCCCATTTCTAAGATCTGGTTTCTGTACTGCGTCGGTACTAGGAGCTGGTTATTCCCCGTGTCCGGGTTGCCCGTTCTACGATACAATACACCATCCTTAGAAAAGATGTCTCCGTTGTGTCTGGGGTCCTTAGCCATGGGCAGTTTTTTAAAGCAGGGCGCCAGAGTAGGGTCCTTTTGTTGCGCCTCCTTCAGTTCATTCGGCAACAAGTTTGGCGCAGGCTCCCTCTCCTTCTTGGCTTGCCCTCTTGTGGTTACCGCTGCCACAATCGGCTCCTTAGGTCTCCCAATGAACACATATCTACATCCCAGGATAACTGGGTAGATCGGATCATCCATTATGGCCGCTTTAATAACTCCTCTGACAAAGTCAGAGTGTATTTCTACCAGTGCGATAGGAAGCGTCCTGGGTGCATCACTCCTGAAAACTCCACTAAGTTTGACGGTTTCCTCTGTCTCCTGACCGGGTTTGACTAGGTGCCTAGCGACAATACAATCAAAACTTAATCCAGTGTCAAAAAGACAAGTAGTGGAGGTACCGTTCAAAATTACAGTTCCTCGAGTTGAGGGTCGGTCCCCCTCAGGTTGAGAATCACTGACATTGACTCTACCTTTCGAGGCTGTATGCAAACATCCAATGCGGTTTGCACCGGTTTGTTTGCCCTGATCAGACGTTCCTGGTGTAGGGGTCTTCCCTTTTCCTTGACCTTGGTGGCCGCGCTGCCACGTAGGCTTGTTGGGTTGATCAGAATTGTTGTTGGGGGGGGGGGGGGGAGGGGGGTTTGTAGAATTTCGATTTTTCCTGGGGAGGTTTCTGGGTATTGTTATCTCGTTGGTTATAATGTTGAGAGGAAGTGGAAGAATAGGATGCCTGTTCTAGATTCTGTTTTCGAGATGGCTCATCGGTGGGTTTACGTTTAGTGCTGGGAAGTTCGGCCATTGCATTGCTATAGCGTTCGGCTTTATTGAGTATGTCTTCAAGCCTGACTGCCCCCTGTTCAGCCAAAAATCTACGTGTTTCATTCGACAAAGTGGATTTTATCTGCTCCACAAGAACAAGTTCGAGGAGTCCCTCATATGAAAGAGGTAGGTCAGATAATTCAATGCACTTTGTCAGATAACCCGTGAGACGTGAAGAGAACTGTGGAAATGTTTCCGTGCTCTCTTTTCGGCTGTTTCTGAACAACTGCAGAAACTTTCGGGCAGTCATCTCAAACTGCTGTAGTAAGGCCTTTTTCAACATGTCGTAATCATGTTGATTCGGTCCCAGCTTTGTGTACACGTCATAAGCATTGCCTTTCAGTGACGTTGAAAGTTTGAGCGCCCAGCGGGTACTCTCTAACCCATAAAGATTCGCGAGTCTCTCGAATTTTTCTAGGTAGCTGTCAATTTTTTCGTTAGGGCTAGGAAAAGATTCTAAAGAAAACGACATAGCAGTTAATTGGGCAGATTGAGTACTGGAGAGGTCCATTGATTGAGACTGGGGCGAAGACGGCTCTCCGTTAGTCGAAGTAGAGGCGCCCCGACTCTCTAGAGCCTTAAGCGCCAGTTGATGCTGTCTTTCCTTGTCTCTCTCTCTCTCTCTGCGAGTTTCCATCTCTGCTTCAATTTTCTTCTGTTCCAAAAGACGTTCTTCCGCTTCTTTCTTATCTGCCCTCTCCTGGGCTTCTCTCCTCTCTGTTCTTTCTTTCTCTTCCTTCCTCTCAGCTTCTGCTCTCTGTTGCTCCGCCTTCCTCTCAGCTTCGGCTCTCTGTTGCTCCGCGTCATATATTTCCAATTCCTGGTTAATAAACGCGTTTGCAGCTTCTGCATCTAATCCTGCCTCTTTCGCTTCCAGCCTCAAGATGGACCTCATCTTTATCCTCTCTGCCATTGTTAAAGAATAAGATGAAGTATGCTTAGAGAACTAGTAAGAAGAAACGCGAAAGGGAGGAACTCTGAACCGCTACGAGAAAAAAAAAAAACACAAGTACAAATTTACCTGTGTTACCTCCTACCTGTACTGTGCAAACTTATCGCTGCTATTATCTGGCAATTAAGGCTCTAAACGCAAGCGACTATGCCACTAAATGGTAAGTTACACTGGAAAAGAATCTACTTTTACTAACAGTCGAGAAAAATTTATATTAAAAAATTTAAAAGGAAAAAAAAAAAATTTCCCCTAAATTTTAAATCTCTGACAACAAACTCCGTCCCTAAAGTCAATTATTGAGATGAGACGTTGTTAACTTAATTTTTAAAAATCAGAACAATCCGTCTTTAGCTAAGCTCAACTCTTTTTGACTTCAAAAACCTTAGTGACTGTAAAACAATCACGCAATCCCAGCAACTTTTATAAAGAAAGAAATATAATTATCTCCGCCAGAGGATAATTAAAATAGCAAATATATTTGTTTATCTGTACTTTCTACTGCTGTGGAGAGAAAACAACCTGTAAATATGCTGTGTGGACAACCCAAATACTTAAAGAACGTTTGTCTAGGGGTGTAATTATTTATTTATTTCCCTAATTCACAAAGACAAATCATTCACACTCTACCTAGTTAGACCCAAACTAAATCAGACTCAAAATATCTTTAACCCGGCTATGCGATTGCCTCAAATGTAGCTCAAGATCCCAGAACCAGCCCACAAATATGTGTGCATCAAATGTATCTCAAAATTATCCCAGACGAGCCGGCCAAATATTGTCGTAAATTTATTTTGAGAGAAAAGAGTCGTAGAAATAGTGGTCCGGTTTAGAGTGGAAAATGATGATGGAAAGCTCAGTGATAGAAAATGTAGAGATTTAATAGTTACTTCACAGCGTGCTGGAGGAGAGTAAAGACAGACTTATTTACGACAAATCGTGTCTCTCAATCTTCTCTTTCACTCTCCTGGTCAAACAATTATTTGCCAGTTTTCCAGACTCGCATCTGCGCGCACACCGATTCGGTGTTTTCAAACACACACACGACGTTGATACAAACTATATTAAACGAATAGGGGAAAAGTTGGGCTTTGGGTATATCCAACACACAGAACTAAATGAGTTTATGTGATTTTATTCACTTTAAACATCAATCACTAAAAATATCAGATATTACATAAATTATCATAAGTACACAAATGCAAATAACAAGTTTGGGAGGGGGTGAAGAAGATTGGTATCGACTAAGCCCTTCCCGCTCATTAGACAAAGACAAACCCAGTCCAGAGATAGATAATATCAGGAACACGGGTACGTTAACCTAACAGTAAAGTTAATTACTCTGAAAGAGGTGTTACCAAGTTAGGTATAAGTGATAGAAAAAAAAAAAACCTGTTCTTCCCAGCTGTTCTTCCCTTTACTAAGCAAATGGAAAGGAGGTGGTTTTAAACAGAGTTAACAAATTATCAACTATCCCACTTAAAGGAACAATGTAGGGTATACAGAAAAGATATATGTTACCAGGTAAGCAAGTTAACAAAATGGTCACACAAAAGAATTAATTTCCTGTCATTCATACACGCGCTAGCAAAGGCCTTCACTCATCTTGCTCTCACTTACCGATTGTGAAAAAATCTTGCACTCCATAGAATAACACAACAGCAGTTACACCTCAACTAAATGTATGAGTGTTTGTTCAAGTTCTAGCCCCAGATTATCGGGTAGGCGGTCAGCACATAAAAGGATCCCGTAATCGCTGGAAAATGAATCTGTAGTTGTGTCTCTTTTCTTAATAACAGTTTCTATGGGAGGGCACGGTCTCTGATACCGGGGTGAGGATGGTGTGGTCTATTTGACTATGCCGCTGATAATAAAATTCTTACGCGTGCTGGTACACTTTATCCGTGAGGTATGGTTTAAGTCCAGTGAGAAAACTAGTCACATCACTGTTCAGGAAATTATGAATTATCTCTCTGTGTCAGTAAACTAACAAAGCTCGGGCCAGTGTTCTTCTTCCCGTTACGACTTAAGTTGTTTGATGGTGCGTTAAATTTGTCTTTGGGTGTGCTTTCTTTGCTATAAGTTAGATAGCGGAATTCCAAACATAGAATCGCCTCAAAGATTAAAAATTTACACAGTCTCAACAAGTTCTGCGTCAGGGGAACTCTACACACTGTTTATGCTTTGCTTTGCTTAGATTGATTTCTTTATTGCTTTCTTAATGCTGGGATCGCACAGGTTACGATCACTCTGTATGAAAGAAAAAAAAAGACATGTAATATACCGAAAACAAATAACCTTCTAAAGCGCGATGAATTTCCCGTTAAGCCTATAATACACTCGAGTATTTAATTATGTATTTAATAAACACTGCGCGAATTCTAGTGGTTAAAAACCCACATCTATAAAACTAGGACTTAACTGAATTTATTAATTATAAATTCCTTCGCGACTTTAAAAGTTAATTTAAGCATCTATTATCTTTTGAAATAATATAATAGATAGATCATTATATTTAAAACTGGAACTCTTGAGATGGTTTAATTAAATAGATTTAAATTAACACAAAATCCCTTGAAATAGAATGACTGAGCTAGACCACTGATCACTTTACACAATATATATTTTACCGCTTTGCACAGAAATAGAAATCACTGCAAATATATATAAAATCCAGGGGAAAATCTATAACAAGATTTCAATAAAGCTAGTGCTTCTGTAAAGATCTGGCCAGCGAGTGATAACGTGTCTAGTTCTACATGGTCTATTTAGCTAAAATGAAATGTAAGTTGAGTGGGACATGATAAACTTGACAACTTATTTGATCTCACGAACTTTTGGGGATCTGACCGCCAAATCAAGAGAAGAAGCCGCCCCCTGGTCTTCGTATCCGCTCGCTGCTGCCCGTTTCGCTTTCCCCCGTTCGCTCGGTTCCTCGATTGACACCGAGACGCGAAATTAGCGGCAAGCAACTGCGTCTCGTATCAGGGAAAACTACTGTCTTTGATAGCGCCGATAGTCTCCCCTAAGATCCCTCGGTCTGTCTCTTTGATCTCGTCGCTGTATCCTACATGAGTCCCGGTGGAATGCGTTCTGGCAAACGAAAAGTTACAACAAATGTTCAGGGGTTCTAATGTTATGAAAAGCTAAAGGTCCCTTTAAATCATCCATCATATCAGGGAAAATTCACTTGTCAAACTAGACGTACGTCACAATCGTCCCCACTTTTAGACATGAAACCATTTTTCATGTTTTCATTTTTTGACAATGGAGGTGACCTGATTGGTGATTTTAGGATGAGTGGTATCTTCAGTTTGCTCTTCTTCCTCTGTAGACCAGTTTCTACTCAGAAAATCAGCCCCGACATTCTGTCTTCCCGGAATATATTCCACTTTGAAAGAATAGACGCTTAGAAGGAGGGCCCAACGCATGATCCTAGCGTTAAATTCTTTATTGGCACCAAGAAATGCTAACGGAGCGTGGTCTGTTTGCACCGTGAACGATGTACCATAAAGAAACTCATGATGGCGTCTGATACCGTCAATCAGAGCAAGACATTCCCTTTCAACTACGCTGTAGTTCCGTTCCGCTTTATTTAATTTCCGACTGCCATAGGCAACTGGAAATAGCATGTTCAGGTCACTGTCATCGGCTTGAAGCAGTGTTGACCCGATGCCCTGACCTGACGCGTCGACTCTCAGTACAAAAGGTTTCTTGAGGTCAGGCAACCTCAAAATGGGGTATGCAGACAACTGTCCTTTCAAAGTGCTATACGCGTGTTCGCACTTTTGATCCCATATGACCTTATCAGGACAACCTTTCTTTGTGAGGTCAGTCAGAGGTGCCGTCAGTCCGTTGAAGTTCTGGATGTACTTCTGATAGTATGCACATAGCGATATGAAGGAACGTACGTCTTTCTTCGTTCGGGGTCTTTTTGCTGCCACTATTTTCTCCACGTTCTTCTTAATAGGCCAACTGCATCCGTGAGAAATAGTGTGCCCCAGGAAGTCTAACTGTTCAAACCCGATGAGACATTTGCTAGGTCTGGCTGTGAGACCCGTTTCCTGTAGTCTCCTGAGGAGCATAGCAACCGTAGCAATATGTTCTTCATAGGTTTCCGATGCAATTAAGATGTCATCCATGAAATTATGGATATGGGGACTTTGCAAAGGTTGTAGAAGCTTCCTCATCATCCTGGTGAACACTCCTGGTGCGTTATGCAAACCGAACGGCATCACGTTAAATGTGTAATGTCCTTCACTAGTGCTGAAAGCTAACAAAGGTTTAATTTCCTCCTTGACTGGTATTTGATAATAACCTTTACTGAGGTCAATCTTGGAGAAGATCTTAGCTTTGCTGAGCTTGGTGAACAACTCAGAAACAGTTTGGAGAGGTTCGGGCTGGAATTCCGTTACAGCGTTTAGCAACCTGTAATCAATGCACAGCCGAACTTCCTTATTGGGCTTCTGCAACAGCACTACACTCGAGCTGTAAGGAGATGTAGACTCACTGATAATTCCTGCCTGACGCAGCTTGTCTATTTCTCCGCGAAGTGCATCAGCTTTAGCGTACGGGATGGGGTAAACTCTGGTTTGAACAGGGGTCTCGTTTGTTAATTTCATATCAAATTCAATGAGATTTGTTCGACCAGGTACATCCGTTAAAACTGCACTGTACTGTTTTAGTAGAGCCCTAGTTTCTGTTTGTTGTTCTGGTGAGAGATTGTCGCCGAACTTGACATCTTTAAAGGATTCTGTGGGTTGCAGTGGATACTCCATGCAACCATCATCATCTTCCTCGTCTTCCGTTGCTATGGCGACAGCCAGGAGATGCTCGGAGGATGGCACCGGTCTTTCCAAATATTTCTTTAGCAGATTTATGTGGAAGACCTTCTCCTTTCCTTTGATGGAGATCTTGTAGTTGGTACGTGAGATCTTTTTAAGGACGGTAAACGGTCCTTGCCATCCGATGCGAAGTTTATTGCTTCCGGTTGGAAGTAGCAATAGGACTTTCTCCCCTGGTTGTAGTTCTCTCTCTTTTGCAGCTTTGTTGTATCTTTTAGTAATTTTAGCGCGGGCTTTCTTAAGGTTGGTAGTAGCTAGATCCCATCCTAGCTTTAGCCTTTCCTTAAGCTCAGATACATACTTGCTTGCAGAGACGACTGTCTCGTCAGCCTTCTGGTCTGTCAGGGACCGAAGTAAGGCTTCTAGTGGCCCCTTAATAGGTCTGCCAAATAAAAGTGTAGCTGGCGCAAAACCCGTAGACGCTTGGGGTACCTCTCGGTAGGCGAATAAGGCAGCCGATATATATTGGTCCCAGTCTTCCGGTTTCTCCTGACCCAGCTTACGTAACATCATGGTGAGGGTACCGTTAAAACGTTCCACGAGCCCATTTCCGGCCGGATGGTAGGGACTTGTGTGGATATGTTTGGCCCTCAAGATCTTAAAGATCTCCTCCATTAACAGGCTACGGAATTGGGATCCATTGTCCGTCAAAACTTGTTGAGGGAATCCCAACCGTGTAAAAATTTGCACAAGGGCTTCTGCGACATGCTTGGAATTAGTGCATGGTAGCGGTACGGCTTCGGCCCACATAGTGCAAGTGTCAACTAAGGTCAGGATGAACCTGTTCCTTCTTTTGGTCTTTTCCAGAGGACCAATAATGTCGACAGCAACCCGTTCAAATGGAGTCCCTACTATTGGCATTTGCCCCATAGGTACTGGGGGTGTCAAGTGCTTGGGTGCTACCCGTTGGCACTGGGCGCAGGATTTCACGTACCTGACAATGTCAGAGTTCATTCCTGGCCACCAATAGTGGTTTTTTTATTCGCTGAATAGTGGCGTTTTGTCCCATGTGTCCGCTAAAGGGAAGAGAGTGCCCCATTTCTAAGATCTGGTTTCTGTACTGCGTCGGTACTAGGAGCTGGTTATTCCCCGTGTCCGGGTTGCCCGTTCTACGATACAATACACCATCCTTAGAAAAGATGTCTCCGTTGTGTCTGGGGTCCTTAGCCATGGGCAGTTTTTTTTAAAGCAGGGCGCCAGAGTAGGGTCCTTTTGTTGCGCCTCCTTCAGTTCATTCGGCAACAAGTTTGGCGCAGGCTCCCTCTCCTTCTTGGCTTGCCCTCTTGTGGTTACCGCTGCCACAATCGGCTCCTTAGGTCTCCCAATGAACACATATCTACATCCCAGGATAACTGGGTAGATCGGATCATCCATTATGGCCGCTTTAATAACTCCTCTGACAAAGTCAGAGTGTATTTCTACCAGTGCGATAGGAAGCGTCCTGGGTGCATCACTCCTGAAAACTCCACTAAGTTTGACGGTTTCCTCTGTCTCCTGACCGGGTTTGACTAGGTGCCTAGCGACAATACAATCAAAACTTAATCCAGTGTCAAAAAGACAAGTAGTGGAGGTACCGTTCAAAATTACAGTTCCTCGAGTTGAGGGTCGGTCCCCCTCAGGTTGAGAATCACTGACATTGACTCTACCTTTCGAGGCTGTATGCAAACATCCAATGCGGTTTGCACCGGTTTGTTTGCCCTGATCAGACGTTCCTGGTGTAGGGGTCTTCCCTTTTCCTTGACCTTGGTGGCCGCGCTGCCACGTAGGCTTGTTGGGTTGATCAGAATTTTGTTGGGGGGGTATCGGGTTTTGTAGAATTTCGATTTTTCCTGGGGAGGTTTCTGGGTATTGTTATCTCGTTGGTTATAATGTTGAGAGGAAGTGGAAGAATAGGATGCCTGTTCTAGATTCTGTTTTCGAGATGGCTCATCGGTGGGTTTACGTTTAGTGCTGGGAAGTTCGGCCATTGCATTGCTATAGCGTTCGGCTTTATTGAGTATGTCTTCAAGCCTGACTGCCCCCTGTTC
The DNA here is from genome assembly GCA_024509875.1 of Oreohelix idahoensis. Lineage (NCBI taxonomy): Eukaryota > Metazoa > Mollusca > Gastropoda > Stylommatophora > Oreohelicidae > Oreohelix > Oreohelix idahoensis. The sequence goes on along the minus strand of JAMPIV010001976.1, from coordinate 298,763 downwards.
AGCCAAAAATCTACGTGTTTCATTCGACAAAGTGGATTTTATCTGCTCCACAAGAACAAGTTCGAGGAGTCCCTCATATGAAAGAGGTAGGTCAGATAATTCAATGCACTTTGTCAGATAACCCGTGAGACGTGAAGAGAACTGTGGAAATGTTTCCGTGCTCTCTTTTCGGCTGTTTCTGAACAACTGCAGAAACTTTCGGGCAGTCATCTCAAACTGCTGTAGTAAGGCCTTTTTCAACATGTCGTAATCATGTTGATTCGGTCCCAGCTTTGTGTACACGTCATAAGCATTGCCTTTCAGTGACGTTGAAAGTTTGAGCGCCCAGCGGGTACTCTCTAACCCATAAAGATTCGCGAGTCTCTCGAATTTTTCTAGGTAGCTGTCAATTTTTTCGTTAGGGCTAGGAAAAGATTCTAAAGAAAACGACATAGCAGTTAATTGGGCAGATTGAGTACTGGAGAGGTCCATTGATTGAGACTGGGGCGAAGACGGCTCTCCGTTAGTCGAAGTAGAGGCGCCCCGACTCTCTAGAGCCTTAAGCGCCAGTTGATGCTGTCTTTCCTTGTCTCTCTCTCTCTCTCTGCGCGTTTCCATCTCTGCTTCAATTTTCTTCTGTTCCAAAAGACGTTCTTCCGCTTCTTTCTTATCTGCCCTCTCCTGGGCTTCTCTCCTCTCTGTTCTTTCTTTCTCTTCCTTCCTCTCAGCTTCTGCTCTCTGTTGCTCCGCCTTCCTCTCAGCTTCGGCTCTCTGTTGCTCCGCGTCATATATTCCAATTCCTGGTTAATAAACGCGTTTGCAGCTTCTGCATCTAATCCTGCCTCTTTCGCTTCCAGCCTCAAGATGGACCTCATCTTTATCCTCTCTGCCATTGTTAAAGAATAAGATGAAGTATGCTTAGAGAACTAGTAAGAAGAAACGCGAAAGGGAGGAACTCTGAACCGCTACGAGAAAAAAAACACAAGTACAAATTTACCTGTGTTACCTCCTACCTGTACTGTGCAAACTTATCGCTGCTATTATCTGGCAATTAAGGCTCTAAACGCAAGCGACTATGCCACTAAATGGTAAGTTACACTGGAAAAGAATCTACTTTTACTAACAGTAGAGAAAAATTTATATTAAAACAATTTAAAAGGAAAAAAAATTTTCCACTAAATTTTTAATCTCTGACAACAAACTCCGTCCCTAAAGTCAATTATTGAGATGAGACGTTGTTAACTTAATTTTTAAAAAATCAGAACAATCCGTCTTTAGCTAAGCTCAACTCTTTTTTGACTTCAAAAACCTTAGTGACTGTAAAACAATCACGCAATCCCAGCAACTTTTATAAAGAAAGAAATATAATTATCTCCGCCAGAGGATAATTAAAATAGCAAATATATTTGTTTATCTGTACTTTCTACTGCTGTGGAGAGAAAACAACCTGTAAATATGCTGTGTGGACAACCCAAATACTTAAAGAACGTTTGTCTAGGGGTGTAATTATTTATTTATTTCCCTAATTCACAAAGACAAATCATTCACACTCTACCTAGTTAGACCCAAACTAAATCAGACTCAAAATATCTTTAACCCGGCTATGCGATTGCCTCAAATGTAGCTCAAGATCCCAGAACCAGCCCACAAATATGTGTGCATCAAATGTATCTCAAAATTATCCCAGACGAGCCGGCCAAATATTGTCGTAAATTTATTTTGAGAGAAAAGAGTCGTAGAAATAGTGGTCCGGTTTAGAGTGGAAAATGATGATGGAAAGCTCAGTGATAGAAAATGTAGAGATTTAATAGTTACTTCACAGCGTGCTGGAGGAGAGTAAAGACAGACTTATTTACGACAAATCGTGTCTCTCAATCTTCTCTTTCACTCTCCTGGTCAAACAATTATTTGCCAGTTTTCCAGACTCGCATCTGCGCGCACACCGATTCGGTGTTTTCAAACACACACACGACGTTGATACAAACTATATTAAACGAATAGGGGAAATGTTGGGCTTTGGGTATATCCAACACACAGAACTAAATGAGTTTATGTGATTTTATTCACTTTAAACATCAATCACTAAAAATATTAGATATTACATAAATTATCATAAGTACACAAATGCAAATAACAAGTTTGGGAGGGGGTGAAGAAGATTGGTATCGACTAAGCCCTTCCCGCTCATTAGACAAAGACAAACCCAGTCCAGAGATAGATAATATCAGGAACACGGGTACGTTAACCTAACAGTAAAGTTAATTACTCTGAAAGAGGTGTTACCAAGTTAGGTATAAGTGATAGAAAAAAAAAAACCTGTTCTTCCCAGCTGTTCTTCCCTTTACTAAGCAAAGGGAAAGGAGGTGGTTTTAAAACAGAGTTAACAAATTATCAACTATCCCACTTAAAGGAACAATGTAGGGTATACAGAAAAGATATATGTTACCAGGTAAGCAAGTTAACAAAATGGTCACACAAAAGAATTAATTTCCTGTCATTCATACACGCGCTAGCAAAGGCCTTCACTCATCTTGCTCTCACTTACCGATTGTGAAAAAATCTTGCACTCCATAGAATAACACAACAGCAGTTACACCTCAACTAAATGTATGAGTGTTTGTTCAAGTTCTAGCCCCAGATTATCGGGTAGGCGGTCAGCACATAAAAGGATCCCGTAATCGCTGGAAAATGAATCTGTAGTTGTGTCTCTTTTCTTAATAACAGTTTCTATGGGAGGGCACGGTCTCTGATACCGGGGTGAGGATGGTGTGGTCTATTTGACTATGCCGCTGATAATAAAATTCTTACGCGTGCTGGTACACTTTATCCGTGAGGTATGGTTTAAGTCCAGTGAGAAAACTAGTCACATCACTGTTCAGGAAATTATGAATTATCTCTCTGTGTCAGTAAACTAACAAAGCTCGGGCCAGTGTTCTTCTTCCCGTTACGACTTAAGTTGTTTGATGGTGCGTTAAATTTGTCTTTGGGTGTGCTTTCTTTGCTATAAGTTAGATAGCGGAATTCCAAACATAGAATCGCCTCAAAGATTAAAAATTTACACAGTCTCAACAAGTTCTGCGTCAGGGGAACTCTACACACTGTTTATGCTTTGCTTTGCTTAGATTGATTTCTTTATTGCTTTCTTAATGCTGGGATCGCACAGGTTACGATCACTCTGTATGAAAGAAAAAAAAACATGTAATATACCGAAAACAAATAACCTTCTAAAGCGCGATGAATTTCCCGTTAAGCCTATAATACACTCGAGTATTTAATTATGTATTTAATAAACACTGCGCGAATTCTAGTGGTTAAAAACCCACATCTATAAAACTAGGACTTAACTGAATTTATTAATTATAAATTCCTTCGCGACTTTAAAAGTTAATTTAAGCATCTATTATCTTTTGAAATAATATAATAGATAGATCATTATATTTAAAACTGGAACTCTTGAGATGGTTTAATTAAATAGATTTAAATTAACACAAAATCCCTTGAAATAGAATGACTGAGCTAGACCACTGATCACTTTACACAATATATATTACCGCTTTGCACAGAATAGAAATCACTGCAAATATATATAAAATCCAGGGGAAAATCTATAACAAGATTTCAATAAAGCTAGTGCTTCTGTAAAGATCTGGCCAGCGAGTGATAACGTGTCTAGTTCTACATGGTCTATTTAGCTAAAATGAAATGTAAGTTGAGTGGGACATGATAAACTTGACAACTTATTTGATCTCACGAACTTTTGGGGATCTGACCGCCAAATCAAGAGAAGAAGCCGCCCCCTGGTCTTCGTATCCGCTCGCTGCTGCCCGTTTCGCTTTCCCCCGTTCGCTCGGTTCCTCGATTGACACCGAGACGCGAAATTAGCGGCAAGCAACTGCGTCTCGTATCAGGGAAAACTACTGTCTTTGATAGCGCCGATAGTCTCCCCTAAGATCCCTCGGTCTGTCTCTTTGATCTCGTCGCTGTATCCTACATGAGTCCCGGTGGAATGCGTTCTGGCAAACGAAAAGTTACAACAAATGTTCAGGGGTTCTAATGTTATGAAAAGCTAAGGGTCCCTTAAATCATCCATCATATCAGGGAAAATTCACTTGTCTAGTATAGAGTCATACGCGGAATGTTCAATGCTGCAAGAGAGCACTACAACCAGTGAGCACCAAGGATATCTGAGCTAAACCTTGCAAGAGTATTACAACACCCAGCACAGACGGAGCAGCACATCTGCCCAGTACATCTCGCCCACTCTATCACAGTACCATTACTATAAACAATTGTAGGCCAAATGACACGCGATGTCCGTAATAATGTGTCCAGCGTATCGCGAATTTCATAGCACTGAGAAATAGATGGAAATCAGAATAAATCAAGTTCAATACAGAAATAAAAATCTATAATTTAAATGTCAAAACAATCTTCTTGGCTTTGAAAAATAGAGAGCAACAAAACAACTAATACGGCAACCCAACCGTTTAAAAAAACTAATAAAAGGGTGCTTTCGCAGAAAAGAGGGTTTGAAAAAGATCACCAAAGTGAAACTGATGTGAAGAACCAGATACATAACACTGGAACAAGAGACGCTCATATGATACACTGATAAAAACCAGTTGGGAGCATTACAAGGCAGTCCTTGTCCTGGGAGCTCTTCGATAAGAAAGGTAACGGGATACCCAAAAACACACGGACAAGAGAGTTGGCGAATGGCATGAAAGGGATAAAAGAAAACATGAAAAAAATCATTATCAGTACATAGTCATATAAGAATAAAGGATGTAACCACGCTCCAGGTATGTTTATAAGTAACGCCGTAACCTCTGTGATTGTATCATATAAATATATGCACTAGGCTTAGGATCCCGTTACACGCCTATTGAGGCATACTGGGAATACGGTGTTTTCTTGACCATCAGCACACTAGGGGTGATATGGTCAGCATCACGCCGGCCGCCGTAACCTTCCCAGAATTATTCTGGTACCCTATTCATGAGGCTGGGTCGACCCCGGAGCCGTTTGCGGTCTAAAAAAATCCCACCTCAACTGGGAATCGAGCCATGAACCACCGAGCTAGGAAGCCAGTGCACTAACCACTGCGTTATCGCGGCTCCCTAGTCTTCTAGGCCACTAGGCATTATCGTAGGTTTAGAAGAATGGCAAACATGAAAAGTATGATTTAAAAATGAGCAATATACCGTACTAGAAGACCGCAGTCAGCGACTCATAGCTTGACTGCCTGCGTCAGGACCAGCGAACCAGAGCTAGTCAAGACCGTGCTCCACCTCCACGTGGTGGTCCTGGAAACAGTCTGCAGCAGTGCAGGCTGGCTGAGCGAGCACAGATCGCAATGGGAAGGCAAACCCCGGTCCTAAAAAATGCCGTGCAGAAGTCGGATGTGTCGACCGAAAGGTGCAGATATCACAGCTACGTTGTAAACAGACACAACGCAACCACCGTCCTTTTCAGGGCGAACGAAGAAGAAGAAGAAGAAATCAAATGTTAAGTCAATATGGCTCTGAAACATGGAGAAGAAAAAAAAAAACCAACAACAAGGGGGGGTTACGAAGACAGGGTCACTAATAAACTATATAGCCATTTAAGGGCAGACATTTATTACAATTGTGACAATTAAGTCCATCAGGGCTATTCTTATTAAGAACTCTGCTTTGTGTACACAACACATGAACTTCAACAGTAACATGAAAACAAACTAATCTGTTAAGTTAGAAAAAAAAAAAAAAAACAAGAATACATTTTTTAATTGTCTAACACTTGTTTTTATAAAATTGTATAGCATAAATTGTGTGTATAATTTAATGGAACTACAAGCAGCAGGCTCAAGGTTGCCGACTGCTACTCTAAGGCAGGTTGTTATCGATCGTATGGCTGTCGTGTGAACTAGATCAACGGAAGTTTTCGGATTAATAACAGTTAGCGCTGAATGCCGTTTCCATGTAAACGTATAATATGATAAACGAGGTTAAGTGAAATTCTGCATAGTTTGATAAATTGTAATGGTGATAAAGAGACGACTAGTGAGAGAACGTACGAAATCTTTGTTTTATCGTGGTAAAGAAATAGGCATTAGTGCCTTTTTACACTTACGCCCTGCAACAATATTTCTCAAAGTGTTTTCAAATTAGAACATTCTTAACTTCAGTAATACATATTTGAAAGCATTCATTATGAAGGTGTGCATGTGCGAGTAGTGCGCACATTCACATTAACACATCCAAGAAAAAACCGATAGACTGAAAAAGTATAGCCAGCAGGTTGGTCTGAACATCAATCTGAAGAAGACAGAGGTCATGACACTCAATGTGGGCAATCCTGAGCCAATAACAATACGGAACCAGAAGTTAGAACAGACAGACACATTTACTTACATGCATAGTAACACCAGACGACGGAACAAGCAAGGACATTAACAACAGAATGAATAATGCGAGAACAGCCTTTGCTAGTCTCAACAACATTTAGAAGTCTTCCCAGTACAGCACATACACCAAATTAAGACTGTATGAGGGCTATGTACTTTCTGTGCTTCTCTGTGGTGCGGAATGCTGGAGAGTAACAGAGAAGGAAATGTCGAAACTGTCCTCCTTCCACACAATCTGCCTAAGGAAAATTTTCCGAATCTTTTGGCCAAATACCATCAGCAACCAAGAACTGCTTATTCGGAGTAACCAGGAGGACATGCACACCATCATAGCTGGCAGACGCTGGAGTTGGGTTGGCCACGTCCTCAGAAGGGACCCTGATACCATTAAAGAACAGCTATGCTATGGACCTCCGAAGGAAAGCGAAAGAGAGGCCGACCAAAAACAACCTGGCGGAGAACTGTGGATGCCGAGGTGCAAAGAATGGACCAGAGTTGGGGCACCGTACGAAGGATGGCAGCCGACCGAACAAAGTTCAATCAATTTGTTTCTGCAATAGAAGACGCCACCAGGCGTGATGGCCACTGACTTCTTTGACGGTCGGCGGCTATGGATCAAAGAAGAAGAATTATGAAGGTGAAGATCACTCCAAGATGAAGGAACTGAAGGCAGCTCTGGAAAAAAAAGTCACGGTGGGCAAAGCAGCAGGACATGATGGTATAACACCAGAAATGGTGAAGTACATGGGAACAGCAAGCAACCTATTACTCCTGGCACAAGACCATACCAAAGATTTGGAGATTGCCATCATAACATCTATTTTTTAAAAAAAGAGGTGACACGACAACTATGGGAAACCGAGTGCCAAACCTCCAGAGTGACCCACAGTTCGCTGGGAGGACAACATCAGACAATCCCTGAAGGACCGTGGACTAGACTGGAGCCATGCCAAAAGGAAGATAGCTGATAGGATAACATGGTGCGGTCTCTCTCTCTCTCTCTCTCTCTCTCTCTCTATATATATATATATATATATATATATATATATATATATATATATATATATATATCTGGTAAACCCCTACACCGCAAGATAGTAAAGAAACGACTAAGTAAGTGAGTAAATACGTAAGTATTGCATTCAGTAAAAGAAAATAAACACACACAGAAAGAAGAGAGAGAGAGAGAGAGAGAGAGAGAGAGAGAGAGAGAGAGAGAGGGGGGGGGGCAGGGGTAAATAGAGGGGAAAATACTGGTATGTAATATGCGACCAGATATGAGAATTTACCCAGTTGTCATTTAATACGATCACACACAAAAAATTATTTCTACTTTAACTAAAAAAAAAAAAAAAGTAAAGGAACCCGTTACACGCCCATTTAGGCATATTGGGAATATGGTGTTAGGCCCATATTATCTTGACCGTCGGCACACGAGGGGTGATGTGGTCGGCATCACGCCGGCCGCCTTAACCTTCCCAGAGTAGCTCTGGTACCCATTTGGGGCTGGGTCGACCCAGGAGCCGTTTGTGGCCTAAAAATTTTTCCGCCTCATCTGGGGATCGAACCATAGACCACTGCGCTAGGAAGCCAGTGCACTAACCACTATGCTACCGCGGCTCCATAAACTGCAAGTATTAAATTGACTGAAAAAAGCAATAAGGTAAATTATTTTTTTTTCATGAAGGAAAAAAAAAACAACAATACTGTTCAAGACTATGTTGATTATAATTTAAGTATATACGATGTTATATTATTATAACTGCCATATTAAATTTATAGTGATTTGTTAGTAACTCCGCCAAGGCCGGTCACAAAAACCCGTGATGAGAAAGGAGAATGGATTCTGACTGAACCTGAGTGCTTCGCGCGTCTAAGAAAATGTGTATACATTGTACCAGATCTGTCAATTGATGACATAATTGATGCGTGAAGCCATATGATGATGGATGGCATCCGCATGTCTGGTTTTGTGTAGTGTGTAGATGTGTTCAGTCAAAACAATGTTCATACAACAATAACAGGGCAATCCACATAGGACGTCAGTAAACTCACGACGTATAAAGTCAATGAGTCTTGAAACAGCCGTTGACGTTTTTCTTCATTATTTATTGTGGACGCCACAGTGACAAAATGGTTACGCAAATGTGTAGGCACATCAAACAGTCATTATCACAGCAACATTCAATACAGCAATAGACGGTAGACAGCATTACAATGATGAGTCAGATGCATGTTATATTTCATAGTGCTGTAAATGTAGTCAGGTGGAAAACTCCATCCTTTTCTATAACAGCCAGGAGATAACCAGATGTATGAGATCAGTTCACTCTCCTTAATCTGACTTCAGCAAGACAGACACGTCTGCCGAAGTATAAATAATGTCCACAAAAATATCCTCTAGATAATAAAGGTTTTCCAAACCTAATTCATTTAACAAAGTAGCAAGTAATGGTCCTTGGTACATGCATCAACCGATGCAGTACAATGCAGCGACATGTGAGCTGGGAAAAACATCTCGTGACGACGACTTTCGCAGACAGGCTATGAATCGAAATCGCTCACGACCCAAAATCAATAGAGTTAATGAAAAGTCAATTTACCTTGCTTTCATGAAATACACAGAAATATCACGCCTCCCGACATGTGGGAAAACACTAGAGGTATTATCTCGAATAAACGAAATATCCATTAAGAGGACTACACATCCCTGACAGAACAAAAAATAGCGGAGATCCCCTCTTCAACGAGGCATCTCTTTCGCCATTCCAAATCGCTCACTCCACTAGTGGTGGGCGGAAACCGATCGACCAAACAACAAGACAAGTCATGCGCAGTCCAGCGCAAAAATGACCACAGCTCAAACTTAACTGCATTCGATACCAACGCGAGAAGACAAATGCTTACCGAGAAAAGTGACTATAAATTCCAAGCAGTTGTTGCCCTTGCGTTATAAAACAGACATTGAAACAAAACGATGTTGCGAGAATTTATCACGCAACATATCACCACCTCCTCCCGATAAAAAAAAAATGTGGAACATATTTTTTTTTTCAATATCAAAGAGCAAGCGATAAGCGGCTCAAAACGCACGAATTATGCGCTGATAATTAATTAAATTGCCAAACAATAGGCTAATTATAGAGTGTCTGGTGAGGATATACCTCAACAGAAAAATAAATATGTCTCAAAAAATATTCACATCGGGGAGGTGTCACCAACACACATCACGTTAGCATGTAAACACAATATACGTATGCAAGTTACTATAATCATCATTAAACAGCATACTCTAATATTGTCTTTAAAAATGGATGTACAAATCTGATAGGAAAATTTAAATAGTACATTCTTTGACATGTAATGAAATAAGTACATAGTAAAGTTAAACTACATGACGATCCAGGATATATGCTCTGGTATTCCGAGGGTAAGTACACAATCTAGAACTCGTAAGGTAAGTCCTCAGCTCAACAATGACATTCTGAGAAAGTACAAGCAATATAATGCTAATTAATAACTAATATGCTTCATAAGGTACAATACATTATTAATAATTGTGGCTGTTTAGTAAACTAACGGCCCTTATATTAACTACTCAGTCCTCCTCTATCATCTTAAAAAACGAACAGAAGAAGATGACAACAAAGCACGATAGTGTGTACATATAAAGTAAGTACAGATGTGCTAATCTATTGTAGAAATATAGGTGTGTTATGACTCTGTAATATATAGAAATATAGGACAGAAGTATTAGTTGGAGTCATGTGGGCATCTAGACAAAATGTCAGCCATCACATTATCCGCACCACGGATAGCTCGTACCGTGAAGTGAAAAGGTTGAAGAGCTATAGCATATCGAGTGGATCTCGAACTCTTCAAATTCTTAGTCTGAATAGCTGTAAGAGCTTTCTGATCAGTCTCTAGAATGAAATGTGCGCCCAGGAGGAATCTTTGTAGCTTTAGAATTGACCAAACCATCGCTAACAACTCACGGTCTAAAACCGAGTAGTTCCTCTCTGCCGCATTTAGTTTTCTAGAAATGTACATAACAGGATGCAGAGTATTTGCATATTCTTGCATCAGTGCTGCTCCAATCCCAGTGGATGAAGCATCACTCCGAAGAACAAAAGTCCTATCAAGAGTAGGTAATCTTAAGATGGGAGGAGAAGAAAATATATTCTTGATTTGGTCTAGTGAAGATTGGCATTCTTCAGACCAACGGACCAGATTAGGCGAACCTTTCTTCAACAATGTTGAGAGAGGTGCCATGATCGAAGATAAATTTGGAATAAATCTCCCATAAAATTGAATTAAACCTAAGAGACTCCTAACTTGTTTCTTCGTTTTAGGAACAGAGATGTTCAGTATTTTGGAAGTATTGTGGTCTTCTGTCTTCAAGAGACCATGACCAACACGATGACCCAGGAAAGAGATTTCACCAAAACCAACAAAAGCTTTAGAAGGTTTTGCTGTCAAATTATTCTCACGTAGAGTGGACAGTAAGTCATATAACCCTAAATAGTGATCTTCCCAGGTATCACTGAAGAGACAGATGTCATCTAAGTATGCGATGACATCCGAACGATGTGACAGAATTCGACGCATCATGCGAACGAAAGTGGCAGGGGCGTTCATGAGACCAAAAGGCATAACATTCCATTGAAATAGACCCCTAGGTGTAGAAAAAGCAGTAAGAGGTTTGGCATGCTCTGCTAAAGGCACTTGCCAATAACCTTTAGACAAATCAAGTTTAGTGAAGAATCTAGAATTAGAAAGTCTAATCAGTAGATCTTCTAACAAAGGCATCGGTTCAGCGTCGAACTTTGTGACCTGATTCAATTTGCGATAATCAACGCAAATTCGTATGTTCTTATCCTTCTTCCGGACAATAACCATGGAAGAAGAATATGGTGAAGTCGATGGTTCAATTATATTTAATTGAATCATTTCATCCAATTCCTTTTCCACTTGCGACTGAAAGTGTATAGGAATAGGATACGGCCTAACCCTAATTGGATTATTGTCGGTAAGAATTATGTCATGTTCTATGACATCTGTGTGTCCAGGAATGTCAGTGAGAACATCCTGAAATGTTTGTAACATCGACGAGACTTGTCGATGTTCGTCACCAGAAAGATTAGGAGAAACAGAAACGTTTTTCCAAGATTCCGTAGAATGTAATGGAACCACTGGAAGGGGAAGGTTGACATCAGAGAAGGTAGCTTCCTCATCCTGAATGACAGACAGGGATGAATAATGACCGTGAGGTGCAGGAGCATCATCCGTTGCCTGGAAAATAGGCAGCAAATAGTCCGGACGTTCGTGAAATTCCGAAAGCATGTTTATGTAGAAAGTTTTATGCTTTCCATCAATATCGACCACATAGTCAACATCGGAAATCCGAGAGACTATTGCATACGGACCTTTCCATGCAATAAGAAGTCTATTTTCCCTACTGGGGAGTAGGACGAATGCTTTGTCACCTGGACAAAGTTGTCGTAGACATCTATTCTTGTTAGCAAACTGTCTTGCCTTCTCTTTAGCAATTTCTGATGAAGCAGTTGCTAGCTTACATGCCTCAATGATCTTTTGTCTAAGAGCAATGACATACTCATATGAGGATTGAGTTTCATCGCTAATATCATCGGCAGTGATGAGATCGTGTAATAAAGACATAGGGCCGCGTGGACGCGCGCCAAAGACAAGTTCGAAGGGAGAAAATCCTGTGTGTTCATTAGGGACTTCTCTATAGGCAAAGAGAGCCGCGGGTAAAACCCTGTCCCAATCTTGAGGATGATCTTCAGTTATCTTACCAAGCAAAGTCTTGAGCGTTCTATTCAGACGCTCAACTAACCCATTAGACATAGGATGGTAGATACTACTGAGAGATCGTTCAATATGTAAGGTAGACATTACCTGTGACATAGTGTCAGATATGAGTTGAGTGCCATGGTCTGACAATATTTCTCTGGGGAACCCCAAGCGAGAAAATATCAACCAAAGAGCATCTGCGATATCTGTAGTAGATATGCTCTTAAGAGGAATAGCCTCTGGCCAACGTGTGCACATATCGACACATGTAAGGATAAACTGATGTCCTCTGGCCGACTTGACCTTAAAAGGGCCAATAATATCTATGGCCATTTTCTGAAACGGCCGAATAGGAATGTCAGCAGCCTGGATAGGCGCAGCATGTCGTGGTCCTCTAGATTTGACCTCCTGACATACCTTGCATGATCGGCAGTAAATACGAATGTCCTTATTGACAAAAGGCCAAAAGAAAGCCGCAAGGACTCTCGACTTCGTACGGGAAAATCCCATATGTCCAGCACATTGCGAGTCATGAGCATGTTGTAATATTTGGACTCTCATGCTCTTGGGAACAAGAATTTGCGAATGTGCCGACGTAGTCGAATCTTGTACCATACGTACAAGTACGCCGTTTCTCATTGCAATCCAAGATTTTCTATTTGTATCCTGATTCGGATCACCTTTCTTCGCAAGAACGAAGAATTTTTTTAAAGAAGGATCTTCTTCTTGCAATTTTATGAAAGAGTCACGAGTGATTACTAAGTGACTATCTTGGCTATCAACTTCATTATCACTATTCAGTGAAGTTTCGGGTGTTTGTAGAGCTTGTGCTCTTGTAACCACTGCATTTGTAGCTTGCATGTTATTATCTTCCCAAGCAGCAATCTGCTGTGGGGTACACTCCCTAACTCCATGAATACGACCAATAATAAGGTCCGCAATAGGATTAGGTAAGAGACAAGCATGCACATCTCCAGTAAAGAAAGGAGTGGCAATGCGAATTACAGCAGTAGGATATTTTTCTAGAGTGCCGCCAAATGTGACACATTTAATAACCCTTCCTGTAGCACAAGATGGATCTACAAGCGATTGTCTAACACCAATAGTGGTGCATCCGGAATCGAAAAGTAGTGAGACCGGAGTATCATTAACAAGACCCTTATGTAGGATTAAAGAACCCCTCCCGTCATGCGCAACAGCAGCAGGAAGAGCGGGAAGTGGGTGACCACAACTCAAAGTAGTTATGGTACCCGGTTCGAATAAAGTACTGCATTGGGGGCATTTGTTTGCTCTCTCAAAGTCAAAAGCAGAACCAGTGACAGCGTCAAAGTTTTTACTATCAACAACATGATTACAGGCTCCCTCAGTTTCCTGTTGTACAGCATTAGCCTGCTGATATCTCTTTTTTTTTGTGTTGAGATCTACCCCGACTATTATTACCTCTGAAGTTATCAAAGTTATTATTATCTCTGCAGTTATTATTGTCTCTATTGTAATTGTTATCCTGGTTCGAATTCCAGTTTCCACGATTACTATCATGTTCACATTGATGCGAACATCTATTTGTTTGGTTCTGAGGTCTTCGGCAGGAATAACCTCTATTACCATATCCTCTTTTGAAATGCCTATAATTATTAGGGTGATAGTAACGAGTACTATCAGGCTGTCTCCAATTCTTCGAAGAAGAATCACCATGAAATTGATTTCCATGATTTTGACAGAAATTACCGCTACCCTTTCTATCAAAATTTTGTTGGGATCTACGAGCAAAGTTTTGACCATATGGAGCTGCCGAAGCAACTGGTAAACCTTCTTTCACCTTAGAGTTACCCATGGTTATGTGTGGGTGCGCAGTTACGTATTGGCAACAGAAATCTTCCATTTCTTTTATTGTTTTAGGTTTACGTTCATGAAGGAAAGCAAGGAAAGACTCATTGACAGACGACATGACTTTGTCTCTAAGTATTAAGTCCATAAGTCCTTCATAAGTTTTTTCCGTCTTAGATAGTTCAACCCATCGTGAGAAAGTAATGCGTATTCTTGCAATAAACTCGGAGAATTCAACTCCATTTTCAGGTAACATGTTTTTAAATTGTAGACGATAGCCGTCTTCGTTAAGCTGATATTTCTTTAACAAAGCGGCCCTGACAACCTCATAATTATTCTTGTCAGGTTCATCCACCATATTTAATATACTTAGAGCTTTACCTGTCAGTATCCCTGATAACTGATAAACATATTTTGCTTTGTCTATGTTATGAGCTGTACATGCTTGTTCAAATCTGTCCAGATAGAACATTATGTCATCACTGGAAGGACTAAATGTTGGTAACTTAATCTTAAAAGTATCATTATTAGCCTTACCAGAAGATGAACCCTTGTTTGAATCATTACCATTACTCATGCTTGTCAATTTCAATTTTTCCAACTCTAAAGCTAAGACCTTTTCTTCATGTTCCATTTTTGCTTTCTCTTTCCTCTCATCAGACTCTCTCTGTAATCTTCTTTCCTCAGCCTGAGCCTCTTTTTGAAGTCTTTCATTTTCAGCTTCTTTTTCAAGTCTTTTATTTTCAGCCTCTTTTTCAAGTCTTTTATTCTCAGCCTCTTTTTCAAGTCTTTTATTCTCAGCCTCTTTTTCAAGTCTTTTATTCTCAGCTTCTAGCTGTAGCTGGAGTTTTCTTTCCTCAGCTTCTGATTCCCTTTTTTGTTTTTCCATTTCCATTTGGAATCTTTTTTCATCCACCTGCATCTGCAGTTTCTTTTGTTCAGCTTCCATATGCAGTTTCTTTTGTTCAGCTTCCATTGCTTTATCATATCGAGCAGTTGCAAATTCTTCTAACTTATCACCAGTCTTGCCAAGCAATTTACCCTGCTCAATAAAGTGCTCAAATGTAGACATGTTGTCTAACATATGAGTCCAAAACCTGAAATAATTAACTAATTTATTTCAAACCTAAGTGTAACAAGTCTTAATTAAACACTTGTATATTCACATCACCTTATGTTATCCCAGTCTCTGTGGGAAACAAGTCTCCAATCAAAGAACTTGTATATGAAATATCAGCACTCAATTCTTGATCATAAGTGCACTTCTCATTCAATAGTGCACGACACTATTCATCATTCATTTATCATCAGTGTAGTAGTAACAGTGCATTAGCATAGCCCATTAACTAATTACCATAACTGTAAACAATGACTATGTAAACACATGCAGAATGTAAACATTGCCCTGTTATTGTTGTATGAACATTGTTTTGACTGAACACATCCCCACACTGGCCACCAAATGATGCGTGATGCCATATGATGATGGATGGCATCCGCATGTCTGGTTTTGTGTAGTGTGTAGATGTGTTCAGTCAAAACAATGTTCATACAACAATAACAGGGCAATCCACATAGGACGTCAGTAAACTCACGACGTATAAAGTCAATGAGTCTTGAAACAGCCGTTGACGTTTTTCTTCATTATTTATTGTGGACGCCACAGTGACAAAATGGTTACGCAAATGTGTAGGCACATCAAACAGTCATTATCACAGCAACATTCAATACAGCAATAGACGGTAGACAGCATTACAATGATGAGTCAGATGCATGTTATATTTCATAGTGCTGTAAATGTAGTCAGGTGGAAAACTCCATCCTTTTCTATAACAGCCAGGAGATAACCAGATGTATGAGATCAGTTCACTCTCC
Source organism: Oreohelix idahoensis (assembly GCA_024509875.1). Classification (NCBI taxonomy): domain Eukaryota; kingdom Metazoa; phylum Mollusca; class Gastropoda; order Stylommatophora; family Oreohelicidae; genus Oreohelix; species Oreohelix idahoensis. Next base: position 282,880 of record JAMPIV010001976.1, on the reverse strand, counting down.
TTAATCTGACTTCAGCAAGACAGACACGTCTGCCGAAGTATAAATAATGTCCACAAAAATATCCTCTAGATAATAAAGGTTTTCCAAACCTAATTCATTTAACAAAGTAGCAAGTAATGGTCCTTGGTACCTGCATCAACCGATGCAGTACAATGCAGCGACATGTGAGCTAGGAAAACATCTCGTGACGACGACTTTCGCAGACAGGCTATGAATCGAAATCGCTCACGACCCAAAATCAATAGAGTTAATGAAAGAGTCAATTTACCTTGCTTTCATGAAATACACAGAAATATCACGCCTCCCGACATGTGGGAAACACTAGAGGTATTATCTCGAATAAACGAAATATCCATTAAGAGGACTACACATCCCTGACAGAACAAAAAATAGCGGAGATCCCCTCTTCAACGAGGCATCTCTTTCGCCATTCCAAATCGCTCACTCCACTAGTCGTGGGCGGAAACCGATCGACCAAACAACAAGACAAGTCATGCGCAGTCCAGCGCAAAAATGACCACAGCTCAAACTTAACTGCATTCGATACCAACGCGAGAAGACAAATGCTTACCGAGAAAAGTGACTATAAATTCCAAGCAGTTGTTGCCCTTGCGTTATAAAACAGACATTGAAACAAAACGATGTTGCGAGAATTTATCACGCAACAATAATATAACATTAGTGTCCCTTGCTGGGGTTTGTGCGCTCTTCCTTGTTTTTTCACACATTAATGTTTTAGCTTAAACAATTATTGTTGCTACGAACATTGTTGCTTAAAGTAAGGGAAACAACCAACCGAGAATGATGCATGTCTTCAGTTGCGCAGCAGACGTAAAACTGTAAAAAGACCCATTTTAAAAAATGTGGAATTGCTTTTCATTGCTTCAGTGACTAGCTCTAGCTGGGTGAGTAAAAGTCTCGTTTTTAAATTACTGTTTGAGCTGGGAGTTCAATATTAGACAATCTTTGAAGGACCGAGAACTAGAATGGAACCAAGCCAGGAGGAAGACATCCGATAGAATAGTATGGCGCTCTCTCTTACAAACTTCTACACCTCACAGTAGAAGAAGAACGACTAACTAAGTAAGTAAGCGTATACACAATTATAACAAACCATGACTGTAGCTATGACTGTCGATCGGCATCAAAGGTACATACGTTGTAACATTTGTTAATTGATAACACAAAATGGCGTAAGTGTCCCTTGCGGTGGTTTGTGAACTCTTTCTATTTTTGTACGCATTTATGTTTTAGTTACCAAAAAAAATTCAGTATTGCAACGAACAGACAGACGAAAATAAACACTGTTAACATTTATTGATTATTTTAATCATTTGTTTATTCATTCATTCCTTTAGTGAATCGCTCATTGATTCACTTACTCACTGCGTCACTTTCATTTATTCATTCACTCGATCTTTCACGCATTCACTTACTTTCTCTTTCACTCAGTCATTTATTCATTCACTCGATCTTTCACGCATTTACTTACTTTCTCTTTCACTCAGTCATTTATTCATTCACTCGATCTTTCACGCATTCACTTACTTTCTCTTTCACTCAGTCATTTATTCATTCACTCGATCTTTCACGCATTTACTTACTTTCTCTTTCACTCAGTCATTTATTCATTCACTCGATTTTTCACGCATTCACTTACTTTCTCTTTCACTCAGTCATTTATTCATTCACTTGATCTTTCACGCATTCACTTACTTTCTCTTTCACTCAGTCATTTATTCATTCACTCGATCTTTCACGCATTCACTTACTTTCTCTTTCACATAGTCATTTATTCATTCACTTGATCTTTCACGCATTCACTTACTTTCTCTTTCACTTAGTCTAATTATTCATTCACTCGATCTTTCACGCATTCACTTACTTTCTCTTTCACTCAGTCATTTATTCACTCATTCATTCATTCATCAGTCTATCCACCCACGAATACCCACCCACTTATACAACCATTTAATCTAAAAAACCGAATTATGCATGCATTCATCAGTGCATCATTTGGTCCGTCCATCTAAAAGAAAAAAAAACAATGCAAATTTAATTGAAAAACTAAAATGTGACTGATTAAATCAAATTGAAACAGCCTTGTATAACGCAAAGCTAGACAGAAAAAAGCAAACCACCATTTTTAGGCTCCGCACAGGACAATGCAGACTACAAGCCCATCTCCACAAAATGACAGCAGCCCAAACTGACCAGTGCACATGCCAAAATGGCCCCCAGACTCCGGAACACATTCTGCAAACGTGCCCTCTCTTTGGCGATTTGAGAACTCAAACCTGGCCCCAGGAGACGAAAGTGGAAGAGAAACTGCGGGGCACCCGCGAGGACCTTCTGTTGACGACTGGATTCATGGAGTCAACTCATCTCCTTGTTTAAACTGCCGAACATAGGAAACTGATCGCAGAAGAAGAAGTATAACGTAAAGGAAACAACCAACATAGAAATGATGTGTGCTTTCAATTGTGCGCCACGCATAGAGTTGTCAAAACACCAATTGTGCGCAACGCATAGAGTTGTCAAAACACCAATTTTTATTTGGAATAGCTTTTCATTGCTACAACTGCAGCTATGACAGTCGGTCGGCATCATAGGTGTATACGGTGGATACGATTGGTTAATTAATAACAAAAAATGACTTTAGTGTACTTTGAGGGTTTTATGCATTCTTCCTTTTTTCACGCATTTAAGTTTTAGATTTTAAAAAAAATGATGTCTTGCTACTAACAGATAGATGAAAATAAACACCGATGAAATGTATTGATTTTTTAAAATCATTTGTCTAATCATTCATTCTTTCACTCAGTCTTTCATTCATTCAATAATTCATTGCGTCACTTATATTTATTCATTCCCTCTCTTTGTTACTTATTCACTCACTTTCTCTTTCACTGAATCATTCATTCATTTACTCATTTATTCATCAATCTATTCACACACGGATACCCACACACTTATTCAACCATTTACTTATGTAATTGTTGCTGTCGTTTTTGACGGAGTCATAAAAGGTAAATCCTTTTATACTTTTGTTGGGTCAAAGTTGGAGAACTGTGGGTTAACTTCTATGACAGGTTATTTGAGGGTTATCTTCCCTTTCTTTCAAATCATTGTCGTTGATCTGTCTTAACGATGCTCAGATTTATGCTGTCTGGGCATGCGCAAGTATTGAGCGCGAACTGAGGAAACTTCCGTCAGGGAGAGAGTTGTTTTTTTTGTGGGCTGTCGGACATGATGTCCGTTGTGATTTTCTCTAGATCATCGTGGGGATTGGAAAGTTTTCGATATGACTGAAATGTCAATGTTTTCCCCAGTGATTCTTTGTTCGTCAAGAGTGACGACAGTTATTAATTGTGTATCCGGAGGATTCTGTATAAAGATAAAGAGACATTCATATTAATATGCCTTTGGTTGCAGAACATTTGAAGTTACCTATCTGCGAGTGAAGCTCACAGATCTTGAGAGACAGAATTCCTTCTTTGCTTCTGGTTCAAGCCAAATGAGACTATGTGTTTCTATTGAACAGAAGCCTAATGATGATGATAAATTATTGTGGACGCCGCAGGTTGGCGGTATATATGTTTAGCATGGTTTGATCGTGCCTGCTAACAAAGTATACACAGCTGTCTACATATTGAGGCCCTGGATTACGGCCAATATTTTTCAGCAAGAGGAAATATACCTGGCGAGCTATTCCAGTTGAATAACAGCCTTATGTATTATTGCTACGCAATTTAGGAGCTCGTTGTTTTGGACGACGGAGTTAATTAAGTACCTGACGTGCTGAGTCAATGGTACGGAAGCTACATTATAAACTGTAACATAAGGACAGATGATGATTGGGTATGTCTTAACCGATGTATGATGCAAGCCTTTGATTACCAGACATTTAACAGTCATTCTATTTATGTGAAGTCTTTGATTTTGTTAATTTGACTGTCCCTGTTGATGCTACTGTCAGTTTCGTAAATAAATGTGTGAAACGTGCTGCAGTCTTCAATTCATCATTGACTACTGCATGCGAGTGTATGGGTGCATTATTGACTTTACCAAGAGCTTCAAGCATTCGCGTTCTCGTCTACACCCACACTCAGCACATCATAATACCAGTACCACACATCTATAACATGTACGCTGTTTTGTGTGAGTGACCATATTACCCCTGGCAGCGCCTCATGCTGGTGACCTACATCAACACCACTACATTACACCGTCCAGGTGACAAACGACACGTTCACTCTGCCAGCTTTCACATCACGCATAAACAGTGCGTTACATTTCTGGTGGCCGTTATATTTCTGGCCGTTACATTTCTGGTGGGCCAGATTTGTGGGTTTTCTACATTTTCAAGACAGTGGCAAATAGGTCAACAACTGCTGACTCACATAAACACTGGCGTTGGCATTTTTGTGTTACTGCTACATGGACCACAACTGCTACGGAAGTGAAGTGACATTATTATACATTTCTGGAGTTCTACAGATGATGGCAATATATCTGGGCTATCAAGTCACATCGTTACCTGTCAACCCAAGATTGTAAACAGTACCGCTGGTTGTTTACACTACATTCTACAAACATATCGACGTTGGATCTTCTAGTCTCAACTGATGTCGAGTATGATTTTTGTAGCTACACTTTGGAGACCACTGCCTGTTATTAAGTTACGGTGACCTTCAACGGTGGATCGTCTTCCATTGTTGTTGACAGTAGTACCGCATTATACTGCATCTTTGCGGCTGTTGAGGATTGTGCTTAAAGATAAGTGGCCTGTTTAGTGTGAAAACTGTGCCTTTATTTTGTGTAAAGCTGAGCCTTCCTCTAAACACATTCTACATATTGTGTATTTATATATGCCATGCATGTTTTTGTATACATGTTTTTGTTTACATGTGTATTTAGTGTGTATTTCAGCGGGCTGGTTGGGTAGGTGACTCCGATAGAAGATACCACGTGATAGAGGTTCTATCGTGAGCGTTTTCTGTAGGAAATACGCATATTTCCCCAGCGGAAATTGCGAGCGACCTGTGTTGCTACTTTTCAGTTTTTTTTCTTAGCTGTGACGAGATGTGTTAGTGTCGTTTTCGTTATTTTTTTCCATTCTTTGATTTTCGATTTGTTTTGTTTGTATCTGTTCGCCTCTCCTTCCTTTCATTTATTTCTATACACCTTTTTGTTTATAACAGTGTTGTCATTTGTTTGATTTTCGCAGTTATCATTGTAAAATTTTACAACATTAGATTCAGTTAAGCTTTATTTATTATTTGACTTCTGCGAACGTTTTCGGTTGTTGTTTTGTATTCTTGTCTTTGTATTTATTATTGTAATACATTGTTGTCATACAGTCTATAGATATACTTGATCATTGACTATTATTATTAATATCATACACTTTTCAGATAAAGGTTACTTATAATGATAATATTATAGAGAAACAAGGTAACTATACAAGGTCTTTGACTAAGACTTGTCTCTCAAAGAGAGTGAAATAAAGTGAAGTGAGTATACAAGTCTAGTATTACAGACTTGTCTCCCATCAAAGTGGGATAAGGTAATTTATTTAATTTTTCAGGTCTGATCTCACATAGTTAGACATAATGTCTACACTAGACTTCTTTATTGAACAAGGGAAATCCCTTGGTAAGTCTGGTAAAGAATTAGAAGAATACTCCAACTGATCTCTTTACCAAAGCACTGAAGTCTGAAGAAAAGAGATAAAAAGAGGAAAATAAAAGATTGGACAGAGAAGCTGAACAAAAGAAGATAGTTGCTGAGAATTTAAGATTGCAGATGCAGGCAGATGAAAGGAAATTCCAGATGGAAATGGAAAAACAAAAAAGGGAAGCAGATGCTGAGGAGAGAAAATTTCAAGCTGCTGCTGAGGAGAAAAAACTTCAAGCTCAAGCTGCTGCTGAAGAGAGAAAATTTCAAGCTGCGGCTGAAGAGAAAAAACTTCAAGCTGCTGCTGAAGAGAGAAAATTTCAAGCTGCTGCTGAATAGAGAAAAGCGAAAATGGAACATGATGAAAGACTCGCAGCTTTGGAGTTAGAGAAATTAAAATTGATGAATGCGGGTGCTCATCAAGCAACCTCGGATACGACAAAGGAGAAGTCTAATAAGATCGAATTACCTCATTTCAATCCTTTAAAGGACGATATAACGGATTATCTTGATAGATTCGAATTTTTATGCGATACGCATAAAATAAAAAAGGAAAAAATATGTCGAACAACTGATGGAATTTTTTTCAGGTGAACCAGTAACTACTCTTATGACAATAGAGGAACATGACACGACTAACTATGATGTTGTCAGAGCAGCATTACTTAAAAGGTATCAACTAAAAAAAGAAGATTATCGTCTTCGTCTTAAGACAATGTTGCCAGAAAATGGAGTAGATTTCTCTGACTTTATTATAAAGATACGTCGTACATTCACACGTTGGATTGAGTTGTCTCAGACTGAAAAAACATATGAAGGCCTAATGGACTTATTACTTCGAGACAAAGTTATGTCATCGGTCAACGAATCTTTCCTTGCTTTTCTTCATGAGCGTAAACCTAAAAACATAAAAGACATGGAGGAATATTGTTGCCAGTACGTAACTGCGCATCCCCATGCTACTGTTAGCAATTCTAAAGCGAAAGAAGGGTTGCCAGTTGCTTCGGCAGCACCATATGGCTCTTATTACAATCGTAAATTTCAAGGTGTTAAACAAAGCTTTATCAAGAAGAGTAATCAGAATTACACTCAATATCAAAGCAATCCATCACACAATGGGTTTTCTTCAAAGAATTGGAGACGAGCTGATAGTCCTCGTAATGTTGGGTCTAACAATTATAGACACTTTCGCAAAGGTTATCACATTAGGAACTATCCGAGTTTTTCTTCTCGAGATAATTATCCTCGCCGTCAAGAATATTACGATGATGGTTATGGAAACTGTGATTCAAACCAGAATAATGGTTATGATGGGCAATATAATGATAATTACAGGGGAAATAATAATCGCGGCAGACCTAGACATAACAAAAGAAAATCTTATCGTCAGGCAAACGCTGCACAACATGAGTCACAGGAAGCCTGTAGTCAAGTGAACGATAGTAGAAATTCTAATGCTATCACTGGCTCTGCTTTCGATTTTGGGAGAGCAGCTAAGTGCCCCCAATGCTCAACATTGTTCGAGCCATCTACAGTATCTACCCTAATTTGTGGTCACCCTCTTCCCGCTCTTCCTGCTACAGTTGCGCATGACGGGAAAGGATCTCTTATTTTACATAGAGGTCTAGTGAATGATAATCCAGTCTCAGTACTTTTTTTATTCTGGATGTACTACTATTGGGGTTAGGCAATCTCTCATAGATCCTTGCTGTGCCACGGGGAAGGTGGTTAAATGTGTGACATTTGGTGGAACTTTGGAGATATATTCTACTGCTATCATCCACATGGATACTCCCTTCTTTACAGAAGATGTCCACTCGTGTCTTCTTCCTAATCCTATTGCGGATCTTATAATCGGTCGTATTCACGGGGTTAAGGAATGTACCCCGCAGCAAATTTCTGCTTGGGAGAAACAGAATATCCAAACAGCCAATGTGGTTGTAACAAGAGCACAAGCTCTTATTCCTTCAACTTCATCTAATAATAGTAATGAAGTTGGTAGCCAAGATGATCACTTGGTGATTTCACATGACTCGTTTGTGAAACTACAAGAAGAAGACTCTTCTCTAAATAAATACTTTCTTTTCGCTAAAAACGGTGATCCGAATCAAAATACAATTCACAAATCGTATATCACTATGAAGAATGGTATACTAGTACGTATGGTACAACACTCAGACAAATCTATGCACTCTCAAATTCTTGTGCCCAAAAGTATGAGAGCCTTAATTCTTCAACATGCACACGATTCTCAGTGTGCTGGACACATGGGTTTTTCTCGCACTAAGTCGAGAGTTCTAGCGGCTTTCTTTTGGCCATTCGTAAACAAAGACATAAGGACATCAATTCATCCTAACATGCGTCGACATGTGCACACGTTGGCCAGAGGCTATACCTCTAAAGAGCATATCTACTGCCGATATCGCAGACGCTCTTTGGCTAATATTTTCTCGTTTGGGTTTTCCCAGAGAAATATTGTCAGACCATGGTACTCAATTTATATCAGACACTATGTCGCAGGTGATGTCTATCCTAGATATTAAAAGATCTCTCAGTAGTATTTATCACCCAATGTCTAATGGGTTGGTTGAACGTCTTAATAGAACACTCAAGAACTTACTTGGCAAGATTACTGAGGATCATCCTCAGGATTGGGACAGGGTTTTACCCGCGGCTCTCTTTGCCTATAGAGAGGTCCCCAACGAACATACAGGGTTTTCTCCCTTTCAACTTGTTTTTGGCGCGCAACCGCGCGGTCCTATGTCCTTGCTACACGATTTGATAACTGCCGATAATATTGACGATGACACTCAATCTTCATATGAGTATGTCATTGCTCTCAGGCATAAGATTATCGAAGCATGCAAATTAGCGACTTCATCCTCCGAATTTGCCAAAGAAAAGGCGAGGCTATTCGCTAATAAGAAGAGACGCCTACGTCAACTTTGTCCTGGAGACAAAGCGTTTGTCTTACTTCCTTCGAGGAAGAACAGACTTCTCATTGCATGGAAAGGTCCATATAAAATAGTCTCAAAAATTTCCGATGTCGGCTATGTTGTCGATATTGATGGAAGGCATAAAACCTTCCATATAAATATGTTTACGGAATTTATAGAACGACCAGATTATTTGCAGCCTATTTTCGAGGCGACGGACGATTCTCCAGTCCATCATGGTCATATCTCATCCTTGTCGGTTATACAGGAGGAGGAAACTACTTTTTCAGATGTTAATCTACCTCTTCCTATGATTCCACTCAATTCTACGGAATCATGGAGAAACGTTACGGTTTCTTCTAATTTGTCTTTTGAGGAACAGCGTCAAGTATCTTCTTTGCTAAAATCATTTCAGGATGTCCTTACCGACATTCCTGGACACACACATATTATCAAACATGACATCATACTTACTGATCATAATCCTATCAGAGTAAGACCATATCCTATCCCTATTCATTTCCAAGCGCAAGTCGAGAAAGAATTGGATGAAATGATACAATTGAAAATAATTGAACCATCCACTTCAGCATACTCTTCGTCCACGGTTATTGTTCGAAAGAAAGACAATAACATACGTCTTTGCGTCGATTATCGCAAATTGAACCAAGTTACGAAGTTTGATGCTGAACCTATGCCTTTATTGGAAGATCTACTTACTAGACTTTCTAAATCGCGATTCTTTACTAAACTTGACTTGTCGAAAGGCTATTGGCAAGTTCCGTTAACTGAACGCGCCAAACCTTTCACTGCTTTCTCAACACCTAGGGGTTTATATCAATGGAATTTTATGCCCTTCGGGCTGATGAACGCCCCAGCTACTTTCGTAATTCTCTCATATCGTACAGATGTCATCGCATACTTAGACGACATCTGTCTTTTCAGTGATACTTGGGAAGAACACTATTCGGGTTTAAATGAGGTACTGTCTACTCTACGCGAGCATAATTTGACTGCAAAACCCTCTAAAGCCTTTGTTGGGTTTAGTGAAATCTCTTTCCTAGGTCATCGTGTTGGTCATGGTCTATTGAAGACAGAGGACCAAAACATTTCTAAGATATTAAATATCTCCGTTCCTAAAACAAAAAAGCAAGTACGTAGTCTCTTCTGATTAATACAATTCTACGGAATATTCATTAAGAATCTGTCCTCCATTATGGCACCTCTTTCAACTTTATTGAAAAAAGGTTCTACTAATATGGTGCGCAGGTCGCAAGAATGCCAATCTTCATTGGATCAGATTAAGAATTTGTTCTCATCTCCTCCTATCTTACGACTACCATCGATTGATAAGACTTTTGTCCTTCGTAGTGATGCCTCTTCCACTGGGATCGGGGCGGCACTTATGCAGGAATATTCAGGAACTCTGCATCCTGTGATGTATATCTCTAGGAAATTGAATGCTGCAGAAAGGAATTATTCGGTTTTAGACCGTGAACTATTGGCTATGGTTTGGTCAATACTCAAACTACAAAGATTCCTTCTAGGCGCACATTTCATAGTAGAAACCGACCAAAAAGCTCTTACTGCTATACAGAGTAAGAATTTGAAGAGCTCGAGGTCTACTCGATTTGCAATTGCTCTTCAACCTTTTCATTTCTCTGTGCGAGCTATTCGTGGATCAGATAATGTGATGGCAGACATTCTGTCAAGATGCCCACATGATTCCACATAACTGTTGGGTCTTGGACTTCTTAACACTTCCAACTCTACAACAGTTTTTCTTTTCTATATCAAGATAAATACACATTGTAATTTGTAATATAGTGATTGTATCACTACTATCACTACGTTCATTGATATATATATATATATATATATATATATATATATATATATATATATATATATATATATATATATATATATATATATATATATATATATATTCACCGATACTCGTTGATGATTTTTCTTTTTTGTCAATCATGTACTTATAGTGCTTAAATATGAAATTGTTATGTGCATTGTGTCATTGCCAGCATTGTAGTATACGTTGGTGGCACCTCCCTGGAAACATTTATGCTTAAGAGAAATGTTTTCTCTGAGAGGTTGAGATGTATTCTCACCAGTTGATCTATATTTCGACTTTGCCTTAATTTGGCTTATAAATTCCAGATATTTCTAATCTGCGCAGTATTTGTGCGTTGTGAGCCTATTGTATGTTGCTCTCAGATAAAAAAAAAAGATTTTCATTTTTTGTCCCGGGGGGTGTGGTAGTCTGTTGCGCACATATTCTTTTGTGTGGTGAACAGATTACTGTTGGTACGCATACAAATGTAAAATGTAATTGTTTGTCTGACAATGTATATATTTATTATAATATTTATTTTGTGTATCGAAATATTTTCCTGGTCAAAGCGATATCACCCATGTTGAACTTATACTTTTATTATATGGGTTATCTTTCCTGAATATTGAACTCAGCGTAGGAATCTAGGTTTACAGCGATCTATTCTTTGTTTGGTTAGAAATAGATTGTTCTTGCTTCAGAATATCTATGGCCCGAATCTATGTGTATTTCTTGTCTATGTAGGACGAGTCTGTCTTATATCTTAATATCTTTGTATGTCTAAGTCGAACTATATCTTCGGTGTCGAACTCGGGGTCAAAGGTTGTTCGGCGGATGTGTCGCTAAGTGGAGGTGAGAAGGTTCCGCCATGATGGGTGCTGAGTTGTTGTAGCGGCCTGCCGCCGAAACGTGATCTCTATATTAGTGGGGAAAGAGGTAGTCTCTTTAGACATATCATGTATTATTCACCCCAGTGTTTATTCTTACTGCCAAGGAATGGCAGAATCATATTCTAGTGTATTTCTGATACCAAGGTAAAGACGCATTTCTTATGAACTTTTCCTGAGGCATTGTATTCGATGGGCAGTCGTACGGTTGTACGTTTAGATGAATATTAACCAGGTGAAGATGACATTCATACCTAGCAGCACCATATTATGTGATGAAGTCAATAGTATCAATGGTAGAATCTACAAAGCAATGAGGACATTTAATGAATGATCAGCTTTGATTGCGCTTCATAGTTTGTATCCTGGGTGAGTGACAACTCACTGGGAGGAGAAGCCATTTTGAATCCTATATTTTTCAATCATCGAGGAGAGAACAGAGATGCACCTTACTATCACCTGATGAGTCCAGAGATCACTGCTACAGAAGAGAACCCACTACTAGTGGTTCAATATTGTTATCAAAAAAATATGTGCTGAACTTTACCTAAAGGAATCTTCGCTAGACGAGGTTAGGTCTAGGAACCATCTTGAACCTTGTTTATGAACTGACGTGCTCTGTCAGTAAAGTCAGACGATATATATTGGAATTACTGAGTGCTTGTCTACTGACATTCCATTGGCACTGTTATGCAACATGAATGCTCATGTGATAGTGTATTTCATTGATCAACATTATTATGATTTATGCCAACCTGTCTGCTGTCACTGTACCCGTGCTGTCAAGTGTGATCGTTCCAATTAAACTGTATGAAACGTACACAGTAGTTGGCGTAAATGACTTCCAGCCATAAGTGAGTGAGATTGGTCTATTTGTCAACTCTAACGAACGTTTGCCATCATTCGCATGTACTGTATCCTCACTCCATGTCTACACACCACTGCGTAGGTCGAGTTGACCTTTTTTGTTTGTCTTCATTTTGACAACACCCATCAACACCCTTCGAACACGATTGCAACCAAACAAACAACACTAACATTCTTTCATTGGCGCATTATTCATGTGTCATGAGCTTGTGATATCTTGCTCATTGATGTATTTAAAAAAAGAGCCATTTTTTTAATACGGTGGGTGCGGTAGTCTGTTGCTGTCGTTTTTGACGGAGTCATGAAAGGTAAATCCTTTTATACTTTTGTTGGGTCTAAGTTGGAGAACTGGGAGTTAACTTCTAAGACAGGTTATTTGAGGGTTATCTTTCCTTTCTTTCAAATCATTGTCGTTGATCTGTCTTAACGATGCTCAGATTTATGCTGTCTGGGCATGCGCAAGTATTGAGCGCGAACTGAGGAAACTTCCGTCTGAGAGAGAGTTGTTTTTTTTTGTGGGCTGTCGGACATGATGTCCGTTGTGATTTTCTCTAGATCATCGTGGGGATTGGAAAGTTTTCGATATGACTAAAATGTCAATGTTTTCCCCAGTGATTCTTTGTTCGTCAAGAGTGACGACAGTTATTAATTGTGTATCCGGAGGATTCTGTATAAAGGTAAAGAGACATTCATATTAATATGCCTTTGGTTGCAGAAAATTTGAAGTTACCTATCTGCGAGTGAAGCTCACAGATCTTGAGAGACAGAATTCCTTCTTTGCTTCTGGTTCAAGCCAAATGAGACTATGTGTTTCTATTGAACAGAAGCCTAATGATGATGATAAATTATTGTGGACGCCGCAGGTTGGCGGTATATATGTTTAGCATGGTTTGATCGTGCCTGCTAACAAAGGATACACAGCTGTCTACATATTGAGGCCCTGGATTACGGCCAATATTTTTCAGCAAGAGGAAATATACCTGGCGAGCTATGCCAGTTGAATAACAGCCTTATGTATTATTGCTACGCAATTTAGGAGCTCGTTGTTTTGGACGACGGAGTTAATTAAGTACCTGACGCGCTGAGTCAATGGTACGGAAGCTACATTATAAACTGTAACATAAGGACAGATGATGATTGGGTATGTCTTAACCGATGTATGATGCAAGCCTTTGATTACCAGACATTTAACAGTCATTCTATTTATGTGAAGTCTTTGATTTTGTTAATTTGACTGTCCCTGTTGATGCTACTGTCAGTTTCGTAAATAAATGTGTGAAACGTGCTGCAGTCTTCAATTCATCATTGACTACTGCATGCGAGTGTATGGGTGCATTATTGACTTTACCAAGAGTTTCAAGCATTCGCGTTCTCGTCTACACCCACACTCAGCACATCATAATACCAGTACCACACATCTATAACATGTACGCTGTTTTGTGTGAGTGACCATATTACCCCTGGCAGCGCCTCATGCTGGTGACCTACATCAACACCACTACATTACACCGTCCAGGTGACAAACGACACGTTCACTCTGCCAGCTTTCACATCACGCATAAACAGTGCGTTACATTTCTGGTGGCCGTTATATTTCTGGCCGTTACAGTAATGCGTTGATTTCTTTTTGTCGACCGCCTGTCAAAACGCGCTGTTTCTACTTTTGAATTTTTGTCCACGCTCTCTGTCAATTTTTCCTTCATTTCAACGTACGATTCTTGACTTCATGCATGTCAATTTGTTGTACGACAGCCCAGGAGGTCGCTCCTCGCATGTAATTATGTTCTTACCACACCAGCCGACAAACAAATTCCATGATGCTGGTCGCGGCAGCCTTACTAAAGGTCCTTTTAAGTTGAACGGCATTAGTATGCATTCTCTTAGCTTTGAGTTGTGCGGAGTTATCAACCCTTTTAAAGCAGGGAAGTTTTCTTACGTTTTCTTCCACGGCGGGGAAACATTTCGTTCCCCCAGCGCTTTTATCGCGGGCCCTTTTAGCCGGCCTTTGTCGAACGCTTGGATAGCAGTTATAACATTATTTATTTACAGAGAACTTACATGTCTCGGATGTAGATTCTAGTATAATGTTTTCTTTCCACACGATTGCCAGATGTTCGGGCTCAGCATTAGTTTAGCAGACTATACATTTTTAAAGGTTTACTCATTCGTCACACTCTACGAACGGAAACCCGAGACGAACAGAAGGGAACAGAATTGCTCTATCCGAGGGCAGTAATAATAAATGCTTAGTTATTAGAGCATATGTATAATGGATAGCAGTAATTTACATTTTTTAGTGACAACTCGTTTACCAGATAATTCAGTAATGTAAAGAGCATTATCGAGCCAGAGTAACTCCGTCACGAAACAAATGCTAAGATAGATTATTTTCTGAGTTTAGTGACCCTCAGTTTCAGGGGCTATAATGTGGGTTAACATGTGGCTAGGATCAACTTAATAATGTACTGTAATTATTGCTTAAATATTTTTTTTTTAAAACGTAAGTAATGTCATGATATCTCAACGGTGATGTGCATTTTTTGAAACCCATTGGGTCAGTTCAACAACCAAAAAGCTACAGACTTTCATAAATGGGTGCTTGCGTAGAATAGAAGGATTAAAATGGTATGACAAGGTTACCAATGTGGAACTGAGGACAAGAACCAGACAAGTGCCAGTGGAACAAGAGATGAGAAGAAGACGATGGCGATGGATAGGACACACACTGAAGAAACCTGTTGATAACATTACAAGGTAATCCTTGTTCTGCACCCAGGACAAGAGAGGCAGAGGTACAGCAAGAAGCAAATGGAGAAGAGACATGGAAACAGAGGTGAAAAGGATGAGGAGAACGTGGAAAGAACTTGAGATGATGGCACGTGACAGGAGAACTTGGCATGTGCTTGTTGAAGGGCTATACTCCTTTGGAAGTGGAGGGTTATGACTGAATGAATGCATTGGGTCAGTTGGATGGGGACACGACTTCGATGTAATGTTTTTGATGTACCTGTATAAACAAATAATGTTAAGCTATGGACTCTGCATGGACACACTGATGTGAGAATTAGTACTGTGGAGATAACGGGAGGATTACCAGTATGGAAGGAATAACATACGGACTGTCCTAACATAATAAAACCCCCATCTTAGGGGTGAAACAAATGTTAAATATAAATTGATGTAATGATTTTTACCTTGCTTAAGATAATGTATGTATGTTTGTTTCAGTTCTAAAGCACACTGCCGTAACGCTGAAGCAGGCGTAATATTGAGAGAACTTACTCTCTCTTAGCCCTTGTCAGTAAGCAGCCGTGAGACATTTGTCTTTTCTCTTCTCCCCCCCCCCCCCCAATGTATACCTGCCCTCACCCACTGACCGAGTCCACTAAACTAGTGGAAATCTGTAGAAACTACTCACTGCAGTGAACCCTAGCAAATACAGCCATTCGCCATCAAACGGTGTACATTACTGGGTCTCTACTCACCAGGTCATCAGTGGTCAGGTTACATAGGAATGTAGAATAGCTTTTCATTGCTACATAGACTATTTCCAACTAGGTAAATAAAAGTACCATTTTAAATTACTGTTTGAGCATATAAAAGATTAAAACACCTCACTGCTACAGCTATGACAGTCAGTGAGTTAGCATCAGAAATGTATACGTTGTAACAGATTTGTTAAATGATAACACAAAACGACTTTTCTGTACCTTATAGGGGTTTGTGCATTATTTCTCTTTTTCATTCATTTATGTTTTTGATTTTTTTAAAGTCAGTGTTGCTACCGACAGATATATTAAAATAAACACATGAGTCTGTTGCGCACAGATTCTTGTATTGGCAATGAATAGAGATATATATATAGAAAGGTATTTGTTAATAATATTTTGGGTCTAAGATTAGAACTCTAGTCAAAGGGCGAATACTTATTTTTTTGCTTCGAATGAAAGTAAATATGTAGTTGTCCCACTTGAATATAGTTCAAAGTTAACTTTAGCGCATGCCCAGACTGGGTGTGTTTTTGGAAAAAGGAACTTCCGTCAGGTCGAGATGTGATCTGTGTACGGGGCAAGACATGTTCTGATGTCCCCGAGTTTTTCTTTCATCATGGGAAAAACCTTCTGTGAATTTGATGGCAGGTCTATTAACATTAGTCCCATGTGTTTAATTCTAACGTCTGGAGACGGTTGGAATTGTGGTGTTTTCGAACACAAAGGTAAACGCTCCTCCTACTTTGTCCTGTAGCCGGTGAAGTTAGACTTTGTTGTTCGACTCATACGCATCGTCAGGCAGAGGAGAGACTCTGTAATTAGAAGTACACCAGATATCTCGATACCTGATATATCTATGTTTCAGGCTACTTATGCCCACAGAAGAGTTATTATTATGTTCCTCGAACTTCGCTATGCCAGCGGAGATGCCTCTACGAAGGTTAGACTTAGAAAATATGTCCACAGAAGGTCAACGTGAACTAGATTCATAACCCGCCATTTCCGTGCGGCTTGTATTGAGACTTGCCTATATTTATATGATCCATTTGTATCAGGAAAGAGTTGCTTAACTCGCATGTTGCTAATGTTTCAGCTGAACCTGCTGAAACTAACATATCTATGAGATCAGCTTACTTGAATGCACAATTTATTGAGGAACTTTACATTATGCTGATTGATATGCCCTACATTGCTTGTGATTGATTGTCAGTGTCAGCGTACCTATTGTGGCGTCCTAATAAATGTTTGGAAACGTCACCAGCTGTTATTTTTTCGCTTCCTCGTCGTGAGTCAGTGTGACGTCCATGTAACGAGTATACAGTTGCTCTGGGTGGAACTTTATCCATGTCATCCCTCCATACATAATGTCAGCGCACCACCCACGCAAACCAGTCCAGAGACACCCTACCTCTTCATCTCCATCACCTCCGGCATCTGAGAGCGTCTACCTTGGTTCAGGTGTCCAAGGATAGTGTGAAGAAAAATAATAACAACACAGAATAACACATTATCATTGTGGTGGCCAAATGCTGGTTTGGACTGGCACCAGCACATTCGGGGTCCATTACCAATTCGACATTCAGCAGGCAACATTCTTCATTCAAGCCGTGAAGTACTCTATCGGTTCATGACATCTCCATTTACAACGAGATATAGCAAGTTGGCTGTATTTTCAAAGTACCCGGCGTTGCCGATACATTGCAGTCTTTTGAGAAGGTCAAGTACCATTACTTTATTGCCATGTTTTGAAGCCCAAGTTACGATACAAGATTGCAGTAACTAGGTCAGCGCTTATTGACATCTACGTTGTGCAGACATTCCTACACAGAACAGCGCGGAAAGTACAGACATTGTTTATATTAAACAGACATTGCTACACAACAGAATACTTTGGAGACCACTAACTATTGTCGTTGTTGCAGTTCCCTTCAACGGTGGATCTTCTCTACATTATTATCTTGTGTTGAACTTTAATAGTTTAGGCCAGTATTAATTTATTAAAGTGGCAGTTAATTTTGATTGAACTGTACCATTATGTGACATAACTGAGCCTTTGTTGCAACACACACTATTATATGCTATATATGTATTTATATTATTTGTTTGTGTATTAAATTAGTTTATTTTTTGCGGGTCGGTTGGGTAGGCGACTGATATAGGGTATACCACGTCGAGAGGTCCTATATTAGTGTTCTGTAGGTGCAATTTTCTTGATTGAAAATTTGCGGCAACATCTGTTGCTATTTTTTGTTAGCTGTGACGATCTGTCCCATCGTTGTTTTTGTAATATTTTTTCTGTTCTTCAGTTTTGTTTTGATTTGTTTGTATTTGTAGGTCTACTCTTTTCTATTATTTAGTTCTATACACCTTTATATTTATACACTGTGGCGTTATTTGTTTTGTTTCTTACGGCGCAGTTATCATCACAGGTTCTGGGATTATTTTCTTCTGTTTTTTTATTTAACTTATTTGATTTCTGAGAATGTTTTCATGTTGTCTTTTATAATTGTTTTGTTTGTCTTCTTCATTGACATACGCTATATAAAATATATTTGATCATACACTACTAGCTGTGTAGTGAACTTATGAGAAAGAATCAACTGATGATTAATTGCTATTATTAGAGGTACACAGTTGATTATACAAGACCTTATTTAAAGACTTGTTTCCCACAGAGACTGGGATATAGGGAGCTGATTATACAAGTTTTTGTTAAAAACTTGGTCCTGTTTGGTTGAAATAAATTTGTTATTTCAGTGATAATAGCCACATATTATTAAATATTATGGCAACTTTAGACTACTTCATTGAGCAAGGGAGAGCCCTTGGGATGACTCCTGAGGAGTTAAAAGAGTTTGCACTTTCTCATTATGCCAAAGCACAGAAGTAGAAAGAGAAGCTGAGGCTGAAAAACAAAAAGCTGAGGGGGGAAAATGGAATTGGAAGCTGAACAAAAGAAATTGCAGATGCAGGTGGAGGAAAAAGAGAATCCAGATAAAAATGGAAAAAGAAGAAAAAAGATTACAAAGAGAAGCTGAGGCTGAACAAAAGAGATTAGATAGAGAAGCTGAAGCCGAGGAGAGAAAGGCAAAAAGGGAACATGAGGAAAAACTGTTAGCATTTGAGTTAGAAAAATTGAAATTGACAAACATGGGTAATATTAATCAATCATCTGGTGGTAATGTTAAACCTTTTATTTTCAAGATCAAGCTACCAGCATTTAATCCATCCAGTGACGACATAACAGTTTGGCTAAATAGATTTGAACGTTCTTGTCGAAATCATAATGTGGATAGATCACAATATGCTAATCAGTTATCAGAGATACTGAAAGGTGACACTCTGACTAGTTTAAGCTTGGTAGAAGAGGCTGACCAGAATAATTATGATGTTATCAGAGCAGCCGTGTTAAAAAATATCAATTAACAGAGGAAGGTTACCGTCTTTTGTTTAAGAAAATGGTACCTGAATCAGGGGTAGAATTCTCAGAATTCATTGCAAGGATACGTCTTACATTTAATCGTTGGATTGAGCTGTCCAAAACAGAAAAGACATATGAAGCCCTTATGGACTTGTTGCTCAGAGACAAGATTATGTCAAGTGTAAATAAACCATTCCTTGAATTCCTACATGAGCGTAAACCAAATTCACTAAAAGAAATGGAAGAATATTGTACCCAATACGTCACGGCACATCCGGACGTAGCTTTTAGCAATGCTAAGGTTAAGGAAGGCATGCCAGTTGCTTCGGCAACACCATACAACCCTAATTATTCACACAAATTTCAGGGACCTCAAAACAGGTATGATAAAAAGGGTAACCATAATAGTTATCAAAACCAAGGTAACCAATCATTTCAGGGTTCTTCTACGCAGTACTGGAGACGAGCCGACAGCCCTCGATTCAGGGGTGGTCATAATTATAGGAATTTCCGCAGAGGAAGTCAGTATAGGAACTATCCAAGTCATCCATCAAGGAGACAACAAGACCATAGTTATAGAGATACTCATTATAATGAATATGATAATGGTAACCATGAGAACTATGACTCAAACCCAAATAGGGGTTACAATAGAGGAAATAATAATGATTACAGAGGCAATAATCGAGGTAGATTACAATACAAAAAACATAAATCACATTATCAGGCAAACTCTGCACAGCAAGAGTCACATGAAGCCTATAAACAGACTAAAGATAGTAATGAAGCTAATAATATGGCATGTTCCGCTTTTGATTTTGGGAGAGCATCTCAGTGCCCCCAATGCAAAACATTATTTGAACCAACTACGGTGTCCACTTGAAGTTGTGGCCATCCTCTTCCCGCTCTTCCTGCGTCAGTCGCGCATGATGGAAGAGGTTCTCTTGTCTTACATAAAGGTTTAGTAAATGACAATCCAGTCTCAGTTCTTTTTGATTCTGGATGCACCACAGTTGGTGTTAGGCAGTCACTTGTAGATCCTTCTCGTGCCACAAGAAAAGAAGTCAAATGTGTAACATTTGGCGGCACCTTAGATAAATACTCTACTGCTATCATTAAGATTGCTACTCCTTTCTTTACAGGAGATGTACACGCATGTCTTCTGCCGAATCCGATCGCTGATCTTATCATCGGTCGTATTCACGGAGTCAAAGAATGCACTCCACAAAAAATTTCCGTTTGGGAAAAACAAAATATTCAAACTGCTAATGCTGTAGTCACTAGAGCTCAAGCTCTTAATATGCCTCAAACTTCATCTACTGAAGATAATGAAGTGCATAACCAAGATGATCCCTTGGTAATTTCTCGTGACTCGTTTATAAAACAGCAAGAAGATGATCCGACTCTAAAGAAATTCTTCACTCTTGCAACAAAAGGTGATCCGAATAAAGATACAAAGCGTAAATCGTGGATTACAATGAAGAATGGCGTACTTGTACGTATGGTGCAAGACTCCACTAAGTCAAGTCACTCTCAGATTCTTGTGCCCAAGAATTTGAGAGTTACAATTTTGTAGCACGCTCACGACTCTCAGTGTGCTGGACATATGGGTTTTTCCCGTACAAAGTCAAGAGTTCTTGCGGCTTTCTTTTGACCTTTTGTGAGCAAGGACATACGGATTTATTGTCGATCTTGTAAAGTATGTCAAGAGGTCAAATCCAAAGGTCCACGCCATGCTGTACCTATTCAGGCTGCAGACATCCCTATTCGACCATTTCAGAAAATGGCGATAGACATCATTGGTCCATTTAAGATCAAATCTGCTAGAGGACATCAGTTTATCTTGACGTGTGTTGATATGTGCACACGTTGGCCAGAGGCTATTCCTCTGAACAGCATTACTACTGCTGACATTGCAGATGCTCTTTGGCTTATATTTTCTCGTCTGGGATTCCCCGGAGAGATATTATCGGACCATGGCAACCAACTAATATCGGATACCATGTCTCAAGTAATGTCTACTCTGCAGATAGAGAGATCTTTGAGTAGTATCTATCATCCTATGTCCAATGGGATGGTCGAACGGCTAAATAGAACACTCAAAAACTTACTAGGGAAGATAACTGAGGATCATCCTCAAGATTGGGACAGGGTTTTACCCGCGGCCCTCTTCGCTTACAGAGAGGTTCCCAATGAGTATACAGGATTTTCTCCCTTTGAACTTGTCTTTGGCGCGCGACCGCGCGGCCCTATGTCTTTACTTCATGATCTCATAACCGCTGATAATATTACCGATGACACAAAATCTTCTTACGAATATGTCATCGCGCTGAGACAAAAGATTATCGAAGCATGCAAATTGGCAGCTTCTTCTTCTGAATTTGCTAAACAGAAGGCAAGACAATTTGCCAATAAGAAAAGAACCTTACGACAACTTTGTCCCGGTGACAAAGCATTTGTTTTGCTACCTTGTAGGGAAAACAGACTTCTTTTTTCTTGGAAAGGTCCGTACGATATAATCTCGAAAATTTCCGATGTTGACTACATTGTCGATATTGATGGAAAGCATAAAACCTTTCACATCAATATGCTTACGGAATTCCATGAACGTCCGGATTATTTACAGCCTATTTTCCAGGCAACGGACGATTCACCCGTCCAACATGGTCATTACTCATCACTGTCCGTAATACAGGATGAGGAAACAAGTTTTTCGGATGTTAATCTTCCGCTTCCGATGATTCCACTTCATTCTAGTGAATCATGGAAAAATGTTACTGTCTCTCCTGATTTATCTCTAGGAGAACAGCGACAAGTTTCGGCTATGTTACAAACATTTCAGGATGTCCTTACTGACATCCCTGGACAAACTCATGTCATTGAACATGACATTATTCTAACTGACCATAATCCTATTAGGGTCAGACCTTATCCTATCGCTATACATTTTCAAGCACGGGTTGAGAAGGAGTTGGATGAGATGATAGATTTAAAAATAATTGAACCATCCACTTCTGCATATTCTTCACCGATGGTTATTGTTCGGAAAAAAGACAATAACATACGTCTTTGCGTTGACTATCGCAAATTGAATCAAGTTACGAAGTTCGATGCTGAACCTATGCCTTTACTAGAAGAGCTACTTACTAGGCTTTCTAAATCTCATTTTTTCACTAAACTTGACTTGTCTAAAGGATATTGGCAAGTTCCTTTATCTGAACGCGCCAAACCAATTACGGCTTTTTCTACACCTAGAGGCCTTTTTCAGTGGAATTTCATGCCTTTCGGCCTTATGAACGCACCAGCTACATTCGTACGCATGATGCGTCGAATCCTATCTTATCGGTCAGATGTCATTGCGTACCTAGACGACATCTGTCTTTTCAGCGATACTTGGGAAGATCACTATTCGGGGTTAGTTGAATTACTATCTACTCTACGCGAGTATAACCTGATAGCGAAATCCTCTAAAGCCTGCATTGGTTTTAGCGAAATTTCTTTCCTAGGCCATCGAGTTGGTCATGGTTTCCTAAAGACAGAGGACCATAATATCACTAAGATACTTAACATCTCTATTCCTAAAGACTAAAAAGCAAGTGCGAAGTCTCTTAGGTCTTATTCAATTTTATGGAAGATTCATTCCGAATCTATCCTCTATCATGGCACCTCTTTCTACACTACTGAAGAAAGGGTCGCCTAATATGGTCCACTGGTCACATGAATGCCAATCCTCTTTGGATATGATTAAAACGTTGTTTTCAACACCACCTATTGTAGTGTTACCTACTACAGATAAGACATTTGTTCTTCGTAGTGACGCTTCATCAACTGGGATTGGAGCGGCACTAATGCAAGAGTACTCTGGAACTCTGCATCCTGTAATGTATGTCTCCAGAAAACGTAATGCTGCAGAAAAGAATTATTCGGTTTTAGACCGTGAACTATTGGCTATGGTCTGGTCAATTCTCAAACTACAAAGATTCCTTCTAGGCGCACATTTCATAGTAGAAACCGACCAGAAAGCTCTTTCGGCTATACAGAGTAAGAATTTGAAGAGCTCGAGGTCTACTCGATATGCAATTGCTCTTCAACCTTTTCATTTTTCGGTACGAGCTATCCGTGGATCAGATAATGTGATGGCAGACATTTTGTCTAGATGCCCACATGATTCCACCTAACTGTTGGGTCTTGGACTTCTTAACACATCTAACTCTACAACAGTTCTTTTTCTATATCAAGATAGATACACATTGTAATTTGTAATATAGTGATTGTATCACTACTATCACTACGTTCATTAATGTATATTTACCGCTGATCTTTTGATGATTTTTTTTCTTCCTTCGTGATCATGAACTCATTGTAACAATAATATGGAATTATTGTATGATTTTTTGAATGGATTTTGATATTGCCAGTATTGTAGTATAAGTTGGTGACACCTCTCTGGAAATATTTATACTTAGAGAAATACTTTCTCTGAGATGTTGAGATATATTCTCACTAGTCGATTCATATGACGACTTAGCCTTACATTAGGCGTTATATTTATTTGTAATACTTTTCATCTGCGCATTTTTCATGCGTTGTGAGCCTATTGTATGTTGCTCCTAGATGTATTTCAAAAAAAAAATGTTTCATTTTTTTTCCGGGGGGTGTGGTAGTCTGTTGCGCACAGATTCTTGTATTGGCAATGAATATATATATATATAAATAATTTGTGTCATCTCTCGGTTAAAATAGGTCTCCAAATAAATGCCTCTAAAACTAAAGCTATGAACTTTTCTAACGAGACCTTTGATATCATCTTGAACGGGGAAAAAACTACAGAAAGTTGAAAGTTTCAATTATTTATGCAGTAAAATGCCTCAGGATGGTGACACAACAAGAGAAATCCATACTAGAATTGCTTTGGCAGCTAGCGCCTTCAATAGATTATCTAACATTTGGAAATTACGATCATTTAATAGACATACCAAGCTTCGTCTGTTTAATTCAAATGTTATCTCAGTGTTAACATACGGCTGTGAGAGTTGGAAAATAACAAAATCATTGGAGAACAAGCTGAATACATTCGAGAACAAATGTCTTAGAAAACTCATGAACATCAGTTGGAAAGAATTCAAGACTAATCGACAAATAAGAGAAGACTCTAGGCAGAAATATGTCTCCGACTATATAAGGAAAAGACGATGGTCATATATCGGTCATGTCCTACGAATGCAAAACAACAGAATACCACTACAGGCGCTCACTTGGGTTCCTGAGGGTAAGAGGAAAAAAGGAAGACCAAAAGAAACACTCAGAAGAACAATAATAAGAGAAGGAAGAACGTTGGGCCTAAATAATGTGCAAGAGCTAAGAGGCGTGGCGTCACAACGAACAACCTGGAGAGCACTGGTTTCTGCCTTATGCGCCGTGTTTGGTGCTTAAAGAATTTATTCTTATTATTATTATATATATATATATCTGTATATATATATATATATATATATATATATATATATATACATATATATATATATATATATATATATATATATAGAAAGGTATTTGTTAATAATATTTTAGGTCTAAGATTAGAACTCTAGTCAAAGGGCGAATACTTTTTTTTGCTTCGTATAAAAGTAAATATGTAGTTGTCCCACTTGAATATAGTTCAAAGTTAACTTTAGCGCATGCCCAGACTGGGTGTGTGTTGCGTGATAAATTCTCGCAACATCGTTTTATTTCAATATCTGTTTTATAACGCAAGGGCAACAACTGCTTGAAATCTATAGTCACTTTTCTCGGTAAGCATTTGTCTTCTCGCGTTAGTATCGAATGCAGTTAACTTTTGAGCTGTGGTCATTTTTGCGCTGGACTGCGCATGACTTGTCTTGTTGTTTGGTCGATCGGTTTCCGCCCACCACTAGTGGGGGTGAGCGATTTGGAATGGCGAAAGAGATGCCTCGTTGAAGAGGGGATCTCCGCTATTTTTGTTCTGTCAGGGATGTGTAGTCCTCTTATGGATATTTCGTTTAGTCGAGATAATACCTCTAGTGTTTTCCCACATGTCGGGAGGCGTGATATTTCTGTGTATTTCATGAAAGCAAGGTAAATTGACTTTTTCATTAACTCTATCGATTTTGGGTCGTGAGCGATTTCGATTCATAGCCTGTCTCCGAAAGTCGTCGTCACGAGATGTTCTTTCCCAGCTCACATGTCGCTGCATTGTACTGCATCGGTTGATGCAGGTACCAAGGACCATTACTTGCTACTTTGTTAAATGAACTAGGTTTAGAAAACCTTTATTATCTAGAGGATATTCTTGAGGACATTATTTATACTTCGGCAGACGTGTCTGTCTTGCTGAAGTCAAACTAAGGAGAGTGAACTGATCTCATACATCTGGTTATCTCCTGGCTGTTATAGAAAAGGATGGAGTTGTTCATCTGACTACATTTACAGCACTATGAAATATAACATGCATCTGACTCATCATTGTAATGCTGTCTACCGTTTATTGCTGTATTGAATGTTGCTGTGATAATGACTGTTTGATGTGCCTACACATTTGCGTAACCATTTTGTCACTGTGGCGTCCACAATAAATAATGAAGAAAAACGTCAACGGCTGTTTCAAGACTCATTGACTTTATACGTCGTGAGTTTACTGACGTCCTATGTGGATTGCCCTGTTATTGTTGCATGAACATTGTTTTGACTGAACACATCTACACACTACACAAAACCAGACATGCGGATGCCATCCATCATCATATGGCATCACGCATCATTTGGTGGCCATAAGCTGGTTTGATTCTGGTACTAGCAAACACGGGGTCCCTTACCCACTTCATTTTCAACAAGAATTCATCAGCATCCTTCAAGAAATTAACATTCTTCAATACAGTCAACATCTTCAAAATTTTCAAAGTACTCGGCGTTGCCCGGTAAAAGTCAAAATTTCAATTTTTTGACGGAAACAAGAATTTGACAGTACCCGGCGTTGTTACATGTTGCCGGATAACTCGGACTGCTGTTATCTTTTACGCAAGTCAAGCAAGTTGCTGCTGTCAAGGTTCCAGTGCTGTCGTTTTTTGAGAAGGTCAAGTGCCGGTTGAAACGGGTTGTTTTCTGAAGAAGGCCAAGTACCGATTTCCATCAACTTACTTTTGGATTAGAAGGTCAAGTGCCGAAACAACTCAACACACAGTATTTCAGAAGCTCTTGTACCATCGTGTTAGCAGTGGAAGCAGTTCAGATGTGCCATCATCGTTGGAGCTTCGCTCTTTAGGACGTTGATTGACATCCGTTTTTCTGCTGTTCTACGATTGGAAGCCTTTAAGTTAAGTGGCCTGTTTGTATGTAAACTGTGCCCTTATACTTCTGCTGAGTCTTCTGTGTATCATCTCATTCTATATATTATATGTCTATATGTTATTTGTATATTTATATGTTTATATTTCAGCGGGTTCTCGGTTGGGTGGTGTCTCCGTTAGATTATGCCACGTCATAGAGGTCGTCTATTGTGAGCGTTTTCTGTAGGGTTTGCAAATTTCCGATACTGGAATTTGCTAAGCGACTTCTGTTGCTATTTATGTTAGCTGTGATGACATGTTTTAATATTGTTTTCGTTATTATTTCACATTCTTTAGTTTTGTTGTGATTTGTTTGTATTTGTTAGCCTACTCTTGTCTATAATTTAGTTTCATACAACATTTTTGTTTATACACTGTGGTGTCATGTATTTTGTTTAATTCTATCGCAGATATCGTCACATTTTTTGTGATATTTCATTAATTTCTGCTTTATTTTTAGTTGATTTCTGCGAAAGTTTTTGTATTGTTGCTGATCTTTGTTATTGTTTACATTGTTATTGTTTACATTGTTTGTATTGTTTACATTTTCAATGTTTACATTCTGCATGTGTTTACATAGTCATTGTTTACAGTTATAGTAATTAGTTAATGGGCTATGCTAATGCACTGTTACTACTATACTGATGATAAATGAATGATGAATAGTGTCGTGCACTATTGAATGAGAAGTGCACTTATGATCAAGATTTGAGTGCTGATATTTCATATACAAGTTCTTTGATTGGAGACTTGTTTCCCACAGAGACTGGGATAATATAATGTGATGTGAATATACAAGTGCTTAATTAAGACTTGTTACACTTAGGTTTGAAATAAATTAGTTAATTATTTCAGGTTTTGGACTCATATGTTAGACAACATGTCTACATTTGAGCACTTTATTGAGCAGGGTAAATTGCTTGGGAAGACTGGTGATAAGTTAGAAGAATTTGCAACTGCTCGATATGATAAAGCAATGGAAGCTGAACAAAAGAAACTGCATATGGAAGCTGAACAAAAGAAACTGCAGATGCAGGTGGATGAAAAGAGATTCCAAATGGAAATGGAAAAACAAAAAAGGGAATCAGAAGCTGAGGAAAGAAAGCTACAGCTAGAGGCTGAGAATAAAAGACTTGAAAAAGAAGCTGAGAATAAAAGACTTGAAAAAGAAGCTGAAAATAAAAGACTTGAAAAAGAAGCTGAAAATAAAAGACTTGAAAAAGAAGCTGAAAATAAAAGACTTGAAAAAGAAGCTGAAAATGAAAGACTTCAAATGCAGGCTCAAGCTGAAGAAAGGAAGTTACAAAGAGAGTCTGATGAGAGGAAAGCAAAAATGGAACATGAAGAAAAACTCTTAGCTTTAGAGTTGGAGAAATTGAAATTGACGAGCATGAGTAATGGTAATGATTCAAACAAGGGTTCATCTTCTGGGAAGGCTAATAATGATACTTTTAAGATTAAGTTACCAACATTTAGTCCTTCCAGTGATGACATAATGTTCTATCTGGACAGATTTGAACAAGCATGTACAGCTCATAACATAGACAAAGCAAAATATGTTTATCAGTTATCAGGGATACTGACAGGTAAAGCTCTAAGTATATTAAATATGGTGGATGAACCTGACAAGAGCAATTATGAGGTTGTCAGGGCCGCTTTGTTAAAGAAATATCAGCTTAACGAAGACGGCTATCGTCTACAATTTAAAAACATGTTACCTGAAAATGGAGTTGAATTCTCCGAGTTTATTGCAAGAATACGCATTACTTTCTCACGATGGGTTGAACTATCTAAGACGGAAAAAACTTATGAAGGACTTATGGACTTAATACTTAGAGACAAAGTCATGTCGTCTGTCAATGAGTCTTTCCTTGCTTTCCTTCATGAACGTAAACCTAAAACAATAAAAGAAATGGAAGATTTCTGTTGCCAATACGTAACTGCGCACCCACACATAACCATGGGTAACTCTAAGGTGAAAGAAGGTTTACCAGTTGCTTCGGCAGCTCCGTATGGTCAAAACTTTGCTCGTAGATCCCAACAAAATTTTGATAGAAAGGGCAGCGGTAATTTCTGTCAAAATCATGGAAACCAATTTCATGGTGATTCTTCTTCGAAGAATTGGAGACAACCTGATAGTGGTCGTTACTATCACCCTAATAATTATAAGCATTTCAAAAGAGGATATGGTAATAGAGGTTATTCCTGCCGAAGACCTCAGAACCAAACAAATAGATGTTCGCATCAATGTGAACATGATAGTAATCGTGGAAACTGGAATTCGAACCAGTATAACAATTACAATAGAGACAATAATAACTGCAGAGATAATAATAACTCTGATAACTTCAGAGGTAATAATAGTCGGGGTAGATCTCAACACAAAAAAAAAGAGATATCAGCAGGCTAATGCTGTACAACAGGAAACTGAGGGAGCCTGTAATCATGTTGTTGATAGTAAAAACTTTGACGCTGTCACTAGTTCTGCTTTTGACTTTGAGAGAGCAAACAAATGCCCCCAATGCAGTACTTTATTCGAACCGGGTACCATAACTACTTTGAGTTGTGGTCACCCACTTCCCGCTCTTCCTGCTGCTGTTGCGCATGACGGGAGGGGTTCTTTAATTCTACATAAGGGTCTTGTTAATGATACTCCGGTCTCACTACTTTTCGATTCCGGATGCACCACTATTGGTGTTAGACAATCGCTTGTAGATCCATCTTGTGCTACAGGAAGGGTTATTAAATGTGTCACATTTGGCGGCACTCTAGAAAAATATCCTACTGCTGTAATTCGCATTGCCACTCCTTTCTTTACTGGAGATGTGCATGCTTGTCTCTTACCTAATCCTATTGCGGACCTTATTATTGGTCGTATTCACGGAGTTAGGGAGTGTACCCCACAGCAGATTGCTGCTTGGGAAGATAATAACATGCAAGCTACAAATGCAGTAGTTACAAGAGCACAAGCTCTACAAACACCCGAAACTTCACTGAATAGTGATAATGAAGTTGATAGCCAAGATAGTCACTTAGTAATTACTCGTGACTCTTTCATAAAATTGCAAGAAGAAGATCCTTCTTTAAAAAAATTCTTCGTTCTTGCGAAGAAAGGTGATCCGAATCAGGATACAAATAGAAAATCTTGGATTGCAATGAGAAACGGCGTACTTGTACGTATGGTACAAGATTCGACTACGTCGGCACATTCGCAAATTCTTGTTCCCAAGAGCATGAGAGTCCAAATATTACAACATGCTCATGACTCGCAATGTGCTGGACATATGGGTTTTGCCCGTACGAAGTCGAGAGTCCTTGCGGCTTTCTTTTGGCCTTTTGTCAATAAGGACATTCGTATTTACTGCCGATCATGCAAGGTATGTCAGGAGGTCAAATCTAGAGGACCACGACATGCTGCGCCTATCCAGGCTGCTGACATTCCTATTCGGCCGTTTCAGAAAATGGCCATAGATATTATTGGCCCTTTTAAGGTCAAGTCGGCCAGAGGACATCAGTTTATCCTTACATGTGTCGATATGTGCACACGTTGGCCAGAGGCTATTCCTCTTAAGAGCATATCTACTACAGATATCGCAGATGCTCTTTGGTTGATATTTTCTCGCTTGGGGTTCCCCAGAGAAATATTGTCAGACCATGGCACTCAACTCATATCTGACACTATGTCACAGGTAATGTCTACCTTACATATTGAACGATCTCTCAGTAGTATCTACCATCCTATGTCTAATGGGTTAGTTGAGCGTCTGAATAGAACGCTCAAGACTTTGCTTGGTAAGATAACTGAAGATCATCCTCAAGATTGGGACAGGGTTTTACCCGCGGCTCTCTTTGCCTATAGAGAAGTCCCTAATGAACACACAGGA
The DNA here is from genome assembly GCA_024509875.1 of Oreohelix idahoensis. NCBI lineage: Eukaryota > Metazoa > Mollusca > Gastropoda > Stylommatophora > Oreohelicidae > Oreohelix > Oreohelix idahoensis. The sequence continues at coordinate 252,520 of JAMPIV010001976.1, read as the reverse complement.
TTTTCTCCCTTCGAACTTGTCTTTGGCGCGCGTCCACGCGGCCCTATGTCTTTATTACACGATCTCATCACTGCCGATGATATTAGCGATGAAACTCAATCCTCATATGAGTATGTCATTGCTCTTAGACAAAAGATCATTGAGGCATGTAAGCTAGCAACTGCTTCATCAGAAATTGCTAAAGAGAAGGCAAGGCAGTTTGCTAACAAGAATAGATGTCTACGACAACTTTGTCCAGGTGACAAAGCATTCGTCCTACTCCCCAGTAGGGAAAATAGACTTCTTATTGCATGGAAAGGTCCGTATGCAATAGTCTCTCGGATTTCCGATGTTGACTATGTGGTCGATATTGATGGAAAGCATAAAACTTTCCACATAAACATGCTTTCGGAATTTCACGAACGTCCGGACTATTTGCTGCCTATTTTCCAGGCAACGGATGATGCTCCTGCACCTCACGGTCATTATTCATCCCTGTCTGTCATTCAGGATGAGGAAGCTACCTTCTCTGATGTCAACCTTCCCCTTCCAGTGGTTCCATTACATTCTACGGAATCTTGGAAAAACGTTTCTGTTTCTCCTAATCTTTCTGGTGACGAACATCGACAAGTCTCGTCGATGTTACAAACATTTCAGGATGTTCTCACTGACATTCCTGGACACACAGATGTCATAGAACATGACATAATTCTTACCGACAAAAATCCAATTAGGGTTAGGCCGTATCCTATTCCTATACACTTTCAGTCGCAAGTGGAAAAGGAATTGGATGAAATGATTCAATTAAATATAATTGAACCATCGACTTCACCATATTCTTCTTCCATGGTTATTGTCCGGAAGAAGGATAAGAACATACGAATTTGCGTTGATTATCGCAAATTGAATCAGGTCACAAAGTTCGACGCTGAACCGATGCCTTTGTTAGAAGATCTACTGATTAGACTTTCTAATTCTAGATTCTTCACTAAACTTGACTTGTCTAAAGGTTATTGGCAAGTGCCTTTAGCAGAGCATGCCAAACCTCTTACTGCTTTTTCTACACCTAGGGGTCTATTTCAATGGAATGTTATGCCTTTTGGTCTCATGAACGCCCCTGCCACTTTCGTTCGCATGATGCGTCGAATTCTGTCACATCGTTCGGATGTCATCGCATACTTAGATGACATCTGTCTCTTCAGTGATACCTGGGAAGATCACTATTTAGGGTTATATGACTTACTGTCCACTCTACGTGAGAATAATTTGACAGCAAAACCTTCTAAAGCTTTTGTTGGTTTTGGTGAAATCTCTTTCCTGGGTCATCGTGTTGGTCATGGTCTCTTGAAGACAGAAGACCACAATACTTCCAAAATACTGAACATCTCTGTTCCTAAAACGAAGAAACAAGTTAGGAGTCTCTTAGGTTTAATTCAATTTTATGGGAGATTTATTCCAAATTTATCTTCGATCATGGCACCTCTCTCAACATTGTTGAAGAAAGGTTCGCCTAATCTGGTCCGTTGGTCTGAAGAATGCCAATCCTCACTAGACCAAATCAAGAATATATTTTCTTCTCCTCCCATCTTAAGATTACCTACTCTTGATAGGACTTTTGTTCTTCGGAGTGATGCTTCATCCACTGGGATTGGAGCAGCACTGATGCAAGAATATGCAAATACTCTGCATCCTGTTATGTACATTTCTAGAAAACTAAATGCGGCAGAGAGGAACTACTCGGTTTTAGACCGTGAGTTGTTAGCGATGGTTTGGTCAATTCTAAAGCTACAAAGATTCCTCCTGGGCGCACATTTCATTCTAGAGACTGATCAGAAAGCTCTTACAGCTATTCAGACTAAGAATTTGAAGAGTTCGAGATCCACTCGATATGCTATAGCTCTTCAACCTTTTCACTTCACGGTACGAGCTATCCGTGGTGCGGATAATGTGATGGCTGACATTTTGTCTAGATGCCCACATGACTCCAACTAATACTTCTGTCCTATATTTCTATATATTACAGAGTCATAACACACCTATATTTCTACAATAGATTAGCACATCTGTACTTACTCTATATGTACACACTATCGTGCTTTGTTGTCATCTTCTTCTGTTCGTTTTTTAAGATGATAGAGGAGGACTGAGTAGTTAATATAAGGGCCGTTAGTTTACTAAACAGCCACAATTATTAATAATGTATTGTACCTTATGAAGCATATTAGTTATTAATTAGCATTATATTGCTTGTACTTTCTCAGAATGTCATTGTTGAGCTGAGGACTTACCTTACGAGTTCTAGATTGTGTACTTACCCTCGGAATACCAGAGCATATGTCCTGGATCGTCATGTAGTTTAACTTTACTATGTACTTATGTCATTACATGTCAAAGAATGTACTATTTAAATTTTCCTATCAGATTTGTACATCCATTTTTAAAGACAATATTAGAGTATGCTGTTTAATGATGATTATAGTAACTTGCATACGTATATTGTGTTTACATGCTAACGTGATGTGTGTTGGTGACACCTCCCCGATGTGAATATTTTTTGAGACATATTTATTTTTCTGTTGAGGTATATCCTCACCAGACACTCTATAATTAGCCTATTGTTTGGCAATTTAATTAATTATCAGCGCATAATTCGTGCGTTTTGCGCCGCTTATCGCTTGCTCTTTGATATTGAAAAAAAAAAATATGTTCCACATTTTTTTTTTTATCGGGAGGAGGTGGTGATATGTTGCGTGATAAATTCTCGCAACATCGTTTTATTTCAATATCTGTTTTATAACGCAAGGGCAACAACTGCTTGAAATCTATAGTCACTTTTCTCGGTAAGCATTTGTCTTCTCGCGTTAGTATCGAATGCAGTTAACTTTTGAGCTGTGGTCATTTTTGCGCTGGACTGCGCATGACTTGTCTTGTTGTTTGGTCGATCGGTTTCCGCCCACCACTAGTGGGGTGAGCGATTTGGAATGGCGAAAGAGATGCCTCGTTGAAGAGGGGATCTCCGCTATTTTTTGTTCTGTCAGGGATGTGTAGTCCTCTTATGGATATTTCGTTTAGTCGAGATAATACCTCTAGTGTTTTCCCACATGTCGGGAGGCGTGATATTTCTGTGTATTTCATGAAAGCAAGGTAAATTGACTTTTTCATTAACTCTATCGATTTTGGGTCGTGAGCGATTTCGATTCATAGCCTGTCTCCGAAAGTCGTCGTCACGAGATGTTCTTTCCCAGCTCACATGTCGCTGCATTGTACTGCATCGGTTGATGCAGGTACCAAGGACCATTACTTGCTACTTTGTTAAATGAACTAGGTTTAGAAAACCTTTATTATCTAGAGGATATTCTTGAGGACATTATTTATACTTCGGCAGACGTGTCTGTCTTGCTGAAGTCAAACTAAGGAGAGTGAACTGATCTCATACATCTGGTTATCTCCTGGCTGTTATAGAAAAGGATGGAGTTGTTCATCTGACTACATTTACAGCACTATGAAATATAACATGCATCTGACTCATCATTGTAATGCTGTCTACCGTTTATTGCTGTATTGAATGTTGCTGTGATAATGACTGTTTGATGTGCCTACACATTTGCGTAACCATTTTGTCACTGTGGCGTCCACAATAAATAATGAAGAAAAACGTCAACGGCTGTTTCAAGACTCATTGACTTTATACGTCGTGAGTTTACTGACGTCCTATGTGGATTGCCCTGTTATTGTTGCACGAACATTGTTTTGACTGAACACATCTACACACTACACAAAACCAGACATGCGGATGCCATCCATCATCATATGGCATCACGCATCAGTGTGTTTTTGGAAAAAGGAACTTCCGTCAGGTCGAGATGTGATCTGTGTACGGGGCAAGACATGTTCTGATGTCCCCGAGTTTTTTTTCATCATGGGAAAAACCTTCTGTGAATTTGATGGCAGGTCTATTAACATTAGTCCCATGTGTTTAATTCTAACGTCTGGAGACGGTTGGAATTGTGGTGTTTTCGAACACAAAGGTAATCGCTCCTCCTACTTTGTCCTGTAGCCGGTGAAGTTAGACTTTGTTGTTCGACTCATACGCATCGTCAGGCAGAGAAGAGACTCTGTTATTAGAAGTACACCAGATATCTCGATACCTGATATATCTATGTTTCAGGCTACTTATGCCCACAGAACAGTTATTATTAAGTTCCTCGAACTTCGCTATGCCAGCGGAGATGCCTCTACGAAGGATAGACTTAGAAAATATGTCCACAGAAGGTCAACGTGAACTAGATTCATAACCCGCCATTTCCGTGCAGCTTGTATTGAGACTTGCCTATATTTATATGATCCATTTGTATCAGGAAAGAGTTGCTTAACTCGCATGTTGCTAATGTTTGAGCTGAACCTGCTGAAACTAACATATCTATGAGATCAGCTTACTTGAATGCACAATTTATTGAGGAACTTTACATTATGCTGATTGATATGCCCTACATTGCTTGTGATTGATTGTCAGTGTCAGCGTACCTATTGTGGCGTCCTAATAAATGTTTGGAAACGTCACCAGCTGTTATTTTTTCGCTTCCTCGTCGTGAGTCAGTGTGACGTCCATGTAACGAGTATACAGTTGCTCTGGGTGGAACTTTATCCATATCATCCCTCCATACATAATGTCAGCGCACCACCCACGCAAACCAGTCCAGAGACACCCTACCTCTTCATCTCCATCACCTCCGACATCTGAGAGCGTCTACCTTGGTTCGGGTGTCCAAGGATAGTGTGAAGAAAAATAATAACAACACAGAATAACACATTATCAGAGACATTTATTGATTCTTTTAATCATTTGTTCAATAATTTATTTATTGACTCACCCGCTCATATATTCAATTACTCAGTGCGTCACTTTCATTATTCATTCACTCTCTCTGTTACTTATTGACTCACTCTCTCTGTTACTTATTCACTCTCTCTGTTACTTATTCACTCACTCTCTCTCTGTTACTTATTCACTCACTCTCTCTGTTACTTATTCATTCACTCTCTCTGTTACTTATTCACTCACTCTCTCTGTTACTTATTCACTCACTCTCTCTGTTACTAAATTCACTCACTCTCTCTGTTACTTATTCACTCACTCTCTCTGTTACTTATTCACTCACTCTCTCTGTTACTTATTCACTCACTCTCTCTGTTACTTATTCACTCACTCTCTCTGTTACTTATTCACTCACTCTCTCTGTTACTAAATTCACTCACTCTCTCTGTTACTTATTCACTCTCTCTGTTACTTATTCACTCACTCTCTTTGTTACTTATTCACTCACTCTCTCTGTTACTTATTCACTCACTCTCTCTGTTACTTATTCACTCACTCTCTCCTTCACCCACTCACTCATTGCTTTACCAGTTCATTCATTTATCAGTCGATCCATCCACCGATACCCACCCACTCGAACAACTATTTAACCTTAAAAATCGATTACTGCATGCATTCGTGATTTGTCCATATATCTATAAAAAGCAATGCAATTTAAATGAACAAAATAACTAAAATGAGACGATTAAATCAAGTGAAAACTCTTATTTAAAGTAAGGGAAACAACAAACCGAGAAATGATGCATGCCTACCATTGCGCACCAGGCGTAGAACTGTAAAAAAGACCAATTTTTAATGTGGAATAGCTTTTTATTGCTACAAAGACTAGCTCCAGCTGGGTAAGTAAGAGTCCCGTTGGTAAATTACTTTTTGGGCGTCATAAAATTATCTATAGATAATAGCGACTCTGGAGGGTATTTGTTTCTCTCTTATTTCGTGATACTAGTCGGTGGTACCAAGTGGTGGTGCTGCTATCTGTGGAACAAGTGAGAGGTATAAGTGGCCTGCAGTCAAAGATAGACACCTACAGCAGACGGGTCTTAACAGACGCTGGACATCTTCGCAATTAATATTAGACAAACATAAAGGTATGTTTTCAGGCACTCGTAAGACAAGGTCTTTGTCTTGTGTTGACTGACATATACTGTAGTATAGGGGAACAACAGAAGTGATTGCGTCATTAATAGGCTGAGGTGCCCATTGTAAACTTCCGGTGTTGTCTTGTGTTTCGCACTGATGACCGGTCAGTAAAGCATCTTTTTTTTGGGGGATGCCTAGCTGGCCGGGAGGATAGTGTGATTCGCTTGTATAGCTAGGCGGTGTTGTCGTACGGAAGGTACGGGGTTCAAACCCTGGGTAAGCCACTCACGTCTGTTGTTTTTCTGTTGTCTAGTGTTCTACTTCTTTATTTATTACGAGTACCTGAAAACATACCTTTATGTTTGTCTAATATTAATTTACTGTTTACAGGCCTCGGGTTTCCCTTCCTTATGTGTTATTAATCTTCGCAATTACTCCACGATACTACGAGGAACGTGTTGCGGCCACCAGACGTGGCCAGTTACGAGAGTGAACCAGTCCATAACCTGCAAAGAACAAGCATCGGCTGGAGCAGAAACCAACCGACATCTTACTGACAGCTAAGTACACATTCAGAGCTGCCAAGTGCACTATTTTCCTTAAGAACATTGTTTTGGTAACACCATATCCAAATCATCACCCGTGATGACATTTTAAAGAACATTTATTTGGTAACATCATATTCAAATCATCACCCGCGATGACATTTTAAAGAACATTTTTTGGTAACACCATATCCAAATCATCACCCGTGATGATATTTTAAAGAACATTTTTTTTTGTAACACCATATCCTAATCATCACCCGTGATGATATTTTAAAGAACATTCATATTACACTCCAGCATTATTTATTTTACCCTGTTAACTATAATTACTTATTAAATTGTTGTATGTAAATATACAAGATTATAATTGATTTAATCAATTTTGAGTGAACTGCACTCGTATGTCATTTTAAATACTTATAACAGATCTAAAGTAATACTTTGCTGATTTAAATCAGGTGGGGGCTCATCAGAACGAGTAAAATTCTTAGTCCTTGTAGAAGGTCAGGGAAGATAGAAAGTTTACACGGCTTTGATCCTATCAGCCGTAGTACTTGATTTCTTAAATTCCTACTGGGCTCCCTGGAACTGAAGCATTATTCTTCAATTCACATCTCTGCCAAGAGTAATCTTGAGCGAAAGGTAGACACATTTGAAGACCCTCAGTAGATATTCTGAAGTTTGGCCACTGTTGGACCATCACTGCAGAGCAAGGGGAGTAAATCCCGCGACACCTCCTCATATGTCATGACAAAAGACGAAAGCTTGGGGCGAATAGTTAGGTCGAATGCGTAGCTACAATCTGGCATCTTCGGCACAGAGGTGGCAATCTGTGCGTCCTTGTGGCAGCTAGAGACTGACCATAGCTCATTCGATAAGCAGGACTTATCCATTGATAATGTCCTTGATTATCAATGAGGGTTGATGCTGGGCTAGTTATCCCCCGTTCAATCTTAAATGTACGATATGTCTGTGCTGAAAACGGATGTCGAATGACTCTTTGAGATAACTATTGTTTATAGTGCAGTTGCATGTGAGACAAGTTATACTTATTTCAGCACACGAACATGTCACTAAACTTTTGAGAATGTGTGCTATGTTTGGGTTTTTCTTCTAATAAATAAACACAATTTTGTGTTTCAGAAAATAAGCACTTTGAATTTGCAGCAGCACATATTTTCATGCTTCAGGTGTGTTTATCATCATCATCGTTCCTTTTCGTTCACCGTGGAACATAGGGCTGAAACAGTTGCTCTCCATCGATTTCTATTCTGGGCTGTCTTTTTCAGCTGTGCCAAAGTCATTCTAATTTCCTTTGCCTCCTGTTCTACTGTTCTTCTCCAAGTTCTCCTTGGCCTCCCAATTCTTCTTTTCAACTGTGGGTTCCAGTCAAGGGCAACTCTGGCTATGCTTGATTGTTCTCTTCTGAGTGTATGTCCTATCCATCCCCACATTCTTACCTTAATTTCCATGTGTATTGACTGTTGCCCGCATCTTTTCCTTAGTTCTATATTTGTTATTACATCTGGCCATCTTATACGTATTACAAATGTCTGTAGTTTGGAGGTGATACTCTTTCAGACATGCCATGTCTCTGAGCCATACCCAACAAAACTGATTTTACATTTGAGTTAAAGATTCTGATTTTGTTCTTTCTGGATATAACTGAGGAGTTCCACATTCGTCGAAGGGCATTAAAAGCACATCTGGCTTTATTTATCTTAGAACACACGTCACTATCGGTCCCCCTCCGTTGTCAGTGTTACTCCCCAGATATGTAAAGCTTTCTACTTCTTCAATAACTTGGGGTTGGAGCGTGGGTAAAGTAAAGATATATACGAGCGCTTTTCAATTTAGCGGCCTCGACTTCCGTCCGCTTGAGTGAACAGACGTGGTGTTGTTTTGAGACGACGCATTTTTTCGAAAAGGCACAAGCCAGATAAGTTGAATCTCCTTTTCATTTTAATTAATTAATTAAGTATTAGTAGATTAAAATTAGTTTATATCTGGTATTAGATGAATAGTTAATTACGAGCTAAGAATATTAGGATAAATTAGGGATAGTTAAAAAGATTAAAATGGGCCCAAGCGCCACGTGTTGTCTAGTGTGGTACAGCAGCCGTATTTCAGATAAATTCGTTTTTAGTCTGTAACATATTGAAACTAAATATATCAGTACCTCTAGTAGTAGTAAATCGCCTTTAACATTTGTTAATAATTGGTAGGAGTGCTAGTATAAATTAAAATAGTGAAATAGAATAAATAAGCCCAGGTTGGCCTACCACGTGGGATCTTCATATTTAGGCCTAAACATAATTGAAAATTTAAAATAGGCCTAGTCATAATTTATCTGAATTTGTGTTATTTAGCATTAGACAGAGGGAACCAGATGATAAATATTAATTATATGTCTGCGGTGATAGGTAATAAAATAAGGATAGGACAATTAGACAATAATTAAAAAAGAATAAAGGTATATAACTCATTAAAAATAATAAAAAATTAAATTAAAAAGTATTTGTAGCAAACTAAAAACATAAATACACAATGCTACAGACTACCAGAATACAGTCAGGGGAAGGAAAAGCGTGGAGCAAAACAGAAAAACAGACTAAGGAAGTTACATCGAAAAAGTCAGAAAATGAAAGGAACAAAAGCCCTGGACTAAAAGATACAGAAATAAAGGATAAAATTGAAACCATCCAGGAAATAATAAAAGTGAGGTCTGAATCAAATAAAGTCAGAGAATCAAATAAAACCAGCAACGAGAAAGAGATAGAAATACTGACAACCAGATCGCAGTCCGGGGAAGAAAAAGCGAGGGCCATGCCAGCTGGAAAAGATAGAACACCAAACCTGACAGAAAAGAACAGGACCGCAAGCCTATAGTCAGAGGCACAGAAAAGAAGGACAGGGGATAGACATTAAAGGAAAAACCGAAAGGAGATCCAGAAATAAAAACGGCAGTAAGCGGAAACAAGGACACCAACCGCAACAGAATTAAAATCACGCAGACAGCTGGAACAGAAGCCACGCTGAGAGCTCTCCCGGATGACAAAATCCTGGTAATCTTGGGAAAAATAATAGAAAATGCATCGACACTGTTCAATGGCTAAGGAGGACAAAGATTATAAACGAGAAAACAAAAACAGAAAATGTGCAAACTGCCAGGGTAACCACAGTGCCAGGTATCAGGGGTGCCCAATCTACCAAGAGACAAAGCACATATTAAAAGAATCACTAGAAACAAACAAACCATTCTGGCAAATAAAAGAAAGACAGAAAACCAACAACCATCTCCAAAACTCTCAAGAAAGTATCATTAAGAAACAAATACAACAAATAACCAGTGAAGTGAAAGACATAAAGGAAAAAATCCAGAAAGAAGATAAAATTAAAACACTCATAAACAGTAAAGAAGATGACAACACAGAAGAGACAGAACATAACCTCATCCAAGCCAGACAGGTACTAGAAGAAATAAAAACAGCACAAAAGGAAATAGAGAGAGACCTCAAAAAAATAGCAGAGATAAAAGAAGCTAATGAAGAAATCCTTAAAAAAATAAAGAGAGAAACAGCTATAGAAAATATGGAAGAAAAATTTAAGGAAACAGTGGAACTACACCTACCATACCTCGTAGAAAGAGTTCGGAGTAAAATGGTTGCTTGGAATGATGAGTTTGTAGAGAACATGAGAGATAGTGAGCAAAACCAAAAAAAATGTAGATCCCCTATCAAAGAACCCAATAAAAACAATAACATAACTAAGCTAACCATACTAAATGGGGACCAAAGACTCTAGAGCTATCAAAGTAGTTCAGTGGAACTGTAGGGGTGCCAGGAAGAACCTAATGTTTCTTATGGGACAGTATAAGGAGGCGAAACCCATCTTTGCAATACAAGAAACCCTCCTGAACCCCAAACAGAAACTGAACTACCAAGGGTATATAACACTTAGAAAGGATAGACCTGAGGGAAGAGGAGGGGGCGTGGTCTTTTTAATACATGAAGACTACAAAATATTAAATTGGGAACAATTCAACACAGAAAATATTGAAGGAATAAGTATAACATTAAACAGTGAGCCAGATAACTTAAAAATAATAAACATTTATAGCCCCAAGGGTAATATAACCGATAGGGACATTGCCACTATTAACACACAAATAGACCAAAGAACATTATTGGTAGGTGACTTTAATGCACACCATGAGGCATGGGGTAACAACAGTAATGATCCAGCAGGAAAAAGACTGTTGGACTACATTGAAAGTGCTGAGCTAATCATACTAAATGATGGCTCAGTGACAACGGTTAACCCATGCAACAGTGGAGATACAGCAATAGACATACGTATTATAACACCAAACCTAGCCTCTGCTAAATGGGAAGTACTGAATGACTGCAGCTCAGACCACTTACCCATAGAAATAAACCTAAACGACAAATATAGAACTAGTCCAAGAAGCTCGAAACCTATATTCAACCTAAAAAAGGCAAACTGGGAGTCCTTCCAATTGGAGCTAAGTAAACTAAGCATAGAACAAATTGAATCTAACAGTATAGAAATATTTGCAGAAAAATTAACAAATGAGATTTTAAAAATAGCAATAAAATATATACCATACAGGAATATGCCTGAGCACTTAAAACCAACACAAAAAGGTAAAAATAGGAAAAGAAACAAAGATAAGAATCCAGTACCATGGTGGACAGACAGATGTTCAGAACAACTGAAATTGAGGAAGAGGGCCCTGACAAAGTATAGAAAAGCCAAAACTGAAGAGAATTACACAAATTATAAAAAAATAAGAAATGAAACAAATAAAATAATATTCAGAGCTAAAGAAAAGAGTTGGAGAACATTTTGTCAAACATTAAACCATAGGTCACAAGTAACTACAGTTTGGAGAAAACTAAAATCAATTAAAGGAGGAAACAACAAGAAATTTAAAATCCCAACAATTAAAATACCAGAAAGAGCTGAAACAGATAGAGAAAAAGCCAACATACTAGCTAAATACTTCTATCAGGTTAGTTCAATAGACAGTCTAGATAAGGCAGAAATAAATAGGCGGAAAACACTGCTAGAAAAATTAAAAGAAGAAAATATGGACACCACACAGGATGCTAATTATTTAAATGCAGATATTACAGTAGATGAAATAGAAAGAGCTTTAGCAGGAAAAACCAATACCACCTCTGGGAAAGACATTCTGAGCTACGAAATCCTCAAAAATGTACCAAATACAACTCTAAGGGTGATTGCATCCCTCTACAACAAAATCTGGCACACGGGAAAAATACCATGTTCATGGAAGACAGCAGTAGTCATCACCATACTAAAGCCAGATAAGGAAACACATGATGTCAGCTCATACAGGCCAATATCATTAACATCGCATCTAGGAAAAATTCTAGAAACAATAGCCAGCAGCAGACTAAAATTTCATCTAGAAAAGCATAATTTGTACAGTCCAACCCAGGCAGGCTTTAGAAGCCAACATAGTACAATAGAGCAACTGTTGAGGCTGGAACACGATGTTAAAACAGGCTTCAAAAGGAACGAAAAGACAGTAGCAATATTCCTTGATGTAGCAAGAGCATATGATGAGTGTTGGAGGGAGGGTGCACTACATAAAATCAGGAAATTAGGTATAGTAGGCAGAACTTACAATTATTTAGAAAACTTCCTACAGGATAGATACTTCACGGTAGAAATAAACAATGACAGATCTGAGGTGTATGAACAACAGAATGGAATCCCCCAGTGTCGTAGATTTTTGATAGGGAAATTAAGACTTGGGTTGGTCCCTTCTGAATAGGTTAGAATGAGTGCTAGGAAAAGTGATAACCCCAGGGAGTTACAGATGCATATGATTGAGTCTATGGTTTCCCCCTTTTAAGGTATGGACAGACTTGATACTCTGCTTTATTCTAAGGGTAACTATTGTTAGCAATAACTTGCATAAAGGAAATTACAACGTGGGTGACTCAAACAAAGAACATCCTTCAGTCTACTTTCACTCGGTTCTTTCATCAGGGCCCTGATATACTTACAATCGTGCTGTGGTTCGCCGTCTGGCGCAAACTTTGGGACACTCACACACTTTTTATCTGTTATTGTCGTTAAATGAAGCGGATCCCAGCTCTGCAGATTTGTTTGTTGGTTTCATCAAAATGGATCCGGGGAGCGTCTGCTTCATGCGACAGTTATTTCAGACTAAAGTTAGTGTCACTTGACTCACGAGGTAAGAATTAGACTTAAACGAGCACACAATGTCAGAACGCGAGGTTTCCCTTAATTAGGAAGATGACCGGTGGACAACTTCTCTCAACAAATACTCTTGGTTCACCACACACTTGTCAACAATGTCGGAAAGTTAATGTTTTAGATTTCTGTAATTTTTCTCGCCACAAGGCAGCATGTACATTAGAGTTAGTGTAGAAAATATGCACTGGCTCAAAGGCCCAGTAAAAGCATTTATTAGGTATGTCTCTGTACAAAACGCCGGCAAAGTTTGGGTTACCCCAGTATTCACTGAATAAAGAAAAACCACATATGAAATATGTTACATATTATGTACTCAATATAACTTACGTTTTTAAAATGCAAGCGTACAGCTTGACTTATCATTTAAAACTTTCCCGTGAAATAAGTTATATATTTAAAAATCATCAATCCTCATGAATTAGGAATACATACGTATTCCGTCAACACTCATGAGGCATCTAGCATTATAAGTTAGTTTAGAAAAATAGTCCCCGTCTGATATTTAGCAGTTAAATTAAATTCATTATAGCTAAATTGTTGTTTAAGCTAGAAATTATAAATTATTCTGCTTTCCACTGAAACACGTCACTATAAAATAATACAGACTATATAAATTAAGCACTCTGCACCAAATCTAACTAGTGAAATATGAAATAAGCGATTATCACTTTAAACACTTCACCAAATACTAGATATTATATATAATATTTACCTCCCCACACAGAACTACAGACTAAACCATGAACTAGAATACTGCAATCTAATGGTAGTCTAGAACTCGGCAAAATGGCCAAGAACCTCAGACTTCGCCAAAACACAGATATTTGATCTAGCACAGCGATCTGTCTACTGCAACATTTTAGGAGTCAGAATGAAAATAAAGTTTAACATTCTGGTTATATCTATTACCAGACAAAGGGGTCCCAACTTTATTTCGCCAAACGAAATAATCTCCCTTTTCCGTCTAAAACACCTTACATCAACTAGAAGACTACCATGAACTGACACTCGTGCGTTTTCGCACCTCACGCTGACCAGGCCAACAGTGAGTGCCTTGTCAGCTGAGATTTCCAGACAAATGTCTCAAACTGCGCCGAGGAGATGTCGGCTAGCGCGCCTCACTGAGCGCTCAGCCGATACAACTCGTTGTGGCAGGTGAAAATGCAGACAAATTTGTCGCCTATAGGACTGGCGAAAGCGAATAGCGTTTACCAGTATGAGAAAGAAAACGGTAAAGTTGAGAATGGGAAAGAAAATATTTTTCGCAAACGAATGGATGCGAAAAATACAGGAAAAAGGTAAAGAGTGATAATAAAATAGAGGATACGGGTGAAAGAAAAAGAAGAGGATATAGGCAATTTATGATCAATAAACTCTCTGTGACAGAACGTCCCCCCTTTAAGATATGGAATCACTCCATGTCTACGTTATGGAAATAAATTTCCTATATCCGTAGCTTCAGGGTGTCTGTCCTCTTCCCTCTCATCTCCCCCCTCCATCTCTCTCCAATTCCTACTCAAGTCTCCTGCCAAAGTTTCATTTCTCTGGAATGTCTCCCATGCGCGCTTGAAAGAGCGCCACCGCTTCTGACATTTTTGAAAGATTTCGTGTGTGTGTAGTGGGATCTCCCTGCCACTATCGTCATCTTCGTCAGTTTTGGCGATCGTCAGGAGATGGTCGGAGGTTGGCACTGGTCTTTCCAAGTATCTCTTTAACAGATTTAAATGGAAAACCTTTTCCTTTCCTTGAATAGAGATCTGGTAGTTAACCTTAGAAATCTTTTCCAGGACGGTAAACGGCCCTTGCCATCCGATCTTCAGTTGATTGTTTCCGGTAGGGAGTAACACCAAAACTTTCTCTCCTGCTTCCAATTCTCTCTCTTTCGCGACTTTCCTGTATCGGTTAGCGTGCTTTGTGCGTGCTCGCTTAAAGTTAGTCGTTGCTAGGTCCCATCCTAGTTTCAACCTATCCCTTAAATCCGATACGTATTTACTTGCTGAGACGACTGTCTCATCAGCCTTCTGGTCTGTCAGCGACCAAAGTAAGGCTTCAAACGGCCCCTTGATAGGTCTGCCGAATAAAAGCGTAGCTGGCGGAAATCCTGTGGAAGTATGAGGAGATTCTCTGTAGCCAAATAAAGCTGCAGGAATACAAAGATCCCAATCTTCAGGTTTCACTGGTGCCAGTTTACTTAACATCATGTTGAGGTTTCCATTAACACGTTCCACGAGCACATTTCCGGCCGGAGTATAAGGCTTTGTGTAGATGTGTTTGGTCCTCAAGATCTTAACGATCTCATCCATCAACAGGTTTCGGTCTGGGGATCCGTTATCCGTCAACACTTGCTGAGGAAATCCCAACCGAGTGAAAATCTGCACGAGGGCTTCTGCAACATGCTTGGCATCTGCGCATGTTAGCGGGATAGCTTCTGCCCATAAAGTGCATGTATCGACTAAGGTCAGGATAAACCTGTTCCTTCTTTTAGTCCTTTGTAAGGGTCCTAAAATGTCGATCACAACCCGTTCGAATGGTGTTCCCACTATTGGCATTTCACCCAACGAGACTGGGGGTGTCCGTTGCTTGGGTGGCACACGTTGGCACTGGGCACAGGATTTGACATACCTGATAATATCAGTATTTACTCCTGGCCACCAATAATGAGTGGTTATCCGTTGGTTTGTGGCGTTCTGTCCCATATGTCCGCTGAAGGAAAGAGAGTGCCCCATTTCTAGGATTTGGCTTCTGTACTGTTTCGGTACTAGGAGCTGGTTGTAACCTTGGTCAGGCTTGCCCGTTCTGCGATAAAGTACGCCATCCTTAGAAAACATGTCCCCGTACTGTCTGGGTTCCTTAGCCATGGGCAGTTTCCTAAAGCAGGGTGCCAAAGTAGGGTCCTTTTGTTGCGCTTCTTTAAGTTCCATAGGTAACAAATTAGGCGCAGGCTCCCGTTCCTTCTTGGTTTGCCCTCTTGTAGTTACTGCTGCCACAATCGGCTCTTCCGGTTTCCCAATAGACACGTATCTACCGCCAAGTATGACTGGGTAGATGGGGTCATCCATAACAGCCGCTTTGATCACACCTCTGACAAAATCAGATTGGATCTCCACCAATGCGATGGGAAGCGCTGTAGGTGCCTCACTCTTACGAACTCAACAAAGTTGGATGGTCTCTGCTGTCTCTTGACCGGGTTTGACCAGGTTTCTGGCAACAATGCAATCATAAGAAAGCCCCGTGTCAAATAAACAAAGACTTTGAGAACCGTTCAAAGTAACAGTACCTCGCGTTGAGGGTGTATCCCCAACAGGTTGGGAATCACTGTCAATAATTCCGCCTTGCGAGACTGTTAATAAGCATCTGATGCGTTTAGGCTCGGTGTGCTCACTCTGATCATAAGTCCCGTGCTCAGGAGTTCTTCCTTTGCCACCTTGTCCTTTCTGGCCACGCTGCCATGAAGGACGGTCGGGTTGATCAGACTGTTTACTGTGGTTGGAGTACTTGTTTTTGTAGAACTTGGATTTTTCAGGAGGGGGGTTTTGAGGTCCAGTTTCTCTGTGGTTATTCTGATTAGAAGCATGAGAAGCATGAGAAGATTGGTCTAGATTATGTTTCCGAAAATGCTCTTCTGTCGGTTTACGTTTTGAGGCCGGTAATTCAGCCAGCGCATTTTGATAACGCTCAGACTTTTCTAAGATGTCTTCAAGCTTTTCTGCCCCCTGCTCAGCTAGAAATCTCCGGGTATCTGCAGACAAAGTGTTCTTTATTTGTTCTGTTAAAACAAATTCCTCCAGACCTTCATAGGTACAGGGGAGCTGTGAAAGCTCAGGGCACTTTGTCAAGTATCCCTTTAAACGAGATGAGAACTGCTGAAAAGCTTCAGAGCTCTCCTTCCTGCTGTTGCGAAACAGTTGCAAAAATTTGCGAGCATTCATTTCAAAACGCTCAAGCAAAGCTTTCTTCAACATGTCGTAATTGTCTTGTTGGCTGCTTTCTAGTTTGGCGTAAACATCATACGCACTACTTTTCAAAGACTGAGAAAGCTTCATATTCCAACGCGACCTCTCTAAACCGTACAGCGTTGCAATTTTCTCAAATTTTTCTAGATACGTGTCAATCTTCTCATTAGGACAAGGGAAAGATTTATAGAGCAAAAGACATAGCGTTTAGTTGAAGGGACTGAGTGTTAGAAGGATCAGTTAAGGAAGAATGAGGAGAAGACTCTCCATTGCTGGAGGTAGAGGCAGCGCCACGGCTTTGGAACTCTAGAGTCTTAAGCGCCAACTCGTGCTGTCGTCGTTGCTCATTTTCTCTTTCCTCATGCTGTCTCTCCTTCTCTCTTTCCTCTCTCTCCTCCATCTCCTTCTCATGCTGTCTCTCCTTCTCTCTTTCTCTCTCTCTGCGGATTTCCATTTCCTCGTCCATCTTCTTCTGCTCTTTAGCTTCAGCTGCTTTCCTCTCCGCATCATATCTGTCAAGTTCGTCCCTGACAAAAGCTTTCGCTTCCTCTCCGTCCAAACCTTCTTCTCTTGCCTCGTCCCTGAGGATCTGTCTAAGCTTTGCCCTCTCTGCCATTGTAAATAGGTGACTGAGACTTAGTCGAGAAAGCAGTCAGAAAAAGGAGACACTGGTTCCTACCACTTGCGAGAAAATACCAAAACCAAAGATGATATACTTATAACCTGGGATACCTCCTCCAAAAATATAGTGTCTAACTATCGCTGCTATTAATCGGCAATAAAGCACCTAATGCAGACGACTACGCCAACTAAATGGTAGTTAAGATTACTCACTGAAAAATAAGTTGCTACAGTGGAAACAAAATAATTATTGCAAAAAAATTTAAGAAGAAAAAAAAATCCCCAAAATTTTAAACCCACTATCAAGTTCACCCCTAAAGACAGTTAGGGTAAGGGAGGCAATTTACAAGACGTAATTGTCTGAACGCACTCCTTTGCTTAGCTCAAAAACCCACTTCTTCAAAACCCTGTGAATGTTATACACTCACAAACTTTACCAGCGTTTAGTATTACAAAATCAGTCAT
Source organism: Oreohelix idahoensis (assembly GCA_024509875.1). Lineage (NCBI taxonomy): Eukaryota > Metazoa > Mollusca > Gastropoda > Stylommatophora > Oreohelicidae > Oreohelix > Oreohelix idahoensis. The sequence continues at coordinate 234,722 of JAMPIV010001976.1, read as the reverse complement.
TAACATATATTCCGACAAGATTAACCTGTAACTCAAATGTATATTATTACAAAATGCTGTGGAAAAACAATTATTAATTGTGTGGTCAGCACGCCCATAAACAGATCGTTTCGTCTAGGGGATAAATTATTTTTAAAAGATACAAAACTCACAAGACATCACACTCTTACTCTATATCAGAATAAAGAAAATTAATCCTGCAAACGAGCTGATATTTGTATTTGATCAGGACTAGAGTTCAATTCCCGGAAAACGAGCCACCATTCTGTCATAGATTTTTGATAGGGAAATTAAGACTTGGGTTGGTTCCTTCTGAATAGGTTAGAATGAGTGATAGCCACCGTGAGATGTGATAATAGAAATAGAGTTCCGCGAGTGAGATGGTAGAAATTTATAGAGGCTGTCCCGGAAATCGAGAATCTCTCTCTCTTTCCGCCTATCTTCCACAACAGATCCAAAAGAGTCAGACAGTCTATAAAAAAATAAGTATATTAATATATATCTATCCACTCACGTGCCCGCACGTACAAGTGACGACAGTTAGACACATAGACGTGGGAACAACTATAACAATGATTATATAGATATTATGGGAACGAACTGACCACCACACTGAAATAAATGTAGGTATAGTTTAATTATCATAGTAAACTTACATCACAACATATAAAATACATCACAAGCATACACATAGTCATAAAAAATCAAGGAATGCTACAATAGTGATAGACCCGTTTGTATGGTCCTCCCCTGGATATATAGCTCACAGTCCCGTTAGAGAAAAGTGATAACCCCAGGGAGTTACAGATGCATATGATTGAGTCTATGGTTTCCCCCTTTTAAGGTATGGACAGACTTGATACTCTGCTTTATTCTAAGGGTAACTATTGTTAGCAATAACTTGCATAAAGGAAATTACAACGTGGGTGACTCAAACAAAGAACATCCTTCAGTCTACTTTCACTCGGTTCTTTCATCAGGGCCCTGATATACTTACAATCGTGCTGTGGTTCGCCGTCTGGCGCAAACTTTGGGACACTCACACACTTTTTATCTGTTATTGTCGTTAAATGAAGCGGATCCCAGCTCTGCAGATTTGTTTGTTGGTTTCATCAAAATGGATCCGGGGAGCGTCTGCTTCATGCGACAGTTATTTCAGACTAAAGTTAGTGTCACTTGACTCACGAGGTAAGAATTAGACTTAAACGAGCACACAATGTCAGAACACGAGGTTTCCCTTAATTAGGAAGATGACCGGTGGACAACTTCTCTCAACAAATACTCTTGGTTCACCACACACTTGTCAACAATGTCGGAAAGTTAATGTTTTAGATTTCTGTAATTTTTCTCGCCACAAGGCAGCATGTACATTAGAGTTAGTGTAGAAAATATGCAATGGCTCAAAGGCCCAGTAAAAGCATTTATTAGGTATGTCTCTGTACAAAACGCCGGCAAAGTTTGGGTTACCCCAGTATTCACTGAATAAAGAAAAACCACATATGAAATATGTTACATATTATGTACTCAATATAACTTACGTTTTTAAAATGCAAGCGTACAGCTTGTTTTGCGGTCAGGACATCCGTTTTCATGTCAGTGGCTTCCTTTCGGCTTTCACCACTGACAGTCATACGAGCCACAGACTCCGAATGTCCATCCCGCAGCAAAGTTTGTTCATTTGATGTTGTTTCCGTAACTTCATTATTTTTTACATAGACAGGGGTGTCAGCCCTATGCTAAAACCCCCAACCTGGAGGACCAGGGTACCAGCTTTTGTCTGACCCCTACCCACACAGACCAGTCCAGCTTGGTTAAACCTACCAGGAGTAAAACTCCCACTGGCATAGCTCTGGGCAGAAATGAGAAACTATCAACATCAGAATGAATAAGTCAAGAACAGCCTTCTTTAGCCTAAATAACATCTGGAAGTCCTCCCAATACAGCACAAGCACAAAATTAAGATTATACCAGAGTTGCGTGCTTTCTGTGCTTCTCTATGGTGCGGAATGCTGGAGAGTCACAGAGAAGGAAATGTCGAATTTGTCCTCTTTTCACACAACATGCCTAAGAAAAATTCACCGAATCTTTTGGCCGAATACCATCACCAACCAAGATCTGCTTACTCGTAGCAAGCAAGAGGACATGCATACCATCATAGCTGGCAGACGCTGGAGCTGGGTTGGTCATGTCCTCAGAAGAGACCCCGATGCCATCACAAGAACAGCTATGCTTTGGACCCCTGAAGGAAAGCGAAAGAGAGGCCGACCAAAAACAACTTGGCGGAGGACTGTGGAGGCTGAGATGCAAAGAATGAACCAGAGTTGGGGCACTGTACGAAGGATGGCCACCGACCGTGCAAAGTGGAATCAATTTGTTGTTGCCCTACAAGACGCCACTAGGCGTGATGGCCACTGACTGCTTTGACGGTCGGTGGTTAAGGATCAAAGAAGAAGAAGTACAGCTTGACTTATCATTTAAAACTTTCCCGTGAAATAAGTTATATATTTAAAAATCATCAATCCTCATGAATTAGGAATACATACGTATTCCGTCAACACTCATGAGGCATCTAGCATTATAAGTTAGTTTAGAAAAATAGTCCCCGTCTGATTATTTAGCAGTTAGATTAAATTTATTATAGCTAAATTGTTGTTTAAGCTAGAAATTATAAATTATTCTGCTTTCCACTGAAACACGTCACTATAAAATAATACAGACTATATAAATTAAGCACTCTGCACCAAATCTAACTAGTGAAATATGAAATAAGCGATTATCACTTTAAACACTTCACCAAATACTAGATATTATATATAATATTTACCTCCCCACACAGAACTACAGACTAAACCATGAACTAGAATACTGCAATCTAATGGTAGTCTAGAACTCGGCAAAATGGCCAAGAACCTCAGACTTCGCCAAAACACAGATATTTGATCTAGCACAGCGATCTGTCTACTGCAACATTTTAGGAGTCAGAATGAAAATAAAGTTTAACATTCTGGTTATATCTATTACCAGACAAAGGGGTCCCAACTTTATTTCGCCAAACGAAATAATCTCCCTTTTCCGTCTAAAACACCTTACATCAACTAGAAGACTACCATGAACTGACACTCGTGCGTTTTCGCACCTCACGCTGACCAGGCCAACAGTGAGTGCCTTGTCAGCTGAGATTTCCAGACAAATGTCTCAAACTGCGCCGAGGAGATGTCGGCTAGCGCGCCTCACTGAGCGCTCAGCCGATACAACTCGTTGTGGCAGGTGAAAATGCAGACAAATTTGTCGCCTATAGGTCTGGGGAAAGCGAATATTCACAGTGTATTTCGTCTGGTGCAGGGAATGCTGTAGACATATGTCTGCTCCTAGGTCTGGCCAGACGAATATATTCACAGTTTCGTCCACTGACACCTAATGCAATAGAATGCATTTTAACGCTCTCACTCTGACACGTTATGTTATAAATGCGTTTACCAGTATGAGAAAGAAAACGGTAAAGTTGAGAATGGGGAAGAAAATATTTTTCGCAAACGAATGGATGCGAAAAATACAGGAAAAAGGTAAAGAGTGATAATAAAATAGAGGATACGGGTGAAAGAAAAAGAAGAGGATATACGCAATTTATGATCAATAAATTCTCTGTGACACCCAGGGATCAGTAATATCACCATCTATTTTTACGATTATTGTCAACGACCTAGGCGACGAGTTTAAAGACTTAAAAAATAACCTATCTCAGGTTGCAGATGACGCTGCGATATGGAGAACGTTAAGAAATCTCCCATTCCTCTATAAAACAGTACAAAAACAAATAGATAAAGTATCTGACTGGATGAAAAAGTGGGGATTTAATCTAAACGTTAAAAAAACCATAGGAATGATTTTCAGTAGAGGGCATGTAATTAAAAACAATATAATTGACATAAGCATTAATGAGCAAAAAGTATGCACAGCAAAATCAACTAGATTTCTTGGTATGGTACTAGACCAGCAACTAAACTGGAACAAACACATAGACCTATTAGTGCAAAGCAGTAGGGGACTTATTAACATGCTAAGATATATGAAAGGAAGTGGTAGAGGCAAACCTGACTATGCCAGTGTTGTCTATGCATCAGCCGCCCCAAGCAATAAGGAAAAACTAGACACAGTCCAAAACCAGGCACTGTCAATAATAGCAGGTGCCTCAAAGGGAACATCAGCAGAGGCACTAGAAGTAGCACTAGGCATTATACCCCTGTAGCTAAAGAGAAAAGAACTGAGATTCAGCTACTGGGCAAGAGTGGCAAAAGATCCAACTCACCCAGCACATAAAACCTTTGATAGGGGTAACCAGTACATAGGCAACATTCCATTAAACCACAATAGATACCCGTGAGGGTGGAAAACAATGGATGAAGTGGATCAATACCCAGACCTATTTAATGCGATAAACAGTAGTGCTCTGTATAAAGCAAAGATCCCACCATGGGAATTAAAAGTGCCAGACACTGACTCCCACTTAACAAAGATCATAAATAAATCTAACGACATAATCTCAGCAAAAAGTAAAACACTAGAGTACATAGACCGGTATATAAATAATAGCCTAACTATATATACAGATGGGTCAAAAGATGAAGAAGGACAATTAGGAGCAGGAATAGCAATACCAAAATTAAAAATTTATAAAAGATACAAAGTAACAGGTCTTTACAGCAGAATTAGTGGCAATCCTAAAAGCTTTAGAAATAGCTGCAGAAAATCCACCAAAAAAGTAACCATTCTCACAGATTCCCTATCATCAGTATTAGCTATCAGAAACAGAAATGAATATAGCAGGCCAGATATTATAGAGGAAATACTACAGGTTAATACATATCTACAAACTATAGGATGCAGTGCAACACTAACATGGATACCATCACATGTGGGGATAGCAGGAAATAAGCTTGCAGACAAAGAAGCCAAAGGGAGGGAACTAGCCATAACAAAATTGAATTAGGGAAGTTTGAAATTAAGAGCTTAAGTGCTCAAGAAATAACTAAAGAGTGGATAACAGCATGGGACCAAAGTAAAAAAGGAAGACACTCATATAAAATCCTTAAAAAACCAAGCAAAAAATGTTAAATAAAAGATGAACTAAACATACCAATTAATAAAAAATTGCTGAGGCTCAAGCTTGGAACTGGATATTTCATGATTGAGGAACCCACGTGTGAAGAGTGTCAAGAACCAAACACAATTAGACACTTTCTGGTGGACTGCAAGAAATATGACCAACAGAGGCAAAACATTAAGACATACTGTAGTAACCACAAGGTAGAAATGAGTGTAGAAAATCTCAAAGGCACAAAGATCCCTTCAGAAATGCAAAAGTTAATAAAACACTATATTACAAAAACTAAAGCTAACATATAAAAAACAAATAAGGATTTGAGTCAGTAGTCCAAACAGGTGAAAGACTCGCCCCAGATACATACAGATTAACCAAAGAAACCATCCAGTGAAAATTAAAAACATACTAACTTAGAAAATAGCATATTTTGGAATTTCTTTTAAAAACCATGTTGAACTATAACTACAAAAGGAAAAATACCGACTAGAGATAATATACTATAAAATAAATACAAACAAAAACATATTACAATAAAGGAAAAACGTCCTGATATAACCAACAACTCCATGTACATGGTAGATGGTTGAAAGGGGCGTGCTACAAAGAAAAGTAGCAAACACATTAATTAAAATTAAAATAATAACTTGACCATTGATCTTCATCGAGTCCATCTGCGTATTATTTATCCCCATTTATTTGTTTTATTTACATTTATGTGTAGTCCAATCTTTGCGGCCTCTGTCACTAATCTATTTGTTTTCTCCTGCATATCTTGCTGTCTTTGTGATAGAAGGCACAAATCATCTGCAAAGGTGCGTTTAATGAGCAGAATATTTCTGAGGTTGCTCATATGCTATGCACATGCTCTTGTCATTCTATGTAAATGGACAAAATTACAGGAAACAGGCCATTGCATTTGATTTAGTTTCTGAGCGGTGAACGGTTTATAAGAGCTAAGATACTGGTATCATGAGACCAACCGCTTAATCCACGTGATGCGAGTGGGTGGTACCCTGTGTTTTTCTCTCCATGTTTCGGAGCGTATATATACAGTAGATACACACATATGTTAATTAAAATTGATGTGTCTGTTTGTCTTGATATAAGTCTGTCTCACAACACGGTTTTCTAATCTGATCATACCGCACGCCATAGGTAGAGAACTCTCTGATACAATAGCCAATGGAAACGCACCCTTATTATTGTGTGTTAAGAAACGTACTATGCTTAAACATAGAGGCCTATTCTGTGTAACCGATGGGACAAGGATAATTAATTATGAAAAGAATAAAGAAGTATCACAAGGGAGGATTATATAATTCAACAACGGGGATGTTACGTTAGAGGTAGGTGTAAAAACTTTCTCGAATAGTATTCTAGTAAGATAGAAATATCGAGTGAAAGAGTTTCGTTACATCATGGTTAGTCCCAACTTAGCTAGTTAAAGCATGCATATATTAAAATGCATTTTGCAAACTAACTAATTAATAGATAGATCAATACAGAATAATTCACAGTATAATTCACACTTTAAATGACCAAAATCGTCCCACAAATAAAGAAGATAATTGAAAAACTAGTTTTTACTCATTGAACAGATAGGAAAATTATGCCTCAGTTTGAGATTTTTAACACCACCTTTTACCCATGTCATCCGATACGGAGGATGCGCTGGTATATAAGACCTTGCCCAAATTGAGGCCACAAAATTCAAAAACTTCAAGCTGTACAGAAGAAGCGGTAACCATCATGTACCTTTGCCATCCGCAACTGTAGCACAGACATTAGATGCCATTAACAGCTTGTATGTTTTGCCTGAGGGTTTTATCCTACAAACTACTGGAAGTATTTTCAACTAACTCTCTTGGACTCTGAGGTGCAAGTGCTCGTGAAGTCATTGTAGCCAGCCACCCCCTGTTCTACTGCCTGAAATTTCACAGACGTGTTAGTCTATGGCTGGAGGAGTTTGAATTTGTCACCCACCAGATAAGTGGCGATACATAGCCCCTGGTCAGCCTATTCAGCATATATTAAAAAAATTAAAAAAAAATAAAAAACACCGTGAAGGATGATTAATTATGGACAGAATGTATCTATTACTACCTTCACAGTTCAACTCAGTGACAAACTTTAGTGAATTATAATATTAATCAGTGTAGAGAAAAATAGAACTTTCAAGACAGGATTCTGTGTGATAATTAAAGTTTCTATGTTTATTTATTTTATGCTGTAAATATCTTTGAAAAGTACCTAACCGAAAAGAGAACCGGTATAGGTTAAATAAATTGTAAATATGTACCCTCAGACTTGCTGAAATTATTTACATTGAGTTACAAGTTTTGTTGGATACATATTATAGTTATAGAGATAGACCTTAATTAATACCCCTAGCAAAATTAGCCAACATAAACATAAATAATAATACATAGTATCATAGACGGATCTTGAAAGGGAGCAAATAGACTTTCAGGACATTCACTATCATCACACCTGGAGGTTTATAGACCTGATCCTACCTTTGATGTCAATACACCCTTATTCTTTTCAGAAAAGGGGGTATTTCTTGTAAGACCAATCTCTTACCTGGCACTATCCTGGTATCACCTGATATATCTTTTTGTCCAGGATAACCTTATTCTTTACAATAACGAAACCCTTTCGTGACACTGGGGTCTCAGTCCAGGGATGTCAGTACTACCCTGGGGTCTTTTCTTTGAGACAGTCAGTCTTATGGTTAGCAGTAGGAGTAATTTTATAATAAAAATAAATGTAAGTAAAAATAAAAACTAAATAAAGCAATTTGTAGTACCATTGAGTACATAACAAAATTTTGGTGACTGAATACGCTGACAGTGGTTTCAATTAAGTCTGTAATTAATGTTGATAAGATTGCAAGAGAATGGCAGAATTGGCAAAGTTTAGATCTGCTACAGTGCAGTCGGCAAAGAAGTTTGGCTTAAGTGGGGAAGCTCTTATTCAATATGTTACTACAGAGTGTGACAAGTATATAGAAAGAGAAGATAAGAAGTTGGAAACTGAAAAAAAGATTACAAAGAAGCTGATAGAAGCTAAGAAGTTACAGATAGAAGCTGAAAGCTAAGAAGTTACAAATAGAAGCTGAGGCTACGAAACTTCAAAATAGAAGCTGATAGGGAGGCTAAGGCAAATAGAGGCTGAAGAGAGAAGGCAAATTTCTGAGGCTGAAAAAGAGGAAAAGAGATTGCAAAGGGAACATGAGTTGAGACTGAAAGAGCTTGAACTTCAAGGAAATGTTCCAGTAAATGGAAGTAGTCCAACTACATCTGATACTAGTGCAAGTCAGGGCGCCTCAAATGGAGCCATGAATTTTCACTTGGATCCATTTGTGGAGAAAGAAGATGATATTGAGTCTTTTTTAAGTAGGTACGAGAGATTAGCTACTAACTATGGCCTAGAGAAAGAGAAATGGAGCCTTAAGCTATCACAAGGGCTATGAGGAGCCTCTTATGAAGTTTTTACCAAACCTGGCAGAGAGGACCAAGAAGATTATGAAATCTTGAAACAGGCATTGCTAGTTCGCTATGAAAAGAACTCAGAATTTTATAGGAAGAAATTCAGAACTGCTAAGCTACTTTCTGGAGAAACTTACCACCAGTTCTCTGCCAGATTAGAAACCTACTTGGAGAAGTGGACTGCTCTAGGAAAATGTCAAGACCTAAAAGAAATGGTCATGATGGAGCAAGTGAGAGTCTATGCCTCCAGACATGAGAAAATTTCTTATGGAACAAGGTGCAGAGAGATTGGGGGAGATCTTAACAGTTGCTGAGAGATATAGCAGCTCAGTCAGAAATAGCTGGAGTTAAGAAGAAACAAGGAAATAGTAGGCCATCCCCAAACCAAGATGAGTATGATAATAGGGACCAATAATCACACAGATACAAACAAGACTATGACAAACCAAGGTTTGATCATAGAAACAGGAACCCTCAGGTACAAGATAAGAAACCCTATAAACAGGGAGAAAAGTGGTGCAAAATTTGCAAAATGAACAACCACAATACAATTGAATGTGGTAGGAAAGTCCCTCCATATCACGCTGCATGTATGATAACAGTGGGAAAGGGCAGGAAGGAACCGACATCAAGTCAGGTAGATCTCCATCATCCCCCATCTGTGAAGAAGTAACATGTAATGGCAATAAGATTATGTGCCTTTATGATTCAGGATTGGAATATGACTCAGTTGTGAGTGCCTCCTTGGTGAACCCTGATCAATATACCACAGAAAAAGTGGAGATACAAGGGGCATTAAAAGGAACAGCCACCATGACACTTCCCATAGCCAGAATAAATGTCAAAACTCGTTATGTGGAAGGAGTGATCAGTGCAGCAGTGTGTGATGATCCTAATTACCCGCTGGTGTTAGGAAGGAGATATGTTTTCCTAGGGAACCCAATAAAACCTGTGATCATGGCAACACTCCAGACCAGGTCAAGTCCCAGGAAGGAGGAGGAAACACCATTAAATATTCATCCTAAAAAGATGAGAAAGCAAAAGATAACACATAAAAACCTTGCTTTGGCAAATTGCCAAACAGCCATAACACCCCTAAGAAAGGGCAATTCTATTTGAAAGATGGATTGCTTTACAGGAAAGCTGGAGCAAGACAAAGTAGACATGGACAGTTAGTACTGCCATTGAGTTATAGGGATAAAGTTTTGAACTAGCACATGTTGATTCAGACGGTGGACATACGAAAATTGGTACCACCTGTCAATGGACCTCAGTGCATCATTATTGGCCAGGTATTGCTGAAAACATATTTCAGTATGTGACCACCTGTGCACAGTGTAGCAAGGTGACATCCCCAAGTTGGGAAACTCAACAGGACCTAGGAACGCATTGCGGTGAACATAGGCCTGAATATAAACATAAACAGGTAGACAGAGTGGATAGGATGGCACCTTTTCACCAACCGTCTTCCATAAAACCAGTTATCATGGCAACTCTCCGTCTCGTACCGAGAGGGGAAACAACCCATCCCGCACCGACACAATGTTGCTCGTAATTCTTGGAACTGGCTAAAAATAGAGTGGTTAGTCAGCCCGCTTTGAAAACGAAACTGAGGGATAACCCCAGAAAAATTGGAAGTGGTAGATTGGGCAATTGGCCTAAAGCTCAGCCTACATCACTATACGGCTATTAAATAAGCATTAGAAAGAGCACCGGCAACTGTGGTAGTTAGTCGGCCCATATACACAGTCCATTGGAAGTATTTGACACGGACATGGATTGAGAATATATGTTATATAGCCATGTTACAGGGAGAATTGATTTCTTGGTGCAGGAAATTCATTTCCCCATATGAATCATATTATCTCTCCAGTGAGGTTTAGCAGAGAGAACCCTCTGGTGAAAATAGACTCTACCTGGATTTGGGAAATAATTACAGTAACAGAGTCACTAGTGAATCTAGATAAGGGCATTGCCAGATTCCAGTCAAGCCTGAGCTCAGACCATTGCTGGCTGTTCACACTTCGGAGGAGCACTATGAGTTCCATATGTTGCTTTTTGGATGGAAGAATGCTCCGAGTGTTTTATCCAGAATGATAAGGAAATTACTGGGTCCGTTACACAAAAGAGAACCGGTATAGGTTAAATAAAATTGTAAATATGTACTTTCAGACTTGCTGACTTTATTTACATTGAGTTACAAGTTTTGTTTAATACATATTATAGTTATAGAGATAGATCATAAATTAATACCCCTAGCAAAATTAGCCAACATCATCAAATAATAATACATAATATCTTAGGCGGATCATGAAAGGGAGCAAATAGACTTTCAGGACATTCACCCTCATCACACTTGGAGGTTTATACAGCTGATCCGAACCTTTGATGTCAATACACCCTTATTCTTTCAGAAAAGGGGGTATTTCTTGTAAGACCAGTCTCTTACCCGGCACTATCCTGGTATCACCTGATACATCTTTTTGTCCAGGATAACCTTATTCTTTACAATAACTAAACCCTTTCGTGACACTGTTGAACATGTGTCAGTGGAGAGACAGGGGCAAACTGTGAAAGGCTGACAATGCAAGAGAAAATATAAAGAAATAACCACGACGGAAATTAAAATAACAAACGATATCATGTTATATACAGTTACTGGGGGGAAAAAGATATGACGGCATGTCATCAAAGACAGAAAGAACCCCAGAAAAATCTTTTAATTTTAATCGACAAGAAGAAAGACGTCACATTCTGAAGATGTAAAATTAAGCAATTTAAATTTCCTCGTTTTGAAATGCGGTCTTGAATATTGATCACGTGTACTTCCCTGGGGGGAGGGGACGTTTGATGAGACAAAGAAAGAATATGACTTCTGCTCCTTCAGGCATGTCGTACAAGGCAACAGATATGAGGTTATGCATATGCTGGCAAACTCATCATGTAAAACTAATTTCTACAGAAATCTCTGCTACAAGAGCAAAGTGTGATTAGTGAAGGCTTCATGCAAGGGACCAGCTGTAGGGGTGGCGACATGCTCCGTAAGGAGCGCACAGTAAAATAATGACAATATCGATACCTATTCTTGACGACTATTCATTGAATTGATTTTCTTGCTTTGCTATGATTTATGCTATGATTTATGCGGAATCAAACTGTAAAAACGGGCTCGAGTAAAAGAGGAAATAATTTGTTTTGAAATAAATTTGACATTTTTTAACAAAATGACATTTCTAATTGTAAAAATTCCTGTCGCCAAGTGTTGCAGACTTTTCTTTGCTTGAGTGGGCTAATATTGTATTTCGTTTCATGCACTGTTTATTCATCTGTTCCGTCTTACACTAAGTATCGTTTTGTGCTGCAACAATGGATTTATTTTGTATTTTCAGAGGTTTGAAATGTAAACGTTCATTCAATAAACTTCTTATGTAGTTATCTGACAGCGTTGTATTATTTCATTTCATTTCTTATTGGTTTGACCAATACATTGAAGGTCAACTGTCAATATTCATACACCAAAACTGGAACCTTCAAACGACTTCATTGACTTGACTAAGTCTCGTTTTGACGACTTATAATATACTACTCGTCAAAAGTCAAGGGCCACTTAGAAAAACCTTGGTTGAAACCATAAAACAAATCTGATATAAACGTAATTGGTATCAGTCAAAACGGCATTTATTTAATACCAAATTGACATGTCACGTAAAGAAATGGAAATACACATTCAAACGCAATGAAGCTGTGAAGTGTGTCACCCACCTTTTCAAAAGTCACACAACTGATATTGGACAAATAGACATTTCAAAATCGGGTATGACCACCGTTTGCAGCAAGGCATTCAAGACAGCGTAGACGCATCGAGTCCACAAGGGTCAGAAGAGTATCTCGAGGAACAGCTTGCCATTCCTGAAGCAGAAATGCAGTCAGCTGTGCAACATCCATTGGCAGGGGGTGATTTGTAGACAATCTTCGACCAAGGACATCCCAGAGGTGCTCAATCGGAGAAAGGTCAGGTGAATGAGCTGGCCACGCCATCCTGATGATCCCATGTTGCTGAATAAACTCATTCACCACACGAGTTCGGCGGGGTCGAGCGTTATCATCTTGGAGGATGGCATTACCACCTATGGCCTCCAGAGCAGGCTGAACAATTGGTCTCAAGATTTCGTTCTGGTATCTTGGGCCGGTCAGGTTACCTTGGATGATGTAGAGTGGGGTCCTGCCGTTTCCCGTAGAAGCTTCCCCAGACCATGACAGAACCCCTACCATAACGATCCACCTCTCGAGTTGTGGCATCAGTAAATCGCTCTCCTGGTCGTCTCCAAACTCGAATCCTGCCATCATTGAATGACACAGTGAAGGGAGATTCATCAGTGAAGAGAACTTGACTCCATTGTTGCCTTGTCCATCGGATGTGCTCGCGACACCAAGCAACACGGGCTCTGCGATGAGCAGGAGTAAGAGGGATTCTGACTGCAGGACGTCGAGCAGCCAGTCCAGATTGATTTAAACGTCTGCGAATGGTGCTTTGACTGACATTAACGTTTACAGTTTGTCTCAGCTGACATCTTAGAGTGGAACATGTCACTGTTCGATGGCGCAGGGCTGACAACAAGAGGTACCGGTCATCATGTCTATTGGTGCATCTAGGGCGACCTGGCCGGCGGTGATCCTCCACACTTCCTGTGGCCTGAAATCTCTCCAAAAGTCTTTGGATAGTAGAGTGTGACACTGCAAGCCGTCTAGCAACCTCACGGACAGATAAACCACTTTCAACCCACGCTATAGCCTTAATTCTTTGTAAGGTGTCAAGGCTTATCCTCGGTGGCATGGTTTTTGCAAGTGATGAAACTACCCTAAGTCTGCTGATTGTAAAACAAATTAAGAGTGAACTCTGTTCACGAAAAGTCGCCATTGCACGTGGAATGTCAATCAGCACGATTACTTCACCTGTTTGGTTGTACGGAAGTTTGAAAAAAACAGATTGAAAAAGTAGCAGTCTATCAGACATTGTACGTCTGTTATTTTCCCGTCTTAATTAACGCCTAATCTCTTAGCCGATTGCTTGGCATAATTATCATAGTCACACAGTATTAATATTTCTGCTAACTGTTCCATTAGGACCAATACCTAATACACATCAAAACTCTGTCTATATAAGACATTTAATTTGGCATTACTCGCCAGGCTTTACCAGCCGTTATATTATCTCCGCGTTCGTATTTCACAAATATCGCGTCTAAGAATTATTGCCTTTAAATACTACCGCCTTACATAATTCTGGACTCACTGGTCCTTAAACACATTATTATTTTATTAGCTTTACAGGCACAAGAAAATGGCATGGAAACAATACTTAGGAACTAAAAACACAGCAGGACAAATAGAGAAATATAGAGAATATGTGACACTCAGAACAGAAGCAAAGAACAAGGTGCTAGCAGCAAAACAAAAGTCCTGGGAAGAATTTGGAGAAAAGCTAGAAAAAGATGCACAAGAAAACCAGAAATTGTTCTATAAGACCCTAAAGAACATGAAGAAGGAAAACAATGCCCTCTCAAATTTATAAAGGACAAGCAAGGCAAATTGCTTACTGCCCAAAAGGAGGTAATGGAAAGATGGAAAGAATATTTCTCATTACTCCTTGATGGTGAGCAAGGTCAAGCATCAGAAATGATAACCACTAGCACAGAAGAGAAAACCAATGGTGGTGAAGATGACATAAAGATGGAGGAACTGAAGGCAGCACTGGAGAAAATCAAGATGGGCAAAGCAGCAGGGCATGATGGTATAAGACCAGAAATGGTTAAGTACATGGGAGCATCAGGCGACCTATTACTCCTAAGGGTCCTACAGGCAGCATGGTGCAACAAGACCATACCAAAGGATTGGTAGATTGCCATCATAACACCGATTTTCAAAAAAGGGTGACAATCGAAAAATTATAAAAACCACAGAGGCATATCCCTTCTCAGTGTCCCTGGTAAAATCTACTCTAGAATCCTAGAGCAAAGACTCCGATGCCTAGCTGAGCCACAATTGGATGAAATCCAGTGCGGATTCCGAGCAAACCGAAGTACTCAAGACCTAATCTTCACACTCAGGCAGCTGAGTGAAAAGGCCCTTGAGTACAAGAGTGAGATCCATCTTTGTTTCATAGATCTGGAAAAGGCGTTTGACAGGGTCCCCTGGAGCAAACTTTGGGACTGTTTGGCAAGGAAGAACATTCCAGCACCTCTAATTCATGCTATACAGAGCTTCTACAAGTCTTGCAGAAATTATGTGAGGACAGCAAACCATAAGTCAGAAGAGTTCAGAACCACCACTGGTGTAAGACAAGGTGATATCCTGTCACCTTATCTTTTCATACTCCTCATGGACGATGTCATCAAGGCATGTAAGCCGAGAACACGAAAGTATTCAGTGGGGTACTGGAAGATGAGACAGATCTGTATTTCAGTGCTAGCATTTGCTGATGATGTTGTCCTGATTGCTAAATCAGAGACACATCTCCAATCCAATCTGCAAGTCTGGAAGGAAGAGCTGGAGAAGAGAGGGATGGTCATAAGCAGCTCTAAAACAAAATCCATGGTGATATCACGAGAAGAAAGAAGACATCAGATTAAGTTGGGAGAACAGGTCCTGGAGCAGGTCGACCACTTTAAATATCTCGGAGCTATTATAGACCGAAAGGGAGGCATCAAAGAAGAGTTGGTCACTCGAAAAGCAGCGGCTGGGAGACTTTTTCAGGCCATAAATCGAGGATTCCTCAGCAAGAAAGAGGTTGGTAAGAAAACGAAGATGGCTGTATACCGCTCCACCTATGTCCCAGTCTTGACATATGGATGCGAGTCATGGGCAATGACTACAACTCACAAAAGTCAGATCCAAACCTCAGAAATGAGGTATCTGAGGAAGGTGGTTGAAGTAACAATGTAGCAAGTGTAATTTGCAGGGGAGGTTAAGATGTTATACCTAACAAGAAAAACAGCAGTGTCTGTGTCAACCGTGTGAGGTCAAGCAAATGTAACCCTTACTCTAAAAGATGATGATGATGATGATGTATTTATCAGGGCACCTAACGCTACCTCCCTAGATCTCACATGGTCCGTATTTTGATTCTAGTGGCTGGTGTATGATGGGACTAGTGTCTAGGGGTGAAATGACAATGGTGGTACATCACCACAATACACTTTAACTCACTATAAGGAAATGAATAAGACTGTGGTTAAAGTTTTCTTTAAAATTGAATGCTTTTTTCTTTTTACAATTTAATCTGCCTGTCCTGCCATCTCTTTTGGACAGGTCTTTGAAAATGAGGAAAATATATTTTACATATACTGATTAACTAAAATGTTTGGACTCTTTGTCCGATAAGTATAATGTCACTATATTATTCCTGTAGGTGTATTCACAGACTAAAACTTTAATAGCTACTCGTGTTAGAAATTTGTTAGGAGGAGCTGTTGTTTCATCACGCACAATATAATTCTGTGTATTCTTGGAAATAACAATTTTTATTTGAATGAAGTGTCAGATGTCCCAGATGTTAACACATCACCTGGGATTCTTGGTATGAAGATAACAAATCAGTATGTCGCTGCAGAGAATATATAGATCAGCACCCACAAGCTCCTTCAGGCTATCTGCTGACAGCATAAACCTTTGAAAGGAGACTTTTTGTTTTTACAATCACTCATCAGGTTTCCTGTCACCGGATGGTAACAGGAAATAAAAACCCTGCAATATAAGACACCCTGGTCTTTTCACATCTGATCACAATTTCTTATCACTATAGTACACATGATGGTATGGGGTCAGCCTCGTGTGCAATACAAGTGCACTAGCCCCTAATTTATATGAGTCACACGTATCTGTGACCACACCTCAGGTCCCTATGACAGATACGCCACTGCACTTTTACATAGTTTTCTTCAATACAATAACGTGGAGTAACCACATCTCCTTTTGTATGATTTTCTTTTCTTTTCTTAATTATAAACGCTCTAGGCATGTTGAAGAGTGTTCATAGAACACTGAGGCTTATTAACATCTTCTAATACAATAATATTAATACAAAATCCTAAGAATGTGCAACATTCAAATACAGTTCAATGTGAGGACTCAATGCTCCCAACATGTCCTTTACTTTTCCCAATGGCAGTATCTGACTTTTGTAGTTTTAATCAAGCATATTAATACATAAAGCATTCTTACCACAGATTCAAAGAAATATGACACAAATTACGTTGACTGGCAAAGAATGGCCTCAGTTTGCTCTGCCCTGCCCAGACTGTAAATTTAGTATTTAATTTTACAATTTATCACATCTGCTCTCAACGTACTTGTTGATATAAAAATGTCTTGTCAAATGGCCACGAGACCTCTAAGCCTTTGCCAATATCCATTAGAGCTGGCCAATGAAATCAGGCGACTACCAAATTTTGAATTTAGTTTTTTCGAAAAACAAAGACAAAATTCCAAACAGACTATGTGTCTCGTAGCCCATTTGTCAGTCCGCCTTAGTTATGCCAATACAAAAAGATGTTTAGTTTTGGTTAACTTTTTCCTACCTCCCCCCTTTACTCCTATACTCTTATATCAACAAATCGGATTTGAATTACTCCAATGCCTCTTTGTTAAACTGGCGTCCTCACTAACGTTATGTATAAACGAGCAAGAACAACAGTCTGTCCGTCCTAGCGTTCGTAGACATATAGTATTATCTCAATAACTTGGCTAATAATTGGACTACCATATATATTAAAACTCATTTTTGCTCGGGAGACACTAAGCTATCCTAATATACGATTTTTATGGTCAGTTTCATTATGGTTTAGATTTTCAGTTTTGTCACTGTCAATCATCAATTATAACTTTTACACAAGTCGGCCATCTTCCCCCCTCATTCTCTATCATTTTTCCATTCAAGTAAACCAACTAGTTGTGTTACGTCAGAAATATACTACTCGGCGAGCATTGAACACTGTCTGTGTGTTTATGTATACTGGCTTGTGCAGCAGAGAAGTTATAGTATTAGTCCCGCGTGCAGAACGAAGAGGGGTTTTTGCCAAGCGTTGGCGTTAATTATTACTACCTTTTCGTTCTTACTACTGAAAAATGTCCGAGTTACTACTAATTTAGGCGTTAAAGTTAAAAGATTACGTTATTTCAGACAGTAGTTTGGCGGCACAGTTTTGGCAGATCGTTAATTATAAATCTTGCCTCAGTTTCGTGTAGCAGATCGGGCAAGATGTTAAAATGTCAATTGTACGTCTCGAAACCGAAACTAGCAAGCGTGTTAGATTTTTACGGCGGGATCGTTTTTATAAGCATTTCCTCTGCACAAAAGGCAGCGCCCTACTGGCGTAGAGACGATTTTAAGCAGACACTTATGGTCGGGTTTATTTATTATTATTATAGGATTAAAATCTTACTGAATTTGGCGATTATTTTATAGATTGACTACACACCTCCCTTCCTAAAACATGCATCCATTGCAGGTTACAATCTGTGAGATAACTTAGCGCAAATGAAGTCTTACGCGTTTTTCTGATTCTCATCATAAGGATGTCTACTCCAAAAATCTTCACCCACGTTCTGAAAGCCGGGAATACATTTAATCGTAAACGAATAAGGCTGTAATAGCAATGACTATCTTAATAACCGGGTATTTTCATCCTTTGCCTGTGATAAAAATACGAGAGGCTGATGATCTGTTTAGACCACAAATGTCCTGCCATACAGATAAATCTGGAATTTTTTTATAGCCCATATTAACGCCAAACATTCCTTTTCACTTGTTGAATAATTTTTTTTTCGCTTTGTTCAACTTGCGGCTTGCATACGCGACTGGGTTCAATTCTCCATCTTGTGAGGAGGACCGTTGCAACAATGTAGCGCCTAGGCCCACATTGCTTGCGTCACTTCTCACGACACATTCTTGATTCAAGTCAGGCAATTTTAATACCGGCCTGCTTGTGAGTTTTTCTTTTAACTCCTGGTAAGCCAATTCACACTGTGCTGACCAATTAATTGTATCAGGTTGTCCCTTACGAGTTAAATCCGTCAGAGGAGCACATATAGAGTTAAAATGTTTAATGTACTTTTGGTAAAACCCACACAACGACACAAAAGATCGCACATCTTTCTTTGTTTGTGGCCTCGGTGCTCTTTTCAATTTCTCCAGATTCTTGGGGTCAGGGGTCATGCTACCCTGATGTACGGTATGTCCCAAGAATTCCAACTTTTTACATCCAATACAACTCCGCCAATGCCGGTCCCAAGCCCGGATGAAAAAGGAGGAGGGCGGCCTGCATGGAGGCCGTAAGGAGGCAGCCCCTCCACCATGCAAAGGCACAACAGGCCAATCACCTGTTTGCTTTAAATCATGATTACGCGAACTACAAGAGAGAAAACCGGACTGATTCTAAAGGCGACGAACTGGAACGGACTACGGACTACGACTTATGGAACTTGGAATACAAGAAGTATAAATGGGAAGGAAGAGGAGCTGGTGGAAGAGATGAGGAAAGCAAAACTAGAAATCCTGGCTATAACGGACCATGTCTGCAGAATGGGAGAAGATCGGCTACCACGACAAGCATGGGAAACAAAGAGCCAGGGATCCAGACCTCCAGGACGACCCAGAGTCCGCTGGGAGGACAACATTAGACAATCTTTGAAGGACCGAGGACTAGAATGGAACCAGGCCAGGAAGAAGACAGCTGATAGAATGGTCTTCCAAACCTCTACACCTCACGGTAGAAGGGGAACGACTAAGTAAGTAAGTAAGTACATCCAATACAACATTTGGTTGGTCTAGCAGTCAAGTTAGCCTCTCTGAGTCTATCAAACAGCATATTCAAAGAGTTAACGTGTTCCTCAAATGTTTCAGTAGCAATGAGGATATCATCCATGAAATTCGAGATACATGGATTTTTCAGGGGATCCAACAATTTTCGCATCATCCTAGAAAACACACTCGGGGCATTTTTCAACCCAAACGGCAGCATGTTGAACTCATAATGGCCTTCCGAGGTGCTAAAGGCTAAATAAGGTCGAACCTCAGGCTTTACTGGAATTTGATAATAGCCTTTGCTATGATCCACCTTAGAAAATATTTTGCCTTGTTCAGCCTGGCAAAAAGTTGAGTAGTATCAGGTAATGGATCCACCTGACCTTCTGTGACAGCATTCAGTTTCCTGTAATCTATGCACAGTCTATGTTCTCCAGATGGTTTTTGCAACAAAACCACACAAGAGCTATAAGGAGATTCACTGTGAGAAATAATCCCTTCTTGTAACAAATAATCTATCTCCTCTTTCAAAGCTTTTTCCTTAGCGAAAGGAATAGATTAAGGCCTCATACAGATGGGTGTTGGGTCTAGTAGTTTCATATCATATTCCAACAAATTGGTGTGCCCCGACTTATCCGTTAACACGTCTGTATGTTGGTCTAGGACCTTTTGAATCTTCTCCCTCTGTCCTTTTGTCAGGTGATTACTGATTTTCACCTGGGCAAACGTTTCACTGGGTTTCAGTGGATATTCAAATTAGGTGAGAGGATCATTTTTCATTTCGGTTGCGATAGACAAGGCCATTAAGTGTGTTCCTTCCTGGATTTGTCTGTCCAGATATTTCTTCAAAAGGTTCACATGATAGACTTTTTCCTTTCCCTTCTTGTCTATCTTATAATTTGTTCTGGATACCTTTTCCAAAACTGTATATTGACCTTGCCATCCGATTTGAAGTTTATTGCTGCTGCCTGGTAATAGAAGAAGCACCTTCTCCCTTACAGCAAGCTCCCTATCCTTCGCTTTTTTGTTATAATAAGCAGCATGCTTTTTCCTGGCTTGTCTCAAATTTTCATTTGCCAGTTTCTAACTAGTTTTTAAACGAGTGGTCAGTTCGTTCACGTATTGATATGATGAGGTAACAGTCTCTTCTGCCTTCTCATCAGTCCACGTCCTTAACAAAGCTTCTAGTGGACCTTTTATTGGCTTCCCAAATAACATGGTTGCGGGTGCCATCCCGGTTGAATTATGTGGAACTTCCCGATACGCAAACAACGCAGCGAGCAAATATTGGTCCCACGTATCAGGTTTTTCATGTGCCAGCTTTCTCGGGATAGAAATGAGAGTCCCATTGAACCTCTCTACCTGGCCGTTCCCTTGGGGGTGATACGGACTACAATGAAAGTGCTTTGCTTGAAATAACCTAAACTTCTGTTAGTTTCCCCATGAACTGTGAGGCGTTATCAGTCAAGATTTGATGCGGGAATCCTAACCTCGTGAATATAGTAAGTAATGCCTCTCCCACATGTTTCGAATCGATTGACGACAGGGCTACCGCCTCTCCCCACATAGAACAAGTGTCCACCAGAGTAAGGATGTAACTGTTCCTCCTCTTGGTCCGAGTGAGAGGTCCCACAATATCCACTGCAACTCTCTCAAAAGGTGTTCCCACTATGGGCATTTCCCCTAGAGTTGCTGGAGCAGTCCAATGCTTCGGAACTACTCTCTGACATTCTGGACAGGATTTTACATATCTCTTTATATCCTCCGTTATCCCTGGCCAGAAATAATGACAAGCTATACGCTGTCCTGTTGCGCTGATCCCCATGTGACCACTGAAGGGAATCGCATGTCCTAATTCCATCACTCTCTCCCTATATGAAGTAGGTAGTACCAGTTGTCCATGACCATTTGTTCCATTTCCGGTCTTCCTATATAACAATTTGTTCTTCATATAATAATCTCCCTTTTTGGAGGTGTGTGGCATTTAGGTAATTTTTTAAAACAAGGCTTGAGTGACCTATCCTCAGCCTGTGCCTTCCTCATCTCTTCTGGATGAGTATTTATAGGTTCATCTTCTTCCTTCTTGGACTGTGATCTGGTCTGCACTGCTGCCATGACCACCGGTCTCTTGGGATTCCCCAAGAAGACATAACGACACCCATATATCAGAGGGTAAATGGGTGCGTCTATCACTGCTGCTCTGATTATTCCTTCCACATAGCGAGTTTTCACTGTTATCCTTGCAATGGGAAGTGTCATGAGTGGAAGGTCCTTGGTCGCCCCTTGTATCTCCACTGTTTCTGTGGTATACTGATCCGGGTTCACCAAGTGCGAACTCACAACAGAATCAAAATCCAAACCGGTATCGTAAAGGCACCTAATGGTGACCACATTACAGACCACATCCTCACACACTGGGGGGTGATAATGTTCCTGCTGTCCAGTAGGTTTTACCTTTTTTTCCTTTTCCCCCAACTTCATAGCAGCCAATCCAGCAGGTTTCCTATTCCAAACTTTGGTGTCATGTCCTTCCCTCTTACACCATCTACAATATAATCTACCTTGATGAAAGGGTTTTCTGTCCTCATATTTCCTGTCAGCGAATTGTGGGTTTTTGTTTTTATAGTCATTTCGTTGCCTATCAAAGTTTTGCTTACCTTTGTTGTCAAATTTATTAAAGTTTTGTGGAGCCTTATAATTGTCTACATGTTTCTTTTTGGCGCCAGCTACCACTGCCTGGGCTGCCTGATACCTTTCAGCAACATTAAGTAACTCACCCAGCCTCTCTGCACCTTGTTCCATGAGAAACTTTCTCAAGTCTGGAGCCACGGACTCTCTCAAATGCTCAATAAGGATCATTTCTTTTAGATCTTGGGTTTTCCCCAGAGCAGTCCATTTCTCCAAGTACGTCTCTAAACGTGCAGAGAACTGGTGATAGGTCTCACCCGACAGTAGCTTGGCATTTCTAATTTTTTTCTTCTATAAAGTTCTCCGTTCTTTTCATACCTTAACAAAAGAGCCTGCTTTAACATATCATAATTGTCTTCGTCATTCCTGCTCATTTTGGAAAAAAAACTTCATAAGTTGTTCCCCTAAGACCTTGGGATAACTTCAGGCCCCATCGTTCCTTTTCTAGCCGATAAGTTGTAGCTAATACCTCGTACCTACTTAAATATGCTTCAATATCATCGTCTCTCTCAACACAATAATCTAAGTGAAACTCCATGGCTGATGAGGAGGCTCCCTGGCTTACAGCAGAGTCAGAAATGGATGGGCTATTTCCATTTTCAGGAGCATGGCCCTGCAACTCTAACTCCCTCAGTCGCAGCTCGTGCTCCCTCTGTAATCTTTTATCTTCTGCTTCTGCTTCCCTCTCTAATCTTTTATCTTTTGCTTCCCATTGCAGTCGTTTTTCTTCAGACTCTAAAGCCCTAGCCTCCTTGTCAGCCTCAATTTGCAACCTTTTAATTTCTGCCTCTCTATCTAACTCTAATTTCTTCATCTCCCTGGCATCTTCTAACTGCATTCTCCTCTCTTCAGCTAATCTATGTTCTTCCCTAGCAATAAATTTATCACATTCTGAGGTGACATAGTAAATCAAGACTTGACCCTCCATGTTCATGTCTCTGGCAGTCTGCACAGTAGCAGAGCGAAACTTTGCCAAATCTGCCATCTGATATGTACTAAAATGTTCTAACTCAATTTCTAAAATAAGTACACTTTTAATTAACTTATTCCAGGCTCTGACACTTCATCAACTTCCCAAATCTTGGGCAATATTAATAATGGGGATTCCCTGGGTAAATAGAAATGTTGTTACTGCTAAATCCCAGACCAGGACCCTATTTATGTAGTAATATGAGAAATTCAAATCCGGGACGAGCCCCCAATATATGTAGCAAGTGTAATTTGCAGGGAAGGTTAAGATGTTATACCTAACAAGAAAAACAGCAGTGTCTGTGTCAACCGTGTGAGATCAAGCAAATGTAACCCTTACTCTAAAAGATGATGATGATGATAATGTATTATCAGGGAACCTAACGCTACCTCCCTAGATCTCACACGGTCCGTATTTTGATTCTAGTGGCTGGTGTATGATGGGACTAGTGTCTAGGGGTGAAATGACAATGGTGGTACATCAACACAATCCACTTTAATTCACTATAAGGAAATGAATAAGACTGTGGTTAAAGTTTTCTTTAAAATTGAATGCTTTTTTCTTTTTACAATTTAATCTGCCTGTCCTGCCATCTCTTTTGGATAGGTCTTTGAAAATGAGGAAAATATATTTTACATATACTGATTAAGTAAAATGTTTGGACTCTTTGTCCGATAAGTATAATGTCACTATATTATTCCTGTAGGTGTATTCACAGACTACAACGTTAATAGCTACTCGTGTTAGTCATTTGTTAGGAGGAACTGTTGTTTCATCACGCACCATATAATACTGTGTATTCTTGGAAATAACAATTTTTATTTGAATGAAGTGTCAGATGTCCCAGATGTTAACACATCACCTGGGATTCTTGGTATAAAGATAACTAGTCAGTATGTCGCTGCAGAGAATATATAGATCAGCACCCACAAGCTCCTTCAGGCTATCTGCTGACAGCATAAACTTTTGAAAGGAGACTTTTTGTCTTTACAATCACTCATCAGGTTTCCTGTCACCGGATGGTAACAGGAAATAAAAACCCTGCAATATAAGACACCCTGGTCTTTTCACATCTGATCACAATTTCTTATCACTATAGTACACATGATGGTATGGGGTCAGCCTCGTGTGCAATACAAGTGCACTAGCCCCTAATTTATATGAGTCACACGTATCTGTGACCACACCTCAGGTCCCTATGACAGATACGCCACTACACTTTTACATAGTTTTCTTCAATACAATAACGTGGAGTAACCACATCTCCTTTTGTATGATTTTCTTTTCTTTTCTTAATTATAAACGCTCTAGGCATGTTGAAGAGTGTTCATAGAACACTGAGGCTTATTAACATCTTCTAATACAATAACATTAATACAAAATCCTAAGAATATGCAACATTCAAATACAGTTCAATGTGAGGACTCAATACTGTTTGCTCCCGGCATGTCCTTCACTTTTCCCAATGGCAGTATCTAACTTTTGTAGTTTTAATCAAGCATATTAATACATAAAGCATTCTTACCACAGATTCAAAGAAATATGACACAAATAACTTTGACTGACAAAGAATGGCCTCAGTTTGCTCTGCCCTGCCCAGACTGTGAATTTAGAATTTAATTTTACAATTTATCACATCTGCTCTCAACGTACTTGTTGATATAAAAATTTCTTGTCAAATGGCCACGAGACCTCTAAGCCTTTGCCAATATCCATTAGAGCTGGCCAATGAAATCAGGCGACTACCAAATTTTGAATTTAGTTTTTTTCGAAAAACAAAGACAAAATTCCAAACAGACTATGTGTCTCGTAGCCCATTTGTCAGTCCGCCTTAGTTATGCCAATACAAAAAGATGTTTAGTTTTGGTTAACTTTTTCCTACCTCTCCCCTTTACTCCTATATTCTTATATCAACCAATCGGATTTGAATTACTCCAATGCCCCTTTTTTAAACTGGCGTTTTCACTAACGTTATGTATAAACGAGCAAGAACAACAGTCTGTCCGTCCTAGCGTTCGTAGACATATAGTATTATCTCAATAACTTGGCTATTAATTGGACTACCATATATATTAAAACATATTTTTGCTCGGGAGACACTAAGCTATCCTAATATATGATTTTTATGGTCAGTTCCATTATGGTTGAGATTTTCAGTTTTGTCACTGTCA
The DNA here is from genome assembly GCA_024509875.1 of Oreohelix idahoensis. Taxonomy (NCBI): domain Eukaryota; kingdom Metazoa; phylum Mollusca; class Gastropoda; order Stylommatophora; family Oreohelicidae; genus Oreohelix; species Oreohelix idahoensis. The sequence continues at coordinate 209,500 of JAMPIV010001976.1, read as the reverse complement.
ATCGTCAGATATAACTTTTACACAAGTCGGCCATCTCCCCCCCCCCCTCATTCTCTATCATTTTTTCATTCAAATAAACCAACTAGTTGTGTTACGTCAGAAATACACTACTCGGCGAGCATTGAACACTGTCTGTGTGTTTATATATGCTGGCATGTCCAGCAGAGAGGTTATAGTATTAGTCCCGCGTGCAGAACGAAGAGGGGTTTTTGCCAAGCGTTGGCGTTAATTATTACTATCTTTTCGTTCTTACTACTGAAAAATGTCCGAGTTACTACTAATTTAGGCATTAAAGTTAAAGGATTACGTTAATTCAGACAGTAGTTTGGCGGCACAGTTCTGGCAGATCGTTAATTATAAATCTTGCCTCAGTTTCGTGTAGCAGATCGGGCAAGATGTTAAAATGTCAATTGTACGTCTCGAAACCGAAATTAGCAAGCGTGTTAGATTTTTACGGCGGGATCGTTTTTATAAGCATTTCTTCTGCACAAAAGGCAGCGCCCTACTGGCGTAGAGACGATTTTAAGCAGACACTTATGGTCGGGTTTATTTATTATTATTATAGGATTAAAATCTTACTGAATTAGGTGATTATTTCACAGATTTCACTACAAACAAGAAGAGACATGGTCCGCAACCAGACGATACGTCAAGGCCTAAAATGCCACCCGCTGCAGACCCAAGTAGAACAGTCCCAACTAAGATGGTTTGGCCATGTCTGCAGAATGGGAGAAGATCGACTACCACGACAAGCATTGGAAACAAAGAGCCAGGGATCCAGACCCCCAGGACGACCGAGAGTCCGCTGGGAGGACAACATTAGGCAATCTTTGAAGGACCGAGGACTGGAATGGAACCAGGCCAGGATGAAGACAGCTAATAGAATAGTCTGGCGATCTCTCTTCCAAACCTCTACATCTCACGGTAGAAGAGGAACGACTAAGTAAGTAAGTAAGCTTTACAAGCATTATATTGACGGTTATACATAATCCTTAGTGTTTCTACCACACAATCCGAAAACACTGTTATATGCCCGAAGGCTACACAAAAGACTCACTGGTTACTAGCCTAACGCGTCATACAACGTTTTACGCGAATCTTATTATTCTATTTAGTGGAGGTGTTGCATGGTGCGACCATCCGAATCAAGTTCAAACCAAAATGCTCGCAAACCATACAACAATCCTCAACACCAAGATTTCCGTAATACAAAGTGTTATTTTGAGTAAAGATCAAGTTGATCTGTCATCATACAGGTGTGCAATTTTGATTCTGACCATTTATGAGTGTGATATTTCTTTTTGCCGAGTTAAATTAACCCTGAACAAATATGGAAACATTTTTCAAAACATAATTAGGGTTTCGAATAAAACGCACCATTAACTATTTTATTTCATTTATGTGCATTTAGAATAACTTGATTCATGTTGGTTTGAAAAGAAAAAAAAACGACCGGAAAGAAAATGTAGCAGTGGAGTAATCACAATTTTTTGTGCTCCGGAAGCGCTTCAGCTCTGGGTAAAAACGTGCCTCTCCAATGCTCCGAGCTCCAGCTCTGGGCTAAGCTCCAAAATTCAAGTTTGTACTTGGTTTAATCTGCCACAAACAACCATCATTTTTCTTTTAATTGTTGGAAATAAAATAATACATAATGTTTTAAAGTGTGCTTGTTAGGTTAGAGATGGGTGGATGGATGGAAGAATGAATGCATGGTTGGATGAATGGATGAACCAATCAATGAGAGAATGAGTGGGTATACGGGTGAGTGAAAGAATTGAGTAAATGATTGAATGAGGGAAGGAGAAAGGGAAAAGATGTATAACTGGTTGAAGGAAAGACTGAAGAAAGAAGAAAATAAAAGAATACGGGTAGAATTGGTTTTATTTTAAGGACTATCTTCATTGCACACGGACACCTCCAATAGTGCTCCGATCTCCTCCAATAGATCACACAAGGAAGATCCCAGCACAGTGCACGAACTCCGTAGCACCAGCAAGAATCCCAGTGTGTGTATACAGGAATCACACATTCTATAAATATTTTTGTGGTGGGTAGGTTTCTAATTTTTAATTAATTTTTTTTTGGGCCAGGGCAGCGGCCTTATGGTCTACTCTTTACGATTTCCAATTGCAGTGGGACTTAAAACGTGCGTAATTTGCACACGGGGGCTCCTATTTTTTCGCCCTTACTCGAGAAGGCTGGACATCTGATCTCACTACTCAGGAGACCAGGGGTAGAGTATGACATCGTTAGGACCACTGGTTCTGAAAAAAATGTCCATAAATTATATTCCCTCTACTGGGACTCGAATCCTTTACCTCTACAATTCTAGGCGAACGCCATATCTCTTAGCTACTTCGACCGAAAGGGGGAAAAAATGAAAAATGAAAAAAATAAAAGAAGGAAGGGGGAGAGGGCGCGATAAAAGGGAGGAAGAAAAGAATAAAGATGGAATTAAAATAGGGAGGGAGAAAAGAAGGGAGAGTAACAAAAGGAAGGAATGGAAGACGAGAGGAGCAAAGTAGAAGGGGAGAGAGATAGAAGGAAGGAATAAGGCGAGGAAAAAGCAATGGAATAATGAATTGAAGTAAGAGAGGTAGAATGTTATGAAGGAAATGAGGGAGGGAATAAGGAAGAATGGAAGAAAGGAAGGGAAGGATAATAAGGAGGAGGTGATGTAGGGAGAAAGGAGCTAAGATGGAAGGAAGGTATACAAGTAAGAAAGAAAAGAATGGAAAGGGGAAGGGGAAAGAATTCAGAAAGAAGGGAAAGAGGAAGGAAAAACGAAATCAAGACAAGTAAACATTGAGAAAAACTGCAGGAGAAGAAGGAAGAAGAAAGGAAGAGAAGGTTGAAGGGAGTAAGAAAAAAAAAGAAGTTTGGGAGGATGGAACGAAGAGGATAGAGAAAGAGGTAACTAAGAGTGGACATCAACAACAGAATGAACAAAGCAAGAACAGCCTTTTTTAGTCTAAACAACATCTGGAAGTCCTCTCAGTACATCACAAGCACAAAATTAAGATTTTATCTGAGCTGTGTGCTTTCTGTGCTTCTCTATGGTGCGGAGAGCTGGATAATTACAGAGAAGGAAATGTGAAATTGTCCTCTTTTCATACAACATGCCTAAGAAAAATTCTCCGAATCTTTTGGCCGAATATCATCACCAACCAAGATTTGCTTTCTCGGAGCAAGCAAGAGGAAATGAACACCATCATAGCTGGCAGACGCTGGAGCTGGGTTGGCCATGTCCTCAGAAGAGACCCCGATGCCATCACAAGAACATCTATGCTATGGACCCCTGAAGGAAAACGAAAGAGAGGCCGACCAAAAACAACTTGGCGGAGGACTGTGGAGGCTGAGATGCAAAGAATGAACTAAAATTGAGGCACTGTACGAAGGATGGCCACCGACCGAGCAAAGTGGAATCAATTTGTTGTTGCCCTACAAGACGCCACCAGGCGTGATGGCCACTGACTGCTTTGACGGTCGGTGGCTGAGGATCAAAGAAGAAGCAGAGAAGAACTAAGAGTGAGGGACAAAATACGGGAGAGGAAGAGAAGGAAGGAAGGAATGATCGGATGAACGGTAGGACGAAAGAAGAAAGAGAAATGTAGCGAATTAATTTGAGGGGGAATTGAAGGATTACGTAACTGAAATTTAAAAACATACATAAAATAATATACATAACGTAAGATTTACAAAGTCAAATGAAATACACTATTAAAAATAAAAAATACACAATATATTAAAGAAAACAAATTTAAATAAATTATTTTCATTTTCGATCATATCCTTAAAAGAAAATAGCACTAAACAGTTGCTAGTAATAAACCACTAATATGAAGTCAATGGTTTGTATAATTTTTAATGGTTGCATCCCCTTTTAATAATAAAGGAATGTAATAATTGTAATTGTAACAGATTCAGTAAATAATTTAATATTTGTTTAAAATCAATGACTTACATCAAACTACAACTTAACTCAAAGTTTTATTCTTTTGTTTCATTAATTTTGAATGTGCTACAGTAATTTCCTAATGATAATGTATTTATTTCAGAAAATTATGCAAATTTTTACAACCAGAAAAATAAACATATTGAAATAGCTCATAACCTAGTAGGCATTATATCCTTCAATGAAATTGAGGAAATGACATCAAATACAAGAGCGACCAAAACAAACGAACAATCAGACGAAGTCATCGAAGAAACACTTGAAAAACTTCTACCAGCAATAATAGAAAAAGCACTACTACAGATACAGGAAAGCAGGAAGACAAGAGAAACAGAAACTAGGAAAGCAAAAACTAACAAAACGACACAAGACAGATAGGAAGGCAGGAAATGAACACCATTAACACGCCACGACAGACAAGCAACGAAGAGATAACCAGACAGCCAGCTAGCGGTCCTTTTTAGGACCAGTCCTTTTAAGGACTAGGAAAGTGATACCAGCGAAGATACCAACACACTATATACCCCAATATAACCGTTTGTAACCCTTCAATGGGTTTTGGTTGAACAGGGTATTGTAGCAATCTAGTAGACGAAAACAACAACAACAATCCTTCAGTGAACTTTTAACTCTGGGTTCTCTTCACAACGTTTAAATCTCCCTTTTAGTTTAGAGCAAGATACGAGGATTCTCTAAATGCATACTCAACCAGGATGGAATGCCGGGAAAGGATAAGGGCAGCATACTGTGCATCTCCAATATGCCAGGCTACAATACTGTACTCATGTTCAGGGCTGTCCCAAGGAATCGTGCACAGAACCACCTGTCATCTATTCATTGTGGGTCCTTGTCGTGAGAAATTCTAAATCCACATATCTAAATTAGAAGGTAAATGTAAAGCCTAACGAAGTAATTCAATAAAAGGAAAGAAGAATGGTAAAAGACCAGTGCGGTCACAATAGCGTACGCCTGTGTATAGAACGTCATACTAGCTAAACCAGAAATCCCCTTTTTCTACTTCGTCTGCAAAATTGTAACGCTTTCACGTTTGCTAGAAAAGCCTACTGCATAAACTACACGCGTGTCTAAAAAATAAAACTGGTACTATATTTCTTATACGACCTTGATAGACACACTGCGTAATGACCCAGATTAATATTACATTAATGTCATTATATACAATACGTAACTAAAAGACAGACGGGCTTAGAAGTGAGAGAAGGAGGAACGCAGGCAATACTACCACGTCTCGCGATGAAAAAGTGAACGCGAAAGGCATGAAGCACTAATTTTTTTCAAATAAACAGTAATAAAAAACACTACCAATACGAGGTAAGGTTTTAAAAAACATGGTTAATGCTTATTAGGAAACATGACATTCTACTGATTTATGTCTAAGCTCCTGACATTAGTCTGACAGTACAGAAGACATCCCCTAGTATGGAAGTGAGGAGGTGGTAACAGCACGACTATCCTAGAAAATACATATTTTGAACGAAGCCACTTGGCTCCATTAAACTTATATATTTGGGTGCCTTAGGTCTTGCTGACAAAGAATATGTTAGGTGTTAAGCAAATAGTCTAATAATTAACAAATTATAGCCAAAATACTATAGTGGTGTTGTCTGACAACACAGGATCATATTTGCTCATAATGGCGTGTTTGGACACTGCTTTAAAGGAAATGAGGCCACCACGTTAAATCCGATTTGATTGGCTAGAATTATATGTAAGGCGAAACATGATTAGTCGACTGCAAATACTATTTTTGGTTGTTAATGGAAACGGTAGGAAGGGTACTTTTTTTCAAATGCTTTTGTAAACATGGTCTTATTGGCTAGACCATTTAATATAGTCAATTAGGAGCGTCGGTTCAGTGCCACTTTTTGAAATTAAACTGTGTAGAAGCAAGTGCGTTGAGAACAAGTTCATATTTTTCTAATGAAAGCCTGGGACAGAGGCAGATCGGAATTGTGCCATAACTCATCGCCAGTCAACGTACTTGTTTAATATTTCCATGAATTGTGGTAAGCTAGACATATTTGATATCTTTTTGATGAAAATTCAATGTGAATTGATAATTTATGTCTGTATGTGTGTGGTTCAGTAACAAACATGAGGCAAAGCCTAGATATTGCTCCACCATGAACAAAACTTGTCGGAGAGGAGTTTAACTGCCTAGGCCTGGATGGAATTGCCAAATAGTTTTATGACACCTATCTTATTGTATAGAAGGAATTAATGCTGGAATTGCAGAGGCGTTGTAACCATTAGGGAGAGGAATACTGGTATATTGTTACATGAGAAGCTAGCAGTTGGCCTAAAGCGCTGAACTCAGTGTTTGTTATGTATTGTGCTTCAGTGTGGAAATAGATTATAAATTAGTTCTGAAGTAGGAGGTACAACCTTCTTATTTCAGGGACCGTGGTACTGAAATAATGGAGCAGCACCTGGTCTGAGCTTTGCTGAATCCAGAGGCTGGTAGCATACTCCTTGTTCAAGATATCGACCAGTGTTGTTTTTCTAGAAAACTGAGAAGCAAGCGAGCAGAGGAGACAGTTTTCCTGCCGCCCACACAGAAGATAAGATTACGTTGGCCAGAGCAGCTCAATCGTGAATAACCCACTCTAAAATTGACATTTATAATAACTCAAGAGGGGCAGTTAGTATTTGTGCAAATAAAAAGAAACTTTGAACCCTTCTATATGATTTCCACCAGTAACAAACACATGAAGTCATGATGACAAACAACTACCTAGCTTTAAAAGCCAGTATTACCTCATAGTACTACATCACAACTTGTTCACATATTGTAATAATATAATATGTCAGGACAAAGATCCTATGTATAAATTGTGTACATACAACTTGTGATTACATTTGATTGTGATTCCTGATTCACTCTTTAGTTGAATCAGGATATCTATTATTGAAAGGAATTAATACATAATTTTACAGTTACACTTGACTTACTTAAGATAGTCTTCTAGAGTGTTTTATGTATGTGCTGTCGTGAAACATTCTAAATCCACATATATAAATTAAAAAGTAAATGTAAAGCCTAACGAATAAATTCAATAAAAGGAAAGAAAAATGGTAAAAGCACAGTGCTGTCACAATGGCGTACCAAAAATCCCCCTTTTTTTCTACTTCGTCTGCAAATTGTAACGTTTCCACGTTGATAGTAAAGCCTATAGCAGCATACACGCGTTTCCACAAAACAATAAAACGTGTACTGCATTTCTAAGAAAACCTTGAGATACGCAAGCTGATTAATGACCTAGATTAATACTAGCATTAATTTTATTTTTATACACTGCGTAACGAAAGGACAGATGGACTTAGGATAGAAAGAGAGGGAGGGCTGAAAGCAGGAACGCATGCAACACTAACACGCGTCTCGCGATACAATTAATGCCATCACGCGCGAAAGGCCAGAAGCACTAACTTTTTTTCAAATAGACCGTGATAAAAAACACTACCCATACGAGAGTTAGGTTTAAAAACCTGTAAAACGCTTATTAGGAAACATGACATTATACTGTTTTATGTCTGAAAGCATGACAGTACCCAGACACCACATCGATCGAAGTGAACGGGAGGTAGAAGAAAATGCATATTTTGAACGCAGCCACTTGGCTCCATTAAATTTATATATTTGGGTTCCTTAGGACTTGCTGACAAAGAATATGTTAAGTGTTACGCAAACAGTCTAGGAATTATCAAATTATAGCCAAAAGAAAATAGTGAGGGTGTCAGACAACACCAAATCAGAATCGCACAATGGCATGTTTTGAAACCACCATTTTACGGGAAATAGGCCAACAAGTTAAATCCTATTTGATTGGATAGAAGTAAATGTAAGGCGAAACACGATTAGTCGGACTACAAATACTAATTCTTTGTTGTTAGGGGAAACGGTAGTAAGGGTACTTTTTTGAAAAGCTGTGTAAACATGGCCCGATTGGTTAGACCCGCCAATATAGTCAATTAGGAGCGTCAGTTCAGTGCAACATTTTTCAAATAAACTTACTAAAGAAACAGTGCGTTGAGAGCCAGTGCATATTTTTCTAAATAAAAGCCTGGGACATAGGCAGATCGAAATTGTGCCATATTCATCGCCAGTCAACGTATTTGTGTATTATTTCCATGAATTGTGGTAAGCTTGACATATTTGATATCTTTTGATGAAAATTGAATGGGAATTGATAATTTGTGTCTGTATATATGTGTGTGTGGTTCAGTAGCAAACATGAGGCAAAGCCTAGATATTGCTCCAACCTGAACAGAACGTGTTGGAGAAAAGTAAAAACTGCATGGAATTGCCAAACAGTACTGTGACACCTATCTTATTGAATAGAAGGAAATAATGCTGGAATTGCAGAGGCGTTGTAACCATTAGGGAGGAGAATACTGGTGTAAATTGTTTCAGATGAAGCTAGCAGTTGGCCTACCGCTCTGAACTCAGTGTTTGTTATGTGTTGTGCTCAGTGTGGAAATAGATTATAAATTAGTTCTGAAGTAGGAGGTACAACCTTCTTGTTTCAGGGACCGTGGTCCTAAAGTTATTGAAGCAGCACCTGGTCTGAGCTTTGCTAAATCTAGAGGCTGACAGCATACTCCTTGGTCCAGATAGCGACCAGTGAGGTGTCTCCAGAACGCAGTGAAGAAATCGAGCAGAGGAGACCTTTTCCTGCCGCCATCACGAAAGATAAGCTTCTGTGGCCAGAGCAGCTCAATCATATGTCCCCCTCTAAAATTGACATTATAGTAACACAGAGGGACAATAAATTGTTTCAATTGATAGGAACTGTGAACTTTTCCCCATACTATTTCCAAGATAAACAAACACTTGAAGTCATGATGACAAATAACAACATAGCTTGAAAAACAAAACCAGTATTACCTCATAGTACTACTACACAACTTACACACATAGGATAATACTAATAAAATATGTCACTACAAGGTTCATATTTATAAATTATGTACATATAAATTGTGATTACATTTGATTGTGATTCCTGGTTCACTGTGTAGTTGAATCAGGATATCTATTAGTGAAAGTAATTAATACATATATATTTGAAACTTTACCATTGACTCATTTAAGATAGTCTTATAGAGTGTTAAATGTGTGTGAGTGTCACAGTGTTGTAAAGTGTTGTGGAATAAATTAAATTGTTTATCTGTCTGTTGTTGTTGTGACTTACACTTCATCATTTACATAACCCTAGACATTCAACGTAGTCATCACAATATTCCAGAATAATTCTGACTGAGGTATAAATGTGGTAGCAAGTAAGGTTATCTGTAAAACACTACACCTATTAGATACAGATACCTTCACAGCTGATCTCAGTCAGTACACTAAGTCCCCTATAAGTATTTATATCATCCCACTTTACCACATATATTGGGGTCTCGCTCCCGGGATATTGAACTTTCTCCTATTATATATATTGGGAATAATAAAGAATTAAAAGGTATCCTTGGGTGGAAATAAATAAGGTTGAGCTCTCAGTGCCTGTGGTTGTCCTTGGATAAGTAATTACAGATTGTATTGTTTAGTTAGAATTGTTTACATTTACCTGTTAGAAAAATGGCCGACTGGCAAAATTTCGATCTGCTGCTGTGCAGGCTGCAAAGAGTTAGGAATGGAGGGCAAGTTATGATTGCTTATGTCACTACGGAATGTGACAAATATATTGAACGGGAAGGAAGAAGATTAGAAAAAGAGGCTGAAAGAAAGTTAGAGGAATGAGACTAAGAGGCTGAGGCTGAGGCTGAGACTAAGAGGCTGCAGATTGAGGCTGAGGCTAAAATTGGAGGCAGATGGGAAGCTCGAAGAAAGAAACAGCTGCAGAAAAGGAAGACAAGCGAAGATTAGCTGCAGAGAGGGAAGCAGAAAAGGAGGAGAAGAGATTACAAAGGGAACATGAGTTACGACTAAGGGAGTTTGAGTTTCAAGGCCATGCTCCTGAAAATGGTGCCAGTCCCTTTACCTCCGATGCTACTGCTAGTCAGGGAGCCTCAACCTCAGCTATGAACTTTCATTTAGATCATTTTGTTGAGAAAGACGATGATATTGAGAGCTATCTAAATAGATATGAACTATTAGCTACCACGTATGGGTTAGAGAGAGAAAGGTGGAGCTTAAAGTTATCTCAAGGGCTTCGTGGGGCAGCTTATGAAGTTTTTGCCAAAATGAGCAGAGGTGATCAAGAAAATTATGACATGCTAAAGCAGGCTCTTTTGTTAAGATATGAAAAGAACGCAGAATTTTATAGGAAAAAATTTAGGAATGCTAAACTACTGTCAGGTGAAACCTATCACCAGTTCTCTGCACGGTTAGAGACATACTTGGAGAAATGGACTTCTCTGGGGAAAACCCAAGATCTTAAGGAAATGGTCCTTATAGAACAATTAAGAGAGTCCATGGCTCCAGACCTGAGAAAGTTTCTCTTGGAACAAGGTGCAGAGAGACTGGGTGAGTTACTAAGTGTTGCAGAAAGGTATCAAGCAGCTCAGGCAGAAGTATCAGGTAATAAAAAGAAACAGGTAGATAATTTTAGGGCACCACAGAACTTTAATAAATTTGATCCTAGAGATTAGAACAAAGGTAAGCACCAGTTTGATAGGCAACGGTATGACAATAAAAATAAAACCCCACAATTCGATGAAAGGAAATATGATGAAAGAAAATCTTTCAACCAAGGAAAGAGATGGTGTAAAAATTGTAAGATGAACAATCATGACACTGACCATTGTAGAAGGAAACCTGTGTCATTGTGCTGCTAGGTCAGGTCATCTGGGAAAAGGAGGAAATCCTGATAAATCAAACCTCCGGAACTACAGGAACCATAAGACCCCCCCCCCCCCCAGCCTGTGTTTCAGGAAATTGTCATCTGTAATGGTGTCTCCAGGCAAGGTGTTTTTATGAAAAACAGGTTTAGGAAGGCCGGAACTAGATCCAATGGTCACGGACAGTGGTTCTCCACCTGGTATAGCAGGCAGATCAATACAGGAGCACAGTGAAACAGTGGGGATTCAAAAAGCGTTAGGTACCAACCAAGGATGTAGCTCACCAATTATTATTGGCAAGGCCCGTCGCCCGGAGATAATAGAAAGGTGTAAAGCACATGAGGGAACATGTGGAACAGTGATCATAACCTGGACACGCAGTGATAAAACGAGCCAATCTACCCTGAAAGAAATATAAATGGGGTGTAAGATAGGTCTTTTGGGGGAAAGCCAATTAACTGTTTTACAATGTGATATTGGCAACAGTGCAAAGACTTACCCAGATAAGCCGAATTCCCTCAAAAAACTTGAGGAAGAGATAATCTCTCATAAATACTCATCCAGATGAGATGAGGAAGGCACAGGCAGAGGACAAGACACTCAAGCCGTGTTTCAAGAAGTTGCCCAAATCTCATACACCTCCAGGCCAATAAAAGTTCCACTCGAAGCGCTGTTAAGAACGTGGACTGATGAAAAAGCAGAGGAAAATATTACATCCTCATACCAATATGTGAATGAGCTGACCACTCGTTTAAAAACTGGCTGGAAACTTGCCAATGAAAATTTGAGACAAGCCAGGAAGAAACATGCTGCAAATTATAACAGGAAAGCTAAAGACAGAGATTTGGCTGTGGGAGAGAAGGTACTGCTTCTTCTACCCGGTAGTCAAAATAAGTTACAAATTGGATGGCAAGGTCCATATACAGTTCTAGAGAAGGTGTCTAGAACCAATTATAAGATAGATAAGAAGGGGAAAGAAAAAACTATCATGTGAATCTCCTGAAGAAATATTTGGAAAGAGAAAATCAGGAAGAGACACACTTGTTGACCTTGTCCATTGCCATGGAAATGAAAAAGGAACCACTTTCATCATTTGAATATCCATTACATCCCTGTGAGACAGCGGCACAGGTGAAAATCAGTACACATTTAACGAAAAATCAGAAAGAGAGAGTGCAACAGGTTCTAGATAATCATACAGAGGTGTTAACCGACCGACAGGGGCATACAAACTTATTGGAATATGATATGAAGCTGATAGACCCCACACCTGTCTGTATGAAACCCTATTCGATTCCTTTTGCTAAGGAGAAAGCTTTGAAGGAAGAGATAGACTATTTGTTGAAGGAAGGAATTATTTCACACAGTGAATCTTCGTATAGTTCCAGTGTGGTACTCTTAAGGAAACCCTCTGGAGAACATAGACTCTGTATAGATTACAGGAGACTGAATGCTATTACAGAAGGACAGGTGGATCCATTGCCGGATACAAATCAGTTGTTTGCCAGGCTAAATAAAGCTAAATATTTCTCAAAAGTGGATCTGAGTAAAGGATACTATCAGATTCCAGTAAAGCCTGAGGTTAGACCATACCTAGCTTTTAGTACCTCAGAGGGACACTATGAGTTTAACAGATTGCCATTTGGATTGAAGAATGCGCCTAGTGTCTTCTCTAGAATGATGAGAAAATTATTGGACCCTCTGAATAATCCATGCATCACAAATTTCATGGATGATATCCTTATAGCCACAGAAACATTTGAGGAACACATTGACTCTCTGAACATGCTGTTTAATCGACTTAGAGAAGCGAATTTGACAGCCCGACCAACCAAATGTTGTGTTGGATGTAAAGAATTAGAATTCTTGGGACACACAGTCCATCAGGGAAACATGACCCCTGACCCCAAGAATTTAGAGAAACTAAAGAAAGCCCAGAGACCACAAACCAAGAAAGACGTGAGATCCTTTGTCTCATTATGTGGTTTCTACCAAAAGTATATCAAAAACTTTAATTCCATATGTGCACCGTTAACTGATTTGACACGCAAAGGACATCCAGATCGAATTACATGGACTCCACAATGTGAATTGGCTTACCAGGAATTGAAGGAAAAGCTTACAAGTAAACCTATTTTGAAATTACCTGACTTAAGTCAAGAATTCATTGTAAGAACGGATGCCAGTAATATCGGGTTAGGTGCGACCCTGTTACAGAAATCAGATGCACTGGATGGGGAATTAAGCCCGGTGGCATATGCTAGCAGAAAGTTGAATAAAGCTGAAACCAATTACTCAACTAGCGAAAAAGAATGTCTTGCAGTAATATGGGCGATAAAGAAATTCAATATTTATCTGTATGGGAAGGCATTTAAGTTGCAAACGGATCACAAACCCTTGTCATTTCTAGCGCAGGCTAGGCATGAAAATTCTAGATTACTCCGATGGTCCTTACTTATGCAGCCATTTGAGTTTAGCATAGAGTATATTTCTGGAAAAACAAATCTGGGAGCGGATTTTTTAAGCCGCCATCCATGTGATGAGAATCACCCTAAGCCCCAGAAAAAATAATAAATTTCTCTATGTGTATATAGAATTATAGACTGACATATAACGTCTGTTTTAAGAGGGGAGAATTTGTCGTGAAACATTCTAAATCCACATATATAAATTAAAAAGTAAATGTAAAGCCTAACACATAAATTCAATAAAAGGAAAGAAGAATGGTAAAGAACAGTGCTGTCACAATGACTGTACTCGAGATCCCCTTTTTTCTACTTCGTCTGCAAATTGTAACGCTTTCAAGTTGATAGTAAAGCCTACTGCATCAATACACGCGTTTCCACAAAACAATAAAATGTGTACTGCATTTCTAAGAAAACCTTGAGATACGCAAGCTGATTAATGACCTTGATTAATACTAGCATTAATGAATTATATACACTACGTTAACATAAACGAAAGGACAGATGGACTTAGGATAGAAAGAGAGGGAGGGCTGAAAGCAGGAACGCATGCAACACTAACACGCGTCTCGCGATACAATTAATGCCATCACGCGCGAAAGGCCAGAAGCACTAACTTTTTTTCAAATGGACCGTGATAAAAACACTACCCATACGAGAGTTAGGTTTAAAAACCTGTAAAACGTTTATTGGGAAACATGACATTATACTGTTTTATGTCTGAAAGCATGACAGTACCCAGACACCACATCGATCGAAGTGAACGGGAGGTAGAAGAAAATGCATATTTTGAACGCAGCCACTTGGCTCCATTAAATTTATATATTTGGGTTCCTTAGGACTTGCTGACAAAGAATATGTTAAGTGTTACGCAAATAGTCTAGGAATTATCAAATTATAGCCAAAAGAAAATAGTGAGGGTGTCAGACAACACCAAATCAGAATCGCACAGTGGCATGTTTTGAAACCACCATTTTACGGGAAATAGGCCAACAAGTTAAATCCTATTTGATTGGATAGAAGTAAATGTAAGGCGAAACACGATTAGTCGGACTACAAATACTAATTCTTTGTTGTTAGGGGAAACGGTAGTAAGGGTACTTTTTTTTGAAAAGCTGTGTAAACATGGCCCGATTGGTTAGACCCGCCAATATAGTCAATTAGGAGCGTCAGTTCAGTGCCACATTTTTCAAATAAACTTACTAAAGAAACAGTGCGTTGAGAGCCAGTGCATATTTTTCTAAATAAAAGCCTGGGACATAGGCAGATCGAAATTGTGCCATATTCATCGCCAGTCAACGTATTTGTGTATTATTTCCATGAATTGTGGTAAGCTTGACATATTTGATATCTTTTGATGAAAATTGAATGTGAATTGATAATTTGTGTCTGTATATATGTGTGTGGTTCAGTAGCAAACATGAGGCAAAGCCTAGATATTGCTCCAGCCTGAACAGAACGTGTCGGAGAAAAGTAAAAATTGCATGGAATTGCCAAACAGTACTGTGACACCTATCTTATTCAATAGAAGGAAATAATGCTGGAATTGCAGAGGCGTTGTAACCATTAGGGAGGAGAATACTGGTGTAAATTGTTTCAGATGAAGCTAGCAGTTGGCCTACCGCTCTGAACTCAGTGTTTGTTATGTGTTGTGCTCAGTGTGGAAATAGATTATAAATTAGTTCTGAAGTAGGAGGTACAACTTTCTTGTTTCAGGAACCGTGGTCCTAAGTTATTGAAGCAGCACCTGGTCTGAGCTTTGCTGAATCTAGAGGCTGACAGCATACTCCTTGGTCCAGATAGCGACCAGTGAGGTGTCTCCAGAACGCAGTGAAGCAATCGAGCAGAGGAGACCTTTTTCTGCCGCCATCACGAAAGATAAGCTTATGTGGCCAGAGCAGCTCAATCATATGTCCCCCTCTAAAATTGACATTATAGTAACACAGAGGGACAATAAATTGTTTCAATTGACAGGAACTGTGAACTTTTCCCAATACTATTTCCAAGATAATCAAACACTTGAAGTCATGATGACAAATAACAACATAGCTTGAAAAACAAAACCAGTATTACCTCATAGTACCACTACACAACTTACACACATAGGATAATACTAATACAATATGTCAATGCAAGGTTCATATTTATAAATTATGTACATAAAAATTGTGATTACATTTGATTGTGATTCCTGGTTCACTGTGTAGTTGAATCAGGATATCTATTAGTGAAAGTAATTAATACATATATATTTGAAACTTTACACTTGACTCATTTAAGATAGTCTTATAGAGTGTTAAATGTGTGTGAGTGTCACAGTGTTGTAAAGTGTTGTGGAATAAATTAAATTGTTTATCTGTCTGTTGTTGTTGTGACTTACACTTCATCATATACATAACCCTAGACATTCAACGTAGTCATCACAATATTCCAGAATAATTCTGACTGAGGTATAAATGTGGTAGCAAGTAAGGTTATCTGTAAAACACTACATCTATTAGATACAGATACCTTCACAGCTGATCTCAGTCAGTACACTAAGTCCCCTATAAGTATTTATATCATCCCACTTTACCACATGTGCGTGTCACAGTGTTGTAAAGTATTGTGGATTTTAATTAAAGTGTTTATCTGTCTGTTGGTTGTTGTGAACATACACTTCATCATTATCATAACCCTAGACATTCAACGTAGTCATCACAATATTCCAGAATAAGTCTGATTGAGGTCTAAATGTGGTAGCAAGTAAGGTTATCTGTAATACACCACACTTATTAGATACAGATACCTTCACAGCTGATCTCAGTCAGTACACTAAGTCCCCTATAAATATTTATAAAATCCCACTTTACCACAGTCCTCATGATTGCAGTTGGCCAGTTAAGTCTGGGGCTAGAGTGATTTTCCTCAAGTTTAGTGTCCAGTGCTCAGCATGTTGCTCAAGTGGGAATCATGGTGTTGGGCCACTAGTGCAACTAATCAAACCCTGGGCATTTGCCAGGACATTTGAGAACTCGGAGATGACCTGTTTCCAGGATGCACCATGTGGAGTTGCTTCACTGGTGGTTAGTAAAGGTAAAGGATCCCGTTACATGCCCATTGAGGCATATTGGGAATATGGAGTTAGGCCCATATTTTCTTGACCAGCGGCACACTAGGGGTGATGTGGTCAGCATCACGCCGGCCGCCTTAACTTTCCCAGAGTTGCTCTGGTACCCAATTGGGGCTGGGTCGACCCAGGAGCCGTTTGCGGCCTAAAAAAATCTCACCTCATCTGGGGATCGAACTGGAATTCACACACAAGCAATATGAATGGCTTTCCATCCTTTTTTTTTCTTTTTTTTTAGTGTTAAGAAATTTGTAAATGTGCGTGTGTTATGCTGGCTCTGGAGTAAATTAAATTTGAAATTGATGGATCTGATTTTGATGAGGCATTAGCGATTGTTTTAATTAGTTTGCTTGTATATGGATTGGCATATTTGCATGCTTGTTGATGATAGCTCTGTATTATGATGTTGTTATGTGTGAGGAATGTCTGTGGGCTAATAGCCTGATTTTATAGGTCTACTTCATCTGTCCTATTTAAATAAATATAATGAAAGTAAAAATAAATAAATAAATAAATAAAATAAAAAATTAAATCTCCCTTTTGGCTAAGATCAAAGTGTCACACTTTTAGGGATCATTTCTAGAGTATGCCGGGTCTTAGCCAGGGCCGGGATCACACACCTTAACACATTAAACTTAATAAAGTCATTAGACCTCATTTTGAACCCCAGAAGGGGCAAAAAAAAAAAAAAGCAATATACTAAAATGGTTCGTACCAAGCTACAAGCAAAAAGAGGAAAATCTATAGGAGCCCGCCAACACTTGACAGCAAACATGAATCTACAAAGAACAAAGACAGTCAGCCGGGGAGCACGACTGCCCCAATTACTCGCGTCGGGGCCGGTCCTTCTCAGAAGCCGAACAACGCAACCATTAACACTACGACCGATGAGCAACCCAGTGCTTTTAAGGCAGAGGATAACCAGGCTCCGAAGCCTGACAAAGCAACATCACCGCTAAAACAAGATGTCGAAGTGGTGGCTCCATCGTGCAGTGACCAGGCAACATCTGCAAAACACGGCCAAAAAACTTCGACGACATAGGGGAACAATGCTTTAAAACCCGACAAAATAAATCCACCGCCAAAACAAGATGTCATAGTCGAGTCTCCATCATGCAGTGACCAGTAACTTCGGTGAAACTAGACCAGATTCAGACGAGGCAGAACGTGAATCCGACCCGCAGACCACACGCTCAAACTGAGACGGAAGGCGGAACGTGCCAGCTTCGCAAGCAAAGAAATGCCGTTTCTCACGAAGCACTACAGGAGAGGATCATTAAGATCAATCAGATGTCGGGAAGTGAGGCCTGGCTCAGGGCCCTACCCGACGATAACGTGATCGGTATCCTCGAGGCAATAACGGGCAGGAGGAGTATAACTAAAGTTACAAGACACGAAAACGGAGTTATAATAGCTCTAAATAACACGGAGAAGACAAGCGAACTGATGGTCGAACTAGAGTCCGGACACAAAGAAGTCCAGCTGCCCCACCAGATTAAAGTTACTATGGAGATCTACAAAAATACCAAAAAGGTAGTTGTAAGAGGGGTCGACAACAATTGGTGTACACAAGAAGTCCACAGCCGCCTGCACACAGAAAACAAGAATGTCAAAATAACACAGGTTGAAAGACTGAAGACGTGGGACAAGAAGGACACAAACCTAATTATCCTAACTATTGAAGGGACTTCAAGACTAAGTCAACTAAACCTAGACGATAGATGTCGAAAAACAGAACAGTACATCCCTCCTGTTATGAAGTGCTCAAACTGCCAGCAATTTTCGCACACTAAGAAAACTTGCAGGAGAGAGACAGTTTGTCGGTACTGTTCAGGAAGTCACTCTTACAATGAATGTCTTCACGCGAAAAAGGATACCAACTATAAAGTGAGCAACTCCAACAGAACCTGCGCAAACTGTCTCTATAACCACGGGGCAAGATACCGTGGCTGTCCGATCTTCTATGAGACAAAGGCCATACTGAAGGAATCTGTAACCAAAAACATCTCCTTCAGAGAAGCAAGACACCGAGTGTCTTCAGGCGGCACTGCTAAACAGGAACAGCACACAAGAACCCAACTAATAACACTTACCACAGAGGTGCGAGACATAAAGCAAAAACTCAAAGTCGAGAAGAACAGACAGCACAACGAAGACACATATACCATAAGAGACGAAACAATAGGAGCCTTACAGAGCGCCAGGCAATGTTACAGGACATGAAATCCATTCAACACCAAATAGAAGTCGACATCGCTAAACTCGCAGAGCTAAAGGAAGAGAACGCAGAAGTCCTCAAAAGAATTGAAACAGAGAGAAGGATTATCGAGGATATCGTAACAAAAAGCAATCAAGGAAGAGAAAGAAGCATAGAAACTAAAGACAAAATAATTACCGAAACCCTAGAGGAACGCCTACCAAAAAGCAATCAAGGAAGAGAAAGAAGCAAAGAGGCGGAAGACAAACTAATTACCGAAACCCTAAATGAACTACCAAATATAATAAAGACAGTCATGATCAACACACAGTCGAAAAAGACAACGAGTAGTGACCTGACAGGCAGCTAGTGGTCCTTTTCAGGACCAGTCATTTCCAGGACTAGGAACGTGTTACCAGCGAAGACGTTAACACCCTATATACCCCAATATAACCGTTTTTAACCCTTCAAAGGGTTTTGATTAAACAGTGTATAACAGCAAAATAACAGACGGAAGAAAAAAAATCCTTCAATGGTAACGTGATGCACACTTTATTTCCTGTCGTTATTTTTTTCATTTTGTCTGTTAGCGTCAGTTCAGTGTCTAGTGTTTGTTTGTCTGCGTTAGATAATTTTTTTGTAAATTGCATAAATCTGTCTTGTATATCTTCTTCTTCTTCTTCGTTCGCCCCGAAAAGGACGGTGGTTGCGTTGTGTCTGTTTCCAACGTAGCTGTGATATCTGCACCTTTCGGTCGACACATCCGACTTCTGCACGGCATTTTTTAGGACCGGGTTTGCCTTCCCATTGCGATCCGTACTCGCTCAGCCAGCCTGCACTGTTGCAGACTGTTTCCAGGACCACCACGTGGAGGTGGAGCACGGTCTTGACCAGCTCTGGTTCGCTGGTCCTGACGCAGGCAGTCAAGCTATGAGTCGCTGACTGCGGTCTCTATTGCTGCGTCTTGAGGTCCCTGTCTTGTATATATGGTTGCACATTTTCTTCTGTGTACAAGTTCCTATAGTAACTTTCTAAAACCTGCACTATATGTTGTGCTTCTGTCTGTGTGGCCCCTTCTAAATCCACTAATTGGCCTATCTGCCTGCAGCGTTGTATATTTTGTTCCATCGCCATGTATTGTTTGCTGGGAGTCTCTTGTGTGATTGAGTTGAGTTTTGTCCGTAATAGGGCTCCCTGGAACCTGTGGTGTTTATATCGTTCTAGTTCATTTTGTAGCGTGAGAATGGAGGGAGAGTTTTTGTCTGCTTGCTTTGTTAGTTGTCTAACTTTCTCTATCAAAGTCTCTTGTTGTATGCGATGTCTGGGAATGATGGATGACATTAGCTGTGTTCGTTCGCGTACGGTGCTTTTAAGTGTTTACCAGTGTTCTTGAATATGTTCTACTGGTATGTCACTTGTGTATGTAAGAATTAGTTTGGTCATGTGCTCTACGTATGTTTTGTTTTGGAGCAAAGTGTTGTTGAATTTCCAGTGTGGGGAACGTTTGGAATGCTTGCTTGCTTGTGTAGTGTTAATGGCTGCGAGTACTGCTTTGTGATCTGTGAACTTGAGAGCTTCTGGCAAGTGTTTTGCTTGAATTATGTGGTGTGTTGACGGCACATAGATTCTGTCTAATCGTGCAGCTCTTGTGTGCGGTGTGCATGCGTTGTTTCGATACTATGGGGGTGTGTGTGTCTGTAGGCATCTAATAAGCTGTGCGTATCCATTGTGGTTTGCATTATGTCTAGTTGGTGTGCGTCTTCTCTGTTTGCTCTTCGTATCTGTGTTCTAATTACTCCACCAACTACGTCCATATATGTCAAAACGCAGTTAAAGTCGCCTCCTAAAATAGTATTATGTCCTCTGTATGACTGAGTGAGTAAGTTGTCTAAGTTTTCGTAAAATTGTGGTTGGTGGTTTTAGTTTGCTGAAGCGTGTATATTCACTATCGTGTATGTGTGTGTGTTGTTTCCTACCTGAGCGATGGTTATTTTGCCTTCGCTGTCTCTGTCCTAAGTATATCCCACCTGTCTGATGTTTGTAGTATTGCTGTTCCCGAACCTGTGTTGTGTATGGCTAAACTAAAACAGGAATGTCGTAGCCCTAACTGGGTTGTGATTTGTAATGCATGTTTGTCTGTGTGTATGTTTGTTTCCTGCAAAAGTAAAAAGTCTGGCTTGTGTTTATGTATAAGTGTTATGATGTGATTTAGTTTTGAGCACAAAACGCTAACATTTACACTAATTATCAAAATTTCATCTGCCATTTTTAACGTACAACAATGAATAAAATGTAATAATAATAGCCCCTTCAGTCATAACTGACTATGGGAATGCGCCCCTGAGGTGGCAGCCCTCAGCTGCTTATTTTCCTGGTGCTCCTTTCGACGTTTTCTCCCCTCCTCTGCTTGTTGTGTGAGCTTCTCTTCGCCCAATCTGAGGTGGCCCCGTAAATAGCATCGCCACTTAGTGCGATCGGCAGCTTCATCCTCCCATGTTGCTTGATCTATGTCCAGTGCCCTCATATCTCTCTTGCACACATCTTTGAACCTCAGCTGTGGTCGCCCAACTGTTCTCCTGCCATCTGCTAATTGTCCGTAGAAGATATCTTTTGGGATGCGACCATCTTCCATGCGGCGAACATGGCCAAGCCAGCAAAGTCTGCGCTGTCTAAGCAGTGTATACATACTTTGAAGGCCAGCACGTGACAACACCTCGACATTAGTCACTTTATCTTTCCACGAAATGCCGAGGATGCGGCGTAGACACCGTAAATGGAAGATATTGAGCCTTCTTTCTTGCTTAGCATAGGTCGTCCAGGTCTCGCTGTCATATAGGAGTGTGCTGGTGACGCAGGCATTATATACTGCAGCTTTGGTCTTCATTGTGAGTTTGGAGTTTCCCCAAACATGCGATGTGAGGTGGGCAAAGGTAGCTGCAGCTTTGCCAATGCGGCTGTCGATTTCTGTATCCAGTGAGAGTTTGTCATTGATGGTAGACCCTAGGTATGTGAAGTGATGCACCACTGCCAATTCATAGTTATCTATAGTGATAACTGGTGCAGCACCCGCATCCTGACTCAGCACATTCGTTTTCTTTAGACTTATTGTGAGGCCAAAGTCCTTGCATGCTTTAGTGAAGCGATTCATCAAGCTCTGAAGCTCCTGTTGGCTTTGAGTGACTACTGCAGCATCATCAGCGAACAACAAGTCTCTTATAGTGACCCTTCTGATTTTTGTTTTTGCCTTCAGCCTTGAAAGATTAAACAGACGGCCATCTGACCTAGTGTGAAGGCATATTCCTTCAGTTGCATCTCTGAATGCATATTTCAAGAGTAGGGCAAAGAAGATCCCGAAGAGGGTCGGAGCCAGAACACAGCCTTGTTTAACGCCACTTCGTATATCAAAGGGCTGTGACGTGCTTCCAGCATATTGGACTGTTCCCTTCTTGTCGTCATGGAATGACTTTATCATTTCCAGCATTTTAGAAGGGCAACCTATTTTCAGGAGGATTTTGAAGAGTCCATCCCTACTAACCAGGTCAAATGCTTTTGTGAGGTCTATAAAGGCGATATATAAAGGCCTTTTCTGCTCTCTTGATTTTTCCTGAAGCTGGCGGGCAGAGAAGATCATGTCTGTTGTTGATCTACCAGCTTGGAATCCGCACTGTGACTGGATATATGCGTTCAGCTAACTTGTGTAGTCGCATTAAGATGACTTTGTCAAAAACCTTACCAACAATACTAAGAAGAGAGATGCCTCTGTAGTTATTGCAATCACTTCTGTCTCCTTTATTTTTATACAGTGTTACAATCTTGGCATCTCGCATGTCTTGAGGAATAGTTGTCTCTTCCCAGCACTGGCACAGCATCCTATGCAGGGGATGTAATAGTGTGCTCTTACAGCATTTGATTAAATCAGGAGGAATCCCATCACTGCCTGGTGCTTTGCCAGAGGCCAAGCTATCAATGGCCTTGCTGAGTTCCTCTAATGTTGGTTCGGCATCCAGCTCCTCCATAGTTGGCAGACATTTGACAGCATCAAGGGCTGCAGGCGTAACGGTATTTTCTCTAGCGTAAAGCTCAGAGTAGTGCTCGACCCACCTCTCCATCTGCTTACCCTTATCGGTTATCTTCTCTCCGCTGATGGTTTTTAGCGGTGCCGTCTTACTTTTTGGGGGCCAAGTGCTTTCTTTATACCGTCATACATTTGTTTAATGTTGCCTGTTTGCGCTGCTATCTGGATGCTCTCACTGAGCTGGAGCCAATAGTCATTTGCACAGCGACTAGCAGTTTGTTGAACCTTGCTTCTGGTAGCCTTCAGGATCTGTAGGGTTCTAGCACTCGGTGAACGTTTGTATTCATTCATAGCACTGCGCTTATCTTCAATGACAGGAGCCATCACATCTGATGAAGCATTAAACCAGTCATTTGACTTTGCCGTTTTCTTACCAAAGGTGGCAAGTGCAGTACTTTGAATGGTGTTCCGTAGATGCTCCCAGTTCTATGTAATAGTATTACCATGCTGAGGGCTACTGAGCACTTTCTTGAAGGTCGCTGTAAATTGAGTGATCATGACAGGGTCTGACATCTTGCTGGTATCAATGCGTGGTTTCCCTTCATGTCTGACACGGGTAGAGTTTTCTTGGTTGTGCTCTGATTTTGCAGCAAACCAAGGAGTGATCTGTATCACAGTCTGCACTATGGTACGAGCGCGTGGAGAGCACAGACCTGAGAAGTGGCCTTCTGACGAGAATCAGGTCCAGTTGGTGCCAGTGCTTGGATCGTGGGTGTCTCCATGACACCTTATGCTGGGGTTTTGTCTAAAAGTAGGTGTTGGTCACGTAGAGGTCATGGTGGACACACAACCCTAAGAGCCGTTGTCCATTTTCATTCATTTTGCCAATACCAAACCTGCCCAGACATAAAGGCCATGAAACATTATCGGCACACACTCTAGCGTTAAAGTCACCAAGGAGAACAAGCTGTTCTTGCCTAGGTATGCTCTTGATGACTGCTGCTAGATTCTCGTAGAACTCATCTTTAGCTTCTGAGGCAGTGTACAGAGTAGGAGCATACACACTGACAAGGGTGATGGGACCTGTGCTAGTTTGCAGGCGGAGCGTTAACAGGCGTTCTGATCCATTCTCGCCTGGTTCAACCATTTTAATTAGCGATTTTTTGACCGCAAAAGCTACTCCGTGTTCTCTAGCTTTATTAAGATCTTTTCTTTGCCAATAAAATGTGTAGTCCTTCTCGCTCACCGTTCCAGAGCCAGCCAGGCGCGTTTCCTGAAGTGCAACTATATCCACTTGAAGTCGTTTAAGCTCATCATTAATTATGGCTGTCTTCCTTACATCGTTTACGTCCTGTAGGTTTTCGGATAGTCCAGTCAACATAGTCCGGACGTTCCAGCATCCCAATCTGAGAGTTTGCTTATTTCTACTATTCTGATTATTGCTTGGTGCAAAATTTTCTGTCCACAGTTCGGGTTTGACCCTAATCCCCATGCACCCAATGGGGAAAGCAGACAGTGGCGGGACAACACCTTATTGACTGGGGGCTGCCCCGCTTGCAGCGGGCGGTAGCTGTCCAGTGAGATCCTAGAACCTCTCCCACTGTCGGAAGTAGCCCCTGGCGCCATCCCCTACGCCAATTGGGCAAAAAGCTTATAACCGGTAACTGCTACTTCCCGTGTTTTGCCGACACCTATAAGGTGAAGCTGGAGTGTCCTCTCCAGGGCGTGAGCTTGGGCACAGTTATATGGAGATCAAGCTGTTGTCCATGCAGCATGTTCCCCCTCTCCACACAGCTGGTAGATCCAAAGGAACGGCAGTAGCCGGTACAGTTTGGTACCAGCCATGTCGCAGGAGTTGCCAGAATAATATCGAATCGACATTAGACTGCCTTAGGGACTCCGACTCCGGATTTATCCTCAGGGTTTACTCCCGAAGCCAATTCCATAAATGGATATTCCCGCAAGGCAGCGGTGGTTTGAATTCAGAGTTCCTTCTCTTAGATAAGCTACCAACCAAGGATCACGAGCCCTATCTGCCCGAAGCTGCTGGTTTTAAGGCGCCAGTCGCTCGCCTTTGCCCCTTCTCCCGTCAGTGAAAACAGTTCCGCCGGGCTCAAATTGAGCCACACGTGAAGGCCGGGAGCTGGACTTGGTTGTCAGAGGCTGCTTGAGGCGCGTGCCATTGAAGTATTTTATCTGCAGTGAGAGCTTACCCTCACTACAACTCCCGGCTGTAACAACCTTTGGAACCGAATAAAATGTATGAAAGTCTAATTAAATAGTTTGATAATGTACCCTAAGAAATGGTCCTAATGTCTGTATTGCTTGTTTTCCCAGATGCTGTCATTTTCTTTCCAGTCAATGATCAGTCTGGGGGTGTCTGAAGTGAGCTATCTTCTTCTGATGCCGTATTGTTTATTTCCTCATGTATTAGTGTGGATGTCTGGATGGCTGGAGCTGTGGCAGTGCTTAAAATGTTTTCTTCAGTTTGGAAAGTTGGGCTTTGTCTCATTATTGATGAATATTGGTGGTGGTTTCACTTGTGGTTTTGTATTTTCTGGTGCTTCAGTGGTAGCTTTTGGTGTTGTAGTGTTGTTTGGGCTGTCTGGGGCCGAGTATCATCGTTTCCTATCGTTTCGGTGTGTTACCACTTGAAACCCGTCGTCTGCAATTTGGGGCTGTAAGTGCCTGGGTGTTGTAGCCGGTGCTTCTGGTGGGCTGTTTGTCGGTGGTCTTGTCAGTAGAATTATTTCTTCTCTGGCCGGCTTTTTGTTGCATTTGTTTGCCCAGTGAGTGTCCTCACCACAATGAGGACATACCGTTCTCCGCCCTTGCATGGTAACTAGGACCTTATGTTTTTGTGCTCCAGTTATTCGGAGCTCCAGATAGTGCGGAATGGCCGTCGTGGCTCTACAGAGTAGACCCCATTTGTCAGGCGCGTTGCGGATCTTGAAAACTTCCGCCCTTGGATCGCCTGTTATTTTTGCGCAATGGCTTCCACGGCTTCTTTTTTTAATTGTTGGTGGAAACCAGTGGAGAGTTATTTTGGATCTTTCTTTTTCCAAATGTTCTATAGTGATAGTCAGCTCGGGGTTTGCTAGTTGTATGGTTTTGCCAAGCAGTTTATCATAATGTTTTGCATGGGCTTCCGTGGTCAGGTTGAAGTACTAGCGCACTGGATTTTCGAACCGGTGCAAAGAAGCTAGTCCGTTTATCGGTAGCCCGCCCGGGCCAACTAGTGCACTTCATAAAAACGGGGACGACGACTTCGCTGCAGCTTGGGGTCCCGATACCAGCAGGAGTAAAGTTCCTGCCCGATGCAGGTTTCATCCTTCTAGAGCATTCATCCCTAGGTCCATATTAGTAATGAAATTTTGACTTGCCATATTATCATTCACAAAGAATACACAGAAGCTTGAATCACGTTTTTAAAATCGTATTCTTTCTTAGGGTGGTGTGTTCGGATTGAAATAGACTAACAAAAAATTCTTTCCAATATATGTGAAATTTAAAAAGGGCCGCAACGTGAAAGAACGAACCTGCCGGTTAAAGACGTTTGAAAAATGAGTATGAAACACAATGCCAAAAGGTCATCAAATTAAAAAACCAGACATAACACTAGCAGTGAATGCAATGCAAAAGACAAATCACCAGGACCTGACGGACTTACGACAGAATTCTACCAGCACTTCTTCCCTACCCTAAGGCCTCTTTTACTACAAGTATACAAAGAAGCCTTTGAGAATAAGGAACTCTCACCAAGCCTAAACATGTCTTACATCACTCTAATACCAACACCAAACTCCGACAAAACACTACTTAAAAACTACAGACCAATATCACTCTTAAAAGTAGATTATAAAATTTTAACAAAAGCTCTAACAAACTGAAACCCTTCATGGCGACCCTCATACACGAAAACCAGCAGTGTAGCGTCCAGCACAGATACATCCATCAATACACACATTTCATAAGAGACATAATCACCTACACACACCAGAAGGATTGTCAGTCTTCGGTTCTTTCCCTTGACCAGGAGAAAGCCTTTGACAGAATATCACACTCATACCTCCACAAAACATTACTACATTGCAACATAGATGAACACTTCAGACAATGGATTAATATTCTGTATATGAAGCCCGAGAGCAAAGTGTTAGTAAATCATACATTAACTAACACCTTCAGGCTAACAAGATCTGTAAGACAGGGATGCCCCCTCTCTCCTTTACTGTATGTTCTTGCATTAGAACCACTACTAGAGAACATCAGAAAAGACAGCTCTATCAAAGGCACTTTCATACAAGGGAAAGGTGAACAAAAGTTGCTCATCTATGCAGACGACTCCATCTTCTTCCCACCAAACAAAAAGTCTATAAAGTTTATACTAAACACATTCACAGACTTTAGCAAAGGTAGCGGAGCAAAAGTAAATGTTCAAAAAATCAATAATAATGGGTATAGGCAAATGGAAGAACAAAGCAGACTTTCCCTTTGGACTAACACCAACAAACAACATCAAAATCTATGGTATAACCTTTCCCTCACACCCAAAGCGCACACACAGAGACACATGGAAAAATCTAACATCCAAAATACGAGACATATTGCACAGACACAAACACAAAACCACAACGATTTTTGGACGAAGTTTAATTGTAAATACATACATTTTCCCTTATCTACTTTACATTGCCACAGTTTTCGACCATCCAAAACGGACTTTCACGGATTTAAACAAACAGGTCAGAGTATTCGTTTTTTGGCGCACATTTTACAGCATTAAACACACGACACTAATACAAGAAAAGAAACACGGAGGAACTGCCTTTCAAGACCTAGAAACAAAGATCCAGGCACTCAGAATTAAACACACAGGCAGCATCATCAAACACCCAGAACGACACACACTAGCTCATTATTACATTGGACTCAGACTTTCCAAACTGAGACCACTGAACAATGCAATCCCCCATCACTTCGGCCCTATGCCCTCATTTTATAAGATATGCATACAAGCCATCCAAGGACATGAAAAATTAATTCACCAGAAAACAAATGCAATAAATAAACATTTAGTTAAACTCCAAGCACCACCATTACATCTAAGGATTAAAAGAGGACAGAAATATGCTATAAAAAATTACACCGAAACCTTCACTAACTTGCACAACCCAAAAATCACTGCTAAAGCAAGAGAGGTCACTTTTAGACTAATATACAGCATGACACCCACAACAAAACGAGAAGCACACAGATCCAACCAAATAACAGAATGTCAGCTATGTAGGAAAAGCATCCAAGAAACAGAAGATCATTTGTTTTTTGAATGCAGTACAATCACACCCTACAATGAAACCACTGTAGAAAATCATTGATTTGCAAACATCATAAAAATCAGATATATACAAAGCAATCTTCTTAAACATAGTTCCGGGAGCAGAAAATAACACACACACACACATTGAACTTGTTTATTTTATCAGAATGTCGGAATCAGATTTGGTGTTTTCGGAATCTTGCCATGTTTAATCATCGTATTTTCAACGCTGGTTTATTTCTGCACATTTTTCGTCAGAAAGTTTTATCAATAGCCCCTGAGATGGTACCTCTTCCTTAACGAGGCAGCCTTGATTCGTAAAACGACTCTTTCTTTCCCCAACAGCCCTCCCTCCCGTCTCACTACTATCTCATTCTCTGTCTATCCTAACATTTGTAAGTCCGCTTTCGGCCTTCTGTGCCCCCTCCCTTCCCCCAGTCTTCCTATCCTCTCAAGTACTACAGCTCGACCTTTAAACTACATATATTCGCGGGAGGTCATGTTGACCACAGTTCTAGATGTCGTTAAAGTGTCAATATCTGACCTTGCCAACTGATCCCTAAGTATGTTCGTGGGAAGTCTTTGACGTTGGTATTGCACGGCTCATGCCTTTAAATTCAGGGGGGGAGGACGGGGGGGAATAATATAAGGTGCAGTGAAATGTGCTTGTAATTGTGTGTATGTAAGCGTGCCCTAGTGTGTATAAATTTATATTTAATGAAATGTTCAATATTTCTTTTCTCCATCTGTCGTGAAATATTCTAATCCACATATATAAATTATTAGGTAAATATAAAGCCTAACAAATAAAATTAATAAAGAGAAGAGCAATGGGAAAATAACAGTGCTGTCACAAAGAATGTACTCGAAATCCCCCTTGTTTTCTGCTTCGTCTGCAAATTGTAACGCTTTCACGTTGATATAAAAGCTTACTGTATTATTACCCGCCTTCTTCAATGAAACGTGTGCTGCATTTCTAAGAAAAACATTGAGACGTACTGCGTAATGACCTAAATTAATCCTAACATTAATTATACTGCGTTACCAAAACGAACGAACAGATGGACAAAAGGATAAAGAGAGAGGGGAGGGCTGAAAATCAGGAACGCATGCAACACGCGTCGCGCGATACACAAATGCTGCCATCACGCGTGTAAGTCTACATGCACTAATTTTTTTTCAGACGGACAGTGATAAAATACACTACCCTTTCCCAGAGTTAGGTTTATAAATCATAAAAAAACTCTTATTAGAAAAGATAACATTAGATGGGTTTACGGTTGAAAACATAACAGTACCCAGACAGCACATCTTCGAAACAGGAGGTAGAAGAAATTGCATATTTTGAACGCAGCCACGTAGCTCCTTTAAATTAGTATTTTTGGGTTCCTTAGGGCTTGCTGACAAATAATATGTAAAACGTTACGCAAATAGTCCAGGAATTAATAAATTATACCCAAAATAAAATAGTGAGGATGCCTGACAGCATGGAATCATTTCTGCTCATAAGATTTTTTTTTTAACGTGTTTGAAAAAAATTTACGTTACAGAAATAGCCTACCATGTAAACTCCAAATTGATTGGAGCGCAACAAATGAAAGCCTAACCACGATTGGTCGGGCTATAAATACTATCTTGGTTGTTAGGGGAGACGGGGAAAGGTAACATTTTTTCAAACACTTGTCGAAACGGGGCTCATTGGTCAGACTCGCTGATATACACACTTGGGAGCGTTAGTTCGAAACCACTTGTTTAAATAAACTTGATAAAGCATCAGTGCGTTGAAGCCAGCTTATATTTTGCTCAATAAAAGCCTGGAAGATAAGCAGATGGGAATTTGTGCCAGTTTGTGCCAGAATTCATTGCTAATCAACGTATCTGTGTTTATTCGTATGAATTGTGGGACAGTGGTCTTGATGGTACTGAGCAGCACCTGGTCAGAGCTTTGCTGAATCCAGAGTCGGACAGCATACTCCTTGGTCTTTTTAGCTATCAGTGAGGTGTCTCCTGAGCCCAGAGGAGAATTCGAGCAGAGGAGTCCTTTCCTGCCGCCATCACGCCAGATAAGCTAATTGGCCAGCTGAGCTCAACATTATGTCCCCTCATCTTGAAATAACTTTGTAAAAATAACATTCAGAGGGGAATTTAATTGTCTTAATATCAGGAACTGAGAACATCTCCAATACTAATTTCCTTAAGACAAACTATTGAAGTCATGATGACAACTACCAACAGAGCTTGAACAAAACCAAACCAGTATTACCTCATACTACTACTACACAACTGACACACATAGGATATTTGTAATAATATATGTCACTACCAGATTCATATTAATACATTCTGTACATAACTTGTAATTAAAATTGATTGTGATTCCTGGTTCCTTTGTATTTGAATCAGGACACAAATACATTATTAACAGCACTGAATACATATTGTTATTTGAAACGTTACGAGTGACTTCTTTAAGATATTCTCATAGAGTGTTATATGTATGTGAGTGTCACAGTGTTGTTAAGAGTAGTGGATTAAATTAAATTGTTTATCTGTCTGTTGTTGTGACTTACACTTCACCATACTCATACCCTAGACACATAACGTAGCATCACACTATTCCAGAATAATTCTGACTGAGATATATAGATATGTGGTAGCAAGTAAGGTTATCTATAATACACTACTCTTAATAGATATAGATACCTTCACAGCTGATCTCAGTCAGTACACTAAGTTCCCTATAAATATTTATAACATCCCACTTCACCACATATATTGGGGTCTCGCTCTTGGGATTTTGAATCTTTAACTATTAAAAATATTGGGGGTAATTCACTTCAGGGAATATAAGAATTAAAAGGTATCCTTGGGTGGAATAAAATAAGGTTGAGCTCACGGTGCCTGTGTTGTCCATTATATATATTTAGAATTTGAATTGTTGGTTAGACATTGTAGAAATTTACCTGATAGACAATGGCGGACCTGGCCAAATTTCGATCTGCCGCTGTTCAGACTGCAAAAGAGTTAGGATTAGATGGGCAAGTTATGGTTGCCTATGTCACGACGGAATGTGACAAATTTATTGAACGTGAAGAAAGAAGGTTTGAAGCCGAAAGAAAGTTAGAGGCTGACAAGGAAATTAAGAGGTTGCAGATTGAGGCTGAGGCTAAGAAATTGGAAGCAGAAGAAAGAAGATTGACTGCAGAAAGAGAAGACAGGAAATTAGCTGCAGAAAGGGAAGCAGAAGATAAAAGATTACAAAGGGAACATGAGTTACGACTAAGGGAGTTTGAGTTTCAAGGCCATGCTCCTGAAAATGGTGCCAGTCCCTTTGCCTCTGATGCTACGGTTACTCAAGGAGCCTCAACCTCAGCTATGAATTTTCATTTAGATCATTTTGTTGGAAAGACGATGATATAGAGAGCTACCTGAATAGGTATGAGCTATTAGCTACCACGTATGGGTTAGAGAGAGAAAGGTGGAGCTTAAAGTTATCTCAGGGACTTCGTGGGGCAGCTTATGAAGTTTTTGCAAAAATGAGCAGAGGTGATCAGGAAAATTATGACATGCTAAAGCAGGCTCTTTTGTTAAGGTATGAAAAGAATGCAGAGTTTTACAGGAAAAAATTTAGGAATGCTAAACTACTGTCAGGTGAAACCTATCACCAGTTCTCTGCACGAATAGAGACATACTTGGAGAAATGGACTTCTCTGGGGAAAACCCAAGATCTTAAGGAAATGGTCCTTATAGAGCAACTAAGAGAGTCCATGGCTCCAGACCTGAGAAAGTTTCTCATGGAACAAGGTGCAGAGAGGCTGGGTGAGTTGCTAAATGTTGCTGAAAGGTATCAAGCAGCTCAAGCAGAGGTAACAGGTAATAAAAAGAAACAGGTGGACAACTTTGGGCACCACAGAACTTTAATAAATTTGATCCTAAGGATCAAAATAAAGGTAAGCACCAATTTGATAGGCCACGGTATGAAAATAAAAATAAATTCCCACAATTCGATGAAAGGAAATATGATGAAAGAAAATCTTTCAACCAAGGAAAAAGGTGGTGTAAAAATTGTCAGATGGACAATCATGACACTGACCGTTGCAGAAGGAAACCTGTGTATATGGCAACCCTTCAGGTCAGGTCGACCTCAAGACAGGAGGAGGATATTATGTTGGATACCACTCCAGAAGAGATGAGGAAGGCACAGGCTGGGGATAAAACACTCAAGCCTTGTTTCAGAAAATTGTCAACTTGTCATACAACTCCAGGCAAGGGAGATTTTTTACATGAAAAACAAGTTGATGTATAGGAAGACTGGAACTAGATCCAATGGTCACGGACAGCTGGTTCTTCCAAAAAGATACAGGACAGAATTAATAAGGAGCCTACATGTGAAACCAGATGGGGACCATGAGAAAATAGGTACCATCATTCAAAAGGTGGCTCACAATTATTATTGGCCCAAAGCAAGATGGGACATTGAGAATTTTGTAGAAAGGTGTAGCATAGCACATGAGGGAACACCCACAAGTGGGAACATGGATCAGGACCTGGACACGCCCCGGAGCAAAATTAGGCCTGATAATAAAAGGAGAAATAGATTTGATAAAGTGGACCAAATGGAATGGGAAGCCCCTTTTCACGGACAAGCTTCACTTAACTGTTTTACAATGGCCACTATGCGGAGAGTGCAAAAAGATGTCTTACCCCAGGATAAGCCGACAATCCCTCAATCGGACTTAAACAAACTGGAGGAAGAGGATGTAGAGAGGAAATCTCTCATCAAGAATTTTAAGAGGGGAGAAAGCCCCAAGACAAGAAAAATTGGTAGCGGTCGTTTTGTGAATGATAATTCTGGGAGGAAAAAAATCATCACTATAAAGCTTCGAGTGGAAGAGACCATACCGGTGCATG
Source organism: Oreohelix idahoensis (assembly GCA_024509875.1). NCBI lineage: Eukaryota > Metazoa > Mollusca > Gastropoda > Stylommatophora > Oreohelicidae > Oreohelix > Oreohelix idahoensis. Next base: position 176,724 of record JAMPIV010001976.1, on the reverse strand, counting down.
GACAAATAGGTCCACACAATTAAAGGTCCATATGTAGCTTTGTTAAGAACGTGGACTGATGAAAAGGCAGAGGAAAACATTACATCTTCATACCAATATGTGAATGAGCTGACCACTCGGTTGAAAACTGGCTGGAAACTTGCCAATGAAAATTTGAAACAAGCCAGGAAGAAACATGCTGCCTATTATAACAGGAAGGCGAAAGACAGAAATTTGGCTGTGGGAGAGAAAGTACTGCTTCTTTTGCCCGGGAGTCAGAATAAGTTACAAATTGGATGGCAGGGTCCATATACAGTTCTAGAGAAGGTGTCTAGAACAAATTATAAGATAGATAAGAAGGGGAAAGAAAAAATCTATCATGTGAATCTCCTGAAGAAATATTTGGAAAGAGAACATCAGGAAGAGACACACTTGTTGACCTTGTCCATCGCCATGGAGATGAAAAAGGAACCACTTTCATCATTTGAATATCCATTACACCCCTGTGAGACAGCAGCACAGGTGAAAATCAGTACACATTTAACGAAAACTCAGAAAGAGAGAGTGCAACAGGTTCTAAATAATCATGCAGAGGTGTTAACAGACCGACCAGGGCATACAAACCTATTGGAATATGATATGAAACTAATAGACTCCACACCTGTCTGTATGAAACCATATTCGATTCCGTTTGCTAAGGAGAAAGCTTTGAAGGAAGAGATAGATTATCTATTGAAGGAAGGAATTATTTCGCACAGTGAGTCTTCGTATAGTTCCGGTGTTGTACTCTTAAGGAAGCCCTCTGGAGAACATAGACTCTGTATAGATTACAGGAGACTGAATGCTATTACAGAAGGACAAGTGGATCCATTGCCGGATACAAATCAGCTGTTTGCCAGACTAAATAAAGCTAAATATTTCTCAAAAGTGGATCTGAGTAAAGGATACTATCAGATTCCAGTAAAGCCTGAGGTTAGACCATACCTAGCTTTTAGTACCTCAGAAGGACACTATGAGTTTAATAGATTGCCATTTGGATTGAAGAATGCGCCTAGTGTCTTCTCTAGAATGATGAGAAAATTATTGGATCCTCTGAATAATCCCTGTATAACAAATTTTATGGATGATATCCTTATAGCAACAGAAACATTTGAGGAACACATTGACTCTCTGAACATGCTGTTTGATCGACTTAGGGAGGCAAATTTAACAGCCCGACCAACCAAATGTTGCGTTGGATGTAAAGAATTGGAATTTTTGGGACACACAGTTTATCAGGGAAATATGACCCCTGACCCAAAGAATTTAGAAAAAACTACAGAAAGCCCCGAGACCACAAACCAAGAAGGACGTGAGATCCTTTGTCTCATTATGTGGTTTCTACCAGAAGTATATCAAAAACTTTAATTCCATATGTGCACCGTTAACTGAATTGACACGTAAAGGACTTCCAGATCGCATTACATGGACACCACAATGTGAAATGACTTACCAAGAATTGAAGGAAAAGCTCACAAGTAAACCCATTTTGAAATTACCTGACTTAAGTCAAGAATTCATAGTAAGGACGGATGCAAGTAATATTGGGTTAGGTGCAACTCTACTACAGAAATCAGATGCATTGGATGGGGAATTAAGCCCAGTGGCATATGCTAGCAGAAAGTTGAATAAAGCTGAAATCAACTACTCAACTAGCGAAAAAGAATGTCTTGCAGTAATATGGGCAATAAAGAAATTCAATATTTATCTATATGGGAAGGCATTTAAGTTGCAAACAGATCACAAACCTTTATCGTTTCTAGCACAGGCTAAGCATGAGAACTCTAGGTTACTCCGATGGTCTTTACTTCTGGCTCCATATAATTTTAGCATTGAGTATATATCTGGAAAAACCAATTTGGGAGCGGATTTTTTAAGCCGCCATCCGTGTGATGAGAATCACCGTAAACCCCAGAAATAATAATAAATTTCTCTATGTGTATATAGAATAAAGGACTGACATATAATGTCTGTTTTAAGAGGGGAGGTGTCGTGAAATATTCTAATCCACATATATAAATTATTAGGTAAATATAAAGCCTAACAAATAAAATTAATAAAGAGAAGAGCAATGGGAAAATAACAGTGCTGTCACAAAGAATGTACTCGAAATCCCCCTTGTTTTCTGCTTCGTCTGCAAATTGTAACGCTTTCACGTTGATATAAAAGCTTACTGTATTATTACCCGCCTTCTTCAATGAAACGTGTGCTGCATTTCTAAGAAAAACATTGAGACGTACTGCGTAATGACCTAAATTAATCCTAACATTAATTATACTGCGTTACCAAAACGAACGAACAGATGGACAAAAGGATAAAGAGAGAGGGGAGGGCTGAAAATCAGGAACGCATGCAACACGCGTCGCGCGATACACAAATGCTGCCATCACGCGTGTAAGTCTACATGCACTAATTTTTTTTCAGACGGACAGTGATAAAATACACTACCCTTTCCCAGAGTTAGGTTTATAAATCATAAAAAACTCTTATTAGAAAAGATAACATTAGATGGGTTTACGGTTGAAAACATAACAGTACCCAGACAGCACATCTTCGAAACAGGAGGTAGAAGAAATTGCATATTTTGAACGCAGCCACGTAGCTCCTTTAAATTAGTATTTTTGGGTTCCTTAGGGCTTGCTGACAAATAATATGTAAAACGTTACGCAAATAGTCCAGGAATTAATAAATTATACCCAAAATAAAATAGTGAGGATGCCTGACAGCATGGAATCATTTCTGCTCATAAAATTTTTTTTTATAACGTGTTTGAAAAAACCTTACGTTACATAAATAGCCTACCATGTAAACTCCCCATTGATTGGAGCGCAACAAATGAAAGCCTAACCACGATTGGTCGGGCTATAAATACTATCTTGGTTGTTAGGGGAGACGGGGAAAGGTAACATTTTTTCAAACACTTGTCGAAACGGGGCTCATTGGTCAGACTCGCTGATATACACACTTGGGAGCGTTAGTTCGAAACCACTTGTTTAAATAAACTTGATAAAGCATCAGTGCGTTGAAGCCAGCTTATATTTTGCTCAATAAAAGCCTGGAAGATAAGCAGATGGGAATTTGTGCCAGTTTGTGCCAGAATTCATTGCTAATCAACGTATCTGTGTTTATTCGTATGAATTGTGGGACAGTGGTCTTGATGGTACTGAGCAGCACCTGGTCAGAGCTTTGCTGAATCCAGTGTCGGACAGCATACTCCTTGGTCTTTTTAGCTATCAGTGAGGTGTCTCCAGAGCCCAGAGGAGAATTCGAGCAGAGGAGTCCTTTCCTGCCGCCATCACGCCAGATAAGCTAACTTGGCCAGCTGAGCTCAACATTATATCCCCTCATCTTGAAATGACTTAGTAAAAATAATATTAAGAGGGGAAATTAATTGTCTTAATATCAGGAACTGAGAACATCTCCAATACTAATTTCCTTAAGACAAACTATTGAAGTCATGATGACAAATACCAACAGAGCTTGAACAAAACCAAACCAGTATTACCTCATACTACTATTACACAACTGACACACATAGGATATTTGTAATAATATATGTCACTACCAGATTCATATTAATACATTCTGTACATAACTTGTAATTAAAATTGATTGTGATTCCTGGTTCCTTTGTATTTGAATCAGGACACAAATACATTATTAACAGCACTGAATACATATTGTTATTTGAAACGTTACGAGTGATCCTTTCAGATTACATTTCACGGTCCAGCACGAATTCATTTTTTTAGCCAAGCTGGACCTGAGGTCTTGACATCATAAATCAGCGAAATCGGATACCTGCTTTTAGCTGAAGTAAATTTAAGTACCCTTTATTTTGATATCTAGGTCTTTGACACCCAAGGTCTTTTTCTTTCTTTCTTTTCCTTCTCCTTCTCCTTTTAATCAACACTATCTTTACAAAAAAAAATGTAAAATGTGTAACCTTGGAGTACTAGAAAGAGTGTGTAAATGAGTGTGTGCAAGGTGTGAACGTAATTTTTATTTTGTTTTTTATATTTTACAGCTGCACAGTGTATTTTCATTGTTATGCTTATGTTCAAACTATTATTGTCAATGTTTCCATGCATATGTCTTTAGATTTAGAAACAAAAATGAAAAGCTTGGATAAACAAGCACCGTCGCTTAAAAAGATGGTCAGAAAGATTATGCGATAAAATATTGTCGCTGACCGTCTAATTACCTGGCGTAACTTTTAACGTCTTCGTGAAGCGTGAATGTGACACCATAAGATAAGAATTACTCCGGTAGCAAATACTGCCACAGGGAAGAGGCGTGTTAGAGACTTTCCCCATGTATGTTCAGCATAAAGAGTAAAATGTATGAAGGGAAAAATGGAATGAAAAATAAAAGCGATTGGAGTGAAAAATGAAGAAAAAGAAATGATACTGCTGTAGTGCTGGAGGTGTGAGAAATCACACAAAAGGACAGGGACAGACATTCCGGTACAAATATATCTACATAGTAAATGAATACTATGATTACAACAACAAAAAATGTGCAATGTATATTTAGAGTACAAGAAAGAGTGTGTAAATGAGTGTGTGTAAGGAGTGAAAGGTCTTTTTTTGTTGTTGTTGTATACAGCTGCTCACTGTATTTTCATTCATGCTATTATTGTTAATGTTTCAATGCATATGCCTTTGTAAATTTCCACGGAATGTGAATAAAGACGTTTAAAACAAAAATAAAATTTTTTTTCATTTTCAAACCAACAGCTCCATGTATATGGCAGATGGTTGAAAGAAGCGTGCTACAAAGAAAAGTAACAAACACCTTAATTTTTTTTTAAATCTTTCAAGTGCTTATTAATTCCAGATCTAATGGTCTTTTATATTTGGACATGCGCCCTAATATAACCGACTAGGTTGAACGGGACGCGCCTAGCCAATACGAGGCAAAACTTTAGTTTAAAAAAAAATCCTTCAATTGCTACCATTCACTGCACTATACTAAAATGGTTCGATCTAAAAACCGATCCTAAAAGAAGAAAAGTCGTACGTGTTCCCAGCAACAGACCAGCATCGTTAAATTTCAGAAATGGGATACCGAAGAAGCCGACCAATACAACACTCGATACAGTGACGTAGATGCCAGCGATGGGGTCGTCAAAATCCAGTGACAGCCTACTAAAGAACCCAACTCTTGATACAGCGAAGGAGGCGTCAGCATCAGCAAGTAACTCTGACCGAATAGAAGATGTGCCCGACATTGCAGAAAATATAATGAAGTCGCTAGCACGGATCCGTGAGGCAAGAGATGAAATGCGAGCAGTTTCACCACCACCCTTCGTAGCTACAATGACGGTAACTGCACGTTCCCCTGTAAATGAGCAACACAAGACTTCGACGGCGTCGGACAACCATGATCCGAAGCCCGACAAAGCAAAATCACCGCCAAAACAAGATGTCGGAGTCGAGGCTCCACCGTGTAGTGACCATACAACCTCTACAAAACGTGACCTGAAGCAGACAACGAACCAGAACATGAGTCCGTCCCACAAACCACACGCTCTAACGGAGACGGAAATCAGAGCGTGCCAACTTCGCAAGCAAGCAATGCCGTTTCTCACGAGGTACTACAGGAGAGGATCGTCAAGGCCCTACCCGACGATAAAGTGATCGGTATCCTCACAGCAATAACGGGCAGGAGAGGCATCGCTAAAGCAGGGAGACACGAAAAAGGACTCATGCTTTCTCTCAACAGCACGAAAAAAAAACAACCTCGCTGTGACAGATTATGTTATAGATTTCCTATTATCTATCTTCTTTATCTACACTTTCCTTTTTACTTTGCCTTCGCCTACGCCTGTTGGTTAACCCATAACCTGCAAATACTCAGATATCTGCCCTTTTTCTAATTTAGCACGCACAGTTTATTGCTGTTCGTTAATTCCTTTGATGTAGATCACCAGCAGACTTAATTAGCTACGTTACCTGGAGATTTTTCGGCAACGATTGGAAAATCGTTGTAAGAGATCAGATAGCGATCAGAGCAGACCAAGGTCAGACCACTTTCTATTACCTCACTTGTAAACCCGCTCACTAGAGCAGGTAATTAAACACGGCGTATTGCCAGATCAAAGACGGGCTCGCTATATTTCGTTTTATGACCACATCTGCAGATGGCAAGTAGTGTGATTTTCGATAGAAGAAATCTCGCACGGTCTGGTCAGTCATGTTACGTAGGATCTAAGAGAGACTGTTCGCTCGGTGCTCGGGTCTGCAGCGGTAACAATATGTAGATTTCTTTCATGTCTAGAAGCTGAGCAGAGAATTTACCGTAGGTGCAAACATCTGGCCGAGTCTGTTTCGGTCAATAGTGTAATAGCCTCTTTCATCTTTAATACATATATACCAGAGCATTCTACTCTCGGTATCCAGTACCTCACAGATTTCTCTAGACAAGCTAGCTTCGTTTCTAGAATAAGTGTATTAATTGAATTTCTTAGTAGTCGTTGGAGAATAGTCTCAGTAGTTCGGTGTTGAGGTAATTACTATACTAGTAGTTTGAGTGATTTAATCTTTTTAAATCGTCAATTATATTTTACTAGTTAATTTTGTGCAGAGTGATTTACTAGTCAATCGTCATTATAATTCTCTAAGTTTTCCTGTGTTACAGTGGATACCTGCTATAATATAAATTTAATTTCTGCTAGTAACCAGTCAGAGAATATTTTAACTCACTAAGTAAAGCCATTGACTCATCATGAGTATTGACGAAATATTTATCTATTTCTAATTCATGATGACTGTTTTTTTTAATGAGTAGAATTTATTTCACGGAAGTAGTTTTAAACGATAAGACAAGCTCTAAGCTTGTAGTTTATAATTTAAAAGTTAAATAACCGAAGTGGATGAATATATTATATTTTACGCGGGGTAAGGATAGGATTGTGTATAAATATATTATGTTAAGTATTGGTATCCTTTCTCTTTTATACAGTATTTGGGTCAAACCCTATAAAACTTACCAGCGGCTTCCATATGACACTGAGAATACTTTATCAAAGAACATTCTGATATTATATCGGAGTTTTTCAAGGTGACTTGTCTAGTCTCGTGTTTTACACCCAGTAAGTGACAATGTACCAACCCTAAGAATATAAAGAATAAATTGTAACTGGATTCATAAATATCCAGATTTATTTTCCAAGTGCATATACCTTCAGCCAGTTGAAGTGACAAAATCAAGATTGACATTACATATATAACGACCACTGTGTTGTGAAGAAGATTGATCCTGAACAGATTTTATTTACCTGACACTCGATTTAACGACTGAAGATTCCAAGCCTACTGTACACTGTGAACATTAAATCTCTAATTTATTTACTACCTGGACAAAAATCGAAGTGACCTTTATCAGCATCCTACTGTCAGCAGTGAATCAAGCGTTTCCCAACCTTTTTGATTAATTAGTCTTTGGAGAAACTGGGGCTTGATTCGCCAAGAACACCAACCTGGATGGGCTGGGGGTACCTTTACAATTGTTTCAGATGGTGTGAAAGGAACCTATTTAGGTAAGAGAGAGAGACTGATTTGTGATCACAGGTTGTCAGAGCGAGAGAAATGCAGGATGCATAATTCTTTCAGTGAATAACCCATGTACTAACTTTGTATTATTTGTGCAAGTCTTTCCTAATGCTGTGCCTTTTAGAATAGATTAACGTATATATTCTGTTCTTTACGGTAGAGGGAATTTTTAGACCATAGCGTATAAACCTTTGACTCTTTTGGGGGTTAATGACTTTCTCCATAACGGGATCTTGTCTCAACAGAGGGAGGGAGGATTAAACCTATGAGTCTAACTCTTTAATTAATTCATTAACTTATGTTTATTTGTATTTGATCTGATATTCCCATGATAGGGTTGTTGTAAAGTTCTTTATGATAAATAAAATTTACATAAACTTTATTACGTGTAACGGTCATCTTGTCCCCAAAAGATCCATAATCCATTGATGTAGTTTTCACGTGTGTGCATCTAACTATCGTCACTTATGTGTGTGTGTGTGTGTGTGTATATGTGAGTGGTGATATATATATATATATATATATATATATATATATTCTAGTAGACTGTCTGACTAACTAAGTTCGGTTGTAGAGATAGGCTGAACGAGAGGAGCTTCTCGATTTCAGGGACAGAACCTAACTAGTTTCCACCATCTCACTCGTGAAAATCAATTTTTTTACATTACCTCCCACTGAGCTATCACTCGTTCTACTCTATTTAGAAGGGACCAATCTATGTCTTAATTCCCCTATCAAAAAATCTACGACAAATGGGGGCTCGTCCGGGATATTTTGAACTTAGAATAGGAAAACGAGACGACAAATGTGGGCTCGTTTTCCGGGAATTGAACTCAAATCCTGAGCAAGTAAGACAGAACATTTCTCGTATACCGGGAGTTTGATCTTATAATCTTTATAGTCTAGATAGAGAAAGAGTGTGGTTGTCTCGTGGAGTAATATAGCTTTAAAAATAACTATCCCCTAGACAAACGATCTGTTTATTGGCTTGCTGACCACACAAATATAGCTATTGTTTTTCCACTGCATTGTTAGATTATATATACAATTGATTTACAGGGTGATCTTTGTCAGGGTATGTAATGTATTGATTTTGTAATACAAAGCCGAAGGTAGTGTGTGGTGGTGTAACAATCACAGGTTTTAATTTGAAGCAGTAGTTTTTGAGCTAAGCTAAGGAGAGCGTTCGGACTAAATTTCGTCCAGTTAAATGCCTCCCTTACACTAACTGACTTCAGGAGTGAACTTGATAGTGGACTTAAATTAAGGGAATTTGCTTTTCTCCTTAAATTTTTGCCATTATTTTTTTTGGGGGGGGGGTTTCCACTTTTGGCAATTTAGTTTTTTTCAGTGATTAATCGGACTACCATTTATTTGGCGTAGTGTCTGCATTCAGATATTAATTGCAAAATTAATAGCAGCTATAGTTAGATATCTAATATAGGAGGAGGTATCCTAGTTAGTATCATATTTTTTGTTTGTAATTTCTCGTAAGTGGTTGGGAACCAGTGTATCATTTTTCTTACTTCTTTCTCGAGTAAGTCTCAGTCAGCTATTTGCAATGGCAGAGCCTGCAAAGCTTAGGCAGATGCTCAGAGAGGAAGCAAAGGAAGAGGGATTGGAAGGAGAAGAAGCGAAAGCTTTTGTCAGGGACGAACTTGACAGATATGATGCGGAGAAGAAAGAAGCAGAAGCTAGAGAGAAGGAAGATAGAGCGGAGAAGAAGGAAAGAGAAGAGAGTCAATTACAGCAGAAGAAGATTGAAGCAGATGAAGTTAGGGAGCAGAAGAAGATTGAAGCAGACGAAGCTAGGGAGCAGAAGAAGATGCATGAGGAAATGGAAATTCGCAGGGCGAAAGAAAGAGAGAAGGAGAGACAGCATGAGGAAAGAGAAAGTGAGCAACGACGACAGCATGATTTGGCGCTTAAAGCTCTAGAGGTTCAAACTCGTGGGACTGCCTCTACCTCCAGCAACGGAGAGTCTTCTCCTCATTCTTCTTTAACTGATCCTTCTGACACTCAATCTCCTCAATTCACCGCTATGTCTTTAGCTATATAATCTTTCCCTTGTCCTAATGAGAAGATTGACCCTTTTCTAGAAAAATTCGAAAAAATGGCAAATCTGTACGGTGTAGAGAGGTCGAGTTGGTGTATGAAACTTTCCCAGGCTTTAAAAGGGTCTGCGTATGAAGTCTACTCAAAACTGGAAAGCATCCAACAAGACAATTACGACATGTTGAAGAAGGCTTTGCTTGAGCGCTTCGAAATGAATGTGCGAAAATTTTTGCAACTGTTCCGTAACAGCAGAAAGGAGGGCTCTGAAAATTTTCAGCAGTTCTCTTCTCGTCTGAAGGGATACTTGACAAAGTGTCTGGAGCTTTCACAGGTCGCCTCTACCTATGAAGGACTTGAGGAATTTGTTATAACTGAACAAATAAATACACTTTGTCAAGTGACACCCTTCGATTTCTTGCTGAGCAAGGAGCAGAAAAGCTGAAAGACATTTTGGAAAAGTCTGAGCGATATCATAATGCGCTGGCTGAACTGCCGGCCGCAAAACGTAAACCGACAGAAGACCTTTCTCGAAAGAATAATCTAGACCAATCTTCATATTCTTCTCAGCAGCATAACCACAGAGAAACTGGACCCCAAAATCCCCCTCCGGAAAAACCTAAGTTCTACAAAAACAAGTACACCACCAATAACAAACAGTCTGATCAACCCAACCGTCCTACATGGCAGCGCGGCCAGAAAGGACAAGGTGACAAAGGGACAACCCCTTTTTGACAGCCTTAGATTGGATGATGCGCCAGACAACAGAGGGCAGTTGTTACCGTCATTTTCGACGGTGAAAAAAATCCCAACCTAATGTATGTTTGGTTTAATGTAATCAAAGAGAGATAAACGTTTATTATCTCTCGGTGACAAGTTTGACTGGTGATTATCTTCTCCTGTCTTATGTTGTCCTGTCTTAGACATGTCTTAGAGTTGACATGTCTTAATTCTATTTATAGGATCATACGGTGTATCTTTGTCACCCGTTTGGTCGGAAACGCCTGATCTGGGTTTGCCTCGATCTGGTCCATGCTCTTTGGGCATGCGCGGGGTCTTAGCGGCAAAAGCCGGGAGACCGATATTCAGAGAGTGCGTACCTGTGGCTTAGAACGGATATCCCGATCCGTATACTCCTCTCTGCCAAGTTTTCGATAGGGATTGAAAATTCTGGGAAAGGCCGTTTGGCATTCATCCGTCCCTGAGTGTTTTCTTTATGCCAGTATTGGACGTATAGCGTTACTTAAAAGTGTCAGGATTCTTTAAAAAGGTAACTGAAGACGCTATTCGATCTTTTCGTCTCGTTTAGATCTTACAGGTACATTTATCGCTGATGGCGGCATAGTGAGCGAAGCTCACAAGAAGTTATTATACTGTACTCCAGTATGGCTTCATATCTACAAGACTAGGTCTAGTTGACCTGTTACTCGCACAAGCCTAGGAATCATCTTTATGGATCCGCAATGCAGGCGGAATATGATTTGGCTGAAAATATATTAATCTCAGGAGCCTGTGTAAACTGAGAGTGACCTGATTATCAAGGCCCGCGACCTGCGGCCTGATTTCGTTGTCACCATATCTATTCTTCACCAGAATGAAGTATCTGGCATGTGAGGCCAGTCTGAAGTCTTTTTGCTAATTGTAGGACAATGGCATTGACTTTGTTTATATAGATGATATCGCCCGTACTACGCAATATATTTGCTAGGGCTTACCTGACGGGGCTCAGTCAGGGGTTAGAGCTATTGCATAAACTGTAAACACTGATAAAGACATTGTTACATGTCTAGGATCTGTGATGGTTGAAGCTGACCTTTGTAACTACACATATTATGTACCCGATTGACTGTTTCGTTCATCATCATCGTATTATCGTACGTCACAAATAAATGTTGTAAACGTCAACAGCATTCCCTACTTCACTGACTTCTACTTGTGGTTGTGTGAGTTAATGTGAAGACGTCCAAGAGCCTATACGGCCTTCGTGTTATCAGCACTGTGATCTACACACTTACACCATCAACCACATTGTCATACAAGTATTACACGTCTGAATCTGCAGGAATACTGACATTATGTATGTGTCTACTAAACCCTGGCGACATCTCACGCTAGTGACCTAGATTCCTTGCTACTACTTGGTACTGCCCAGGACAACATGACACGCTCAACGTACTACCATCCATAACACAGAAAAACAGTACGTTACATCAGTACATTTACACTGAGCAACCCTATACATCTCCAGTCTCCGTGCAAGCCAACTTTACTGTCAAACAGACTTTTACAGCAGTCCAAAAGGAATTAGATGGACAACGTTTTCTACACAGGAAGACTTGGAATATGCAGATGACATTGCACTACTCGCGAATTCACATCAACACATCCAAGAAAAAACCGATAAACTGAAAAAGTATGGCCAGTAGGTTGGTCTGAACATCAATCTGAAGAAGACAGAGGTCATGACACTCAATGTGGGCAATCCTGAACCAATAACAATAAGGAACCAGAAGTTAGAACAGACAGACACATTTACTTACCTAGGATGCATAGTAAAACCTGACGGCGGAACAAGCAAGGACATTAACAACAGAATGAATAATGCGAGAACAGCCTTTGCTAGTCTCATCAACATTTGGAAGTCTTCCCAGTACAGCACAAACACCAAATTAAGACTGTATGAGAGCTGTGTACTTTCTGTGCTTCTCTATGGTGCGGAATACTGGAGAGTAACAGAGAAGGAAATGCCGAAACTGTCCTCCTTCCACACAATCTACCTAAGGAAAATTCTCCGAATCTTTTGGCCGAATACCATCAGCAACGAAAAACTGCTTATTCGGAGTAACCAGGAGGGCATGCACACCATCATAGCTGGCAGACGCTGGAGTTGGGGTGGCCACGTCTTCAGAAGGGATCCTGGCACATCACAAGAACAGCTATGCTATGGACCCCGAGGGAAAGCGAAAGAGAGGCAGACCAAAAACAACTTGGCGGAGAACTGTGGAAGCCGAGATGCAAAGAATGAACCAGAGTTGGGGCACTGTACGAAGGATGGCCACCGACCGAGCAAAGTGGAATCAGTTTGTTGCTGCCCTACAAGACGCCACCAGGCATGATGGCCACTGACTGCTTTGACGGTTGGCGGCTATGGATCAAATAAGAAGAAGAAGATGCAACAGACAGCGATAAAGGACAGCCTATTTCTGAGATTAAAATTGCCACTCTGTACTAACGCAAGCTTATTAGAGAATAGGAATACTTTTCAGCCTTATTGATTCATCCATTGCAGTGTCATTATCCAGCAGGCGATCATTAATTGCCCTTTTCCATGTCCAGTGTCCCCACTATGGGTGCTCAGTCTGTCAGCTCTCTCATTGCCACGTACCGATGCATGACCAGGACAGTAGATCCACACCAGTTCTTCGAGACTTGAGGATTCTATTGATGTTTTCAATTTCTGCCTCAGACATCCGTTCTGGACTTTCCGAAGCATGGCTTGAGAGTCTGACAATATAACTGCCCTGGTTCATAGTTTCAGACAGCTACTTCAGTGCTGCAGTAAGCCACTCTACCTCCATTCTCATGCTGGAGGTTGCTGTCATGTAGGCTCCACTCTCTTCAGCGACGACCCTGCCCGTTATTCTCGCAGAGATGCCCCATCCTGATTTCTCACAACGCACTACAGATCCATCAGTGTACACAATGGCGTCATCATCCCCAGCATGATCACTTATCAGCTGATTAATTTTCAGCTCTGCTTTTCCATTGCCCGAAGATCTGTACTCTCTACCAAGGTGTTATGATTAAAATTCATAACGATTATGTGTGGAGTATCTTCAGCTCGACAGAGCTCAATTTCTTATATTTTATTACGGATTGACTCAAAATAAACGGAAGTGATGTCATACCGGGATACTACGGTAGCAGACGCCAATTTGAGCAGAAGATTGGTTTTATCGTCTGCAAGGGAGAGATGCCGATTGTGTTTTAATGCGAGAGATCGCATATGTATTTGCTCCTTCAGTCTACTGTGTTTTCCCTGAGTTTTACCATCACTAGGACACCTATATATCCAGCTGAGGTGTTCCTAGCTTCTTTGAATGTCAGGGAGTAATTTTCATTATTGTGTCGAATGTATCAATATATTTAACTGTTGAGAATGCAAGGACAGCGTCTCCATAGCAGAACGGACTGCCTGACGACATTATGAAGACTGCACATTACTACCTTTGCCATTAGGCTTGAACATATTATTATACTTGATGGAGCTATGTAACAGTACCTGAATAAATTAATTGTATCTCGTGAACTATGAAGAGGTGTTACGCTTATATTGGCATTCAAGTTGATACGTGTCTGTCGATATACCCCTATGTGTTTATTTTGCCACGGACATTGTTCCGCTTATTATATCAACTTTAATAGACGGCACGCATCAATAGATGGTGGCATCAAGCCGGGATCTGAATTATCTATTTTGAATTGTTTGAAAATATGCCAAATGTATTTTCAAGTCTAAGGACTGTTTTTTTGTACGAGTACGGTACCATGCCTAGCGGTCATTGTTCTACAAGAGTATCGTCTGCTGATCTGTCAGACCGTGTGGGAATGAAAGAACTTTAATTGCTATTGAAATTTCTCAAGTACCAGCTTCCGAAGGTGAAGTTTCTGGAAGAATCAAAACTTTTCGGCAGTATTACGGAGCTACCATGCATTTTATGCCCGATGATGGCTTGCGCTAAAAATTTTTACACGAAGACTCACAAGAGGACGACTTACAAAATGCCAGTCCTGTTCGAGTGCGCAGATTGTTGAAAGCTAAAACCTAACCTTGTCGCTGCTATTAGTGGATCACCTCTCCTTGTGGCTCAGAAGTTGGACCCGGGAGGAATTTTTATTTTTTCAGGCAGATAAGTAAATTTAATGATCCAACAGTTTGACTTTGAAGAATCTGTTTGGCAGGGTTCTTCTTGTCACCGGGCGACCTACTACTATAATAATAATAAATTCTTTAAGCGCCAAACACGGCGCATAAGGCAGAAACCAGTGCTCTCCAGGTTGTTCGTTGTGACGCCACTCCTCTTAGCTCTTGCACATTATTTAGGCCCAACGTTCTTCCTTCTCTTATTATTGTTCTTCTGAGTGTTTCTTTTGGTCTTCCTTTTTTCCGCTTACCCTCAGGAACCCAAGTGAGCGCCTGTAGTGGTATTCTGTTGTTTTGCATTCGTAGGACATGACCGATATATGACCATCGTCTTTTCCTTATATAGTCGGAGACATATTTCTGCCTAGAGTCTTCTCTTATTTGTCGATTAGTCTTGAATTCTTTCCAACTGATGTTCATGAGTTTTCTAAGACATTTGTTCTCGAATGTATTCAGCTTGTTCTCCAATGATTTTGTTATTTTCCAACTCTCACAGCCGTATGTTAACACTGAGATAACATTTGAATTAAACAGACGAAGCTTGGTATGTATATTCAATGATCGTAATTTCCAAATGTTAGATAATCTATTGAAGGCGCTAGCTGCCAAAGCAATTCTAGTATGGATTTCTCTTGTTGTGTCACCATCCTGAGTCATTTTACTGCCTAAATAATTGAAACTTTCAACTTTCTGTAGTTTTTTCCCGTTCAAGATGATATCAAAGGTCTCGTTAGAAAAGTTCATAGCTTTAGTTTTAGAGGCATTTATTTGGAGACCAATTTTAACCGAGAGATGACACAAATTATTTATTGCTTCTTGGGATTGTGTTGGTGTTGAACTTAAGAATGCTACATCATCTGCGAAATCCAGGTCCCCCAGGAATTTTCCATTTGTCCATTTTATACCCAATTGTTCATTGTGGGTATAGTTTCTCATAACCCAATCAATAGCTATTCCAAAAAGTAGTGGTGACATAATACAGCCTTGTTTCACCCCTGTTTCTACTGTAAACCATTCTGTATTCCCTTTATTTGTTCTAACACAACATCTTGCATTGTCATATAGCGCTTTGATTATATTCACATATTTTGTTGGAAAACCATAGATTGTAAGTATCTTCCACAATGATGGGCGGTGTAGACTATCAAAGGCTTTTTGAAAATCGACGAAGGTGATAATAAGTGGCGATTGCCTTTCCACTGATTCTTCTATAATTGTTCTTAGTGTGAATATTTGATCAATACCTACTACTATGACTATAGCATAATTCGTGCTAATTGTTAGGAAGAATAGTCAGGAGGTTTATGGAAATAGATTTAAGATAGGCGAGAATCAGATTGAAACTAGAACTAAATAAATCGGAATAGCCGAAATACTTCCATCGGAAGATCTATAAAATAAATAGGGAAATATTAAGCCGCCCAACCAAAAGGCTGGAAAAGCCCGCACTATTTTTGGGGAAGGCAAACTTCGGGATGATAAGGCAGTTGATCTCAGAATGCCGGTGTGTACATATGTACAACCGGAGATCTTGAAGTTTTCAAGACATCGACTCGATAAAGATAATATTACTTAAATGTGTGGGAATTCTGTTGCTGTAAGTAGATCTTTCAAGTGACTTGTTTAATAATGCAGAAATATACAGTAGTTATAAAAGGCCACGAGATTCAGAACTTAAAACACGGTGTTATTATTTTTGGCCTGCTCACAACATGCAGTCACGATAATGAAGGGTAACCGCGCGAGTGAGAAGGTCGCAGTACTTTCACGTGCCATGCGATTCATAGTATCAGATTTACAACCCCGGGAGTGGAGATTTGTGAATATTAATATGGAAGAGGAGATTTTTGAATATTAATATGGAAGATGAGATTGTGAATATTGTTATGGAAAAGGCATTTTTAAATTTGCACGCACAAGAAGATATAATAAGAACAGACATATGATAGACAGGCTAGGAATGCCTCATTTGAATAGATAGCAAGGAGAAGGTAACCAGTAAACGACCAGCACACGGATACATTGTTATGTGGATTGGTATGAAGAAAAATGTATACATTTGACTTTGTTTACTATGCATTGGTAGAATTACCTAAATAAAATTATTGTTTTGGATCTGGAGAGTCTACTCTATTATCTCTCGTTGATTAAGTCTTACAGTAAAGATATATGAAGAAATACATGCAAATAATTGTCACGCCACATATAACAACACAGAGGAAGTTTGGAACGGACTAGGTTACAGATATCAACAAGAATGAAGACCTCTGGCAGTATACCAGTATTCCTGACTTGGATGATATAACAAACATCTACACTATACTAATCACCTCCCCACGGTCACAAAAAAACCTATATGGTGCCGTGACCAGTCCTCTGAGTGGCATAGCATGTAAACTTATATGGTACCATAACCAGTTCTTTGGGTGACATAGCATCTAAACTATATGGTACTACGACCAATCCTCTCAGTGTCATAGTATACAGGAAAGGTAAAATTGGACTAAGCTGATAGGCTATACATAGGACTTTTGCAAATGGATGCATATCAACAACAAATGGCACAATCACTCCCTCAACAACAATACCAGCAGGGTTCTAATGTTCCGCTCCCCACTAAGCAGGAGTCAACCATGACAGCTCTTCAGCGGATAACGGATACACTATCTAACGTTGACCATTACGCCAAGTTCAACCAAGTAAGATCAATGATAACTCCCTTCGCAGGAGAGGCGAAATGTTTTAGAAAGTGGTTAGTAGATATTGAAAAATTTGCTTCAATGGTCAATGCTATCACGGATGCAGACAAAAAACGTGTTGCATTCTTGTCCAGTGACTCACTAGTAACAGATTTTCTAAGAAGGCGTATGCAACTTTATCCAGACGAGACATACGATTCCCTCAAGAAGGAGCTAGTAAGTAGATATAGTGACATAGTTGACGATCAGCACGCTTGGACATTACTTAGAAAGATCAGGCAAGAAAGGAATGAACCAGTCCAATTCTACGGTGATCGATTGTTGAATCTTGCTGAAGAAGCATTTTTAGGTGGATCTATCCCATCGCCAGAGCTCGAACGTCATTTGGTAGGAATATTTGTTGATGGACTCTATGCCGACAATCTGAAACTTGACCTTATACGTAAAGACACGAAAACAATAACGGAGACGATTCAGGCAGCGGCAGCAGAAGATAATATTCACAAAAGGTTTCATCAGAGAATAGGTAGGGAGCCACAATCTAATGTAGTCTTTGATCACGAACCCATGGAAGTAGACCATACAAGACAACAATGGCGTCGACCTGACACCCACAGACACCATAACCATACTGGACGTGAGGTACAACAACATTCACATGGACCAGCACAAAGACAGAATGTGTACAATGTGTCTACAATCGTTTGTTACAATTGTAATAAAAAACGACATATAGCTAAAAATTGTAGAAGTAGAAACGCAGATAACCACCACAGGCAGTTTCCATTTAATCCAAGGTACCCACAGGGAAATTACAATTATGAACAACAAAGACCCAATGCCCAGCGCAGTTCCTCCAGAGGTCGTCCAATGCAGGGAAACGGACGTGGCACGTGTTGAAATGGATCTCTAGACGTGTGCTAAGCAGAGGTAGCAACAACAAAAGCTCCACCATAAGGTCCCATATAGAGAATGAAAAGCGACGAAAATGGAATGAAATCCACCCATTAACAGAGGAACCACAATTATTTCACACTAACATCACACAAAATGAAGTCACCATACACCCCGACCCAAGTTCCTGTCTAATCATCATTGAGAACAGGAATTACAGAGCACTCATTGATACAGGAGCGTCTGTAAGCCTCATAAGGGAACAGCTTTATAAGAAAATAAAGAAATACGTGCGGTTCCAGCATTACAGAACATTTATGGCTTCGGTGACAGGGGAGGAGTTGAAATCTTTAGGCATTGCCCATGTCACATTTGGGATTGGCGGCCAGACGATCACACATGCATTCGTTATCACTAGAGGCATGAGTAGAAATTTTATCCTGGGAAGAGATTTTTCTGTCAATACACCAAGCCCGGATATATTTCGATTTACGGAAAATAAGAATAAATGAAGAGTATGTACAACTCCAAGACGACATTCACATTGCTTCGTTGATTCGTTTAACAGCCCCGGTCACCCTCGAGCCAAATTCATTAGTCATAGCCAAGGGTAGGATCAAAGCGTCACAATATATAAAACCTGGACAAACTATTCACGTGGAACCCATACCGGGAGAAGACATAAATGAAGATCTAATGCTGTTTGTTACAGAAGGAATAGCAGAAGTCACATCCAACAGAGACTTCCCAGTTATGATACTCAACACATCTGGTAAAACAACAACCATTGCTAGAGGTGCTATCATAGCACAGGTACAATCATCCTCAATACGAGACGACTATAAGACTAAACAAGCTAGACAATTGCCCGGAGGATATTTGGAAGTACCGAGAAAAGAAATGGTATACACCGATGGCACACTATACTATCATAACACCCGGAAATATCGAGCGCAAAGACAACCTGAAATAGATTATCAGTTTCAATACCCAGATATTGTTGATCAAGAGATCATTAGAAGGGCCTATCGGAATACACTGTCTCCTGAGGAAAGACATAACCCCATGAGGAAAACGGTAAACGTAGTTATACAAGATCAACCCAGATTGCAAAGACGTAGAATAAACAACCCACGCAAAACCCTATATGCCTCGAATCAACGTAAATCACAAACGATCGAGCTGTTTCATTCCCTACTCAGGAAAACAGTAATTATATTGCTGGAAATAGACGTCAATTCAATCCACAGAAGAGAGACTATTACCATCACCCAACCCGACGAATAATCCATTTGATGTCTTGCCAAACAACCGAATGGATTGATAGCCGTAATGGAAGACGGAGCAAACAAATATATAGCCGTAGTGAAAATGAGAGTGCACCAATTGATCAGCCACCCCTACACAAGCCAGAAGAACAAACAAACAAGTCACACAGACTGTCACAATTGCTCGAAACATTAAACACCACAGAGCAACACAAATCAAGACTGACGAAATTCATTACCAAACATCAAGATGTTTTCGTTCTCAATTATATGGAACTTGACAGAACAACTACAGTACAAATGAAAATCCCTACAACAACTGAGGAACCTATCCATTTAAAACCATATCATACCCCGCTAAAAAACAGGGAAATTGTGGAGAAATCTATTACCGAGATGTTAGCTGCAGGGATAATAGAGAGAGCAAGATCCCAGTGGTCCTCACCGATCGTGATAGTAGCCAAGAAAGGTGGATCATCACGTTTTTGTTGTGATTACCGTGCTTTAAATCGAATCACTAAAGTAATCTCATACCCTTTGCCAAGAATCGACGACATACTGGCAACGTTGGGTAATTCCAAATACTTCACCACGTTGGACGCTCGTTCCGGTTTCTAGGGCATTCCCATATCACCAGAGGCCAAACAGAAATCCACGTTTTGCACTCACGTGGGAAGTTTTACCTGGTGTGTGATGCCCTTCGGCCTGAAAGGTAGCCCCGCCACGTACATGTCTTTGATGGACGAGGTGCTGAAGGATATGCAAAAGTACGCACTAGCTTATATAGATGATATACTCATCCACACTGGCGGATCGATTGAAGAACATTTACAGCATGTAGAGAAGGTGTTTGACCGATTGAGACAACACAGGATCAAACTGAAACTAAGTAAATGTAACTTCTTAAAGACAGAGACGAAGTACCTCGGCTATGTTATCAATGAAACAGGCATCAGACCCGACGAAGACAAGGTAAAAGCTATCCGAGAGATGCCAAGTCCCAGAACCGTACGACAAATAAGAGGTTTCTTAGGCTGTTGTGGATACTATAGACAAAGTATCATCAATTTTTCCAAAATAGCTGAGCCCCTTATCGCCTTAACGAAGAAATATGCTCGTTTTAAATGGTCAGATGACTGTCAAAGATCCTTTGATTACCTGAAGTCAGCACTCACAACCATACCGTTACTGGCCCACCCAGACATCTCCCGTCCCATAATTTTATACACGGACGCATCCGACACAGCTATCGGAGCTTGTTTGGTACAACCCACCATAGATGACTGTCGTGTGAAATTCTAATCCACATATATAAATTAAAAAGTAAATGTAAAGCCTAACAAATAACTTCAATAAAAGGAAAGAAGAATGGTAAAGAACAGTGCTGTCATAATGACTGTACTCGAAATCCCCCTTGTTTTCTAATTCGTCTGCAAATTATAACGTTCCACGTTGATAGTAAAAGCCTACTGCATCACTACACGCTTTCTTCAATAAAACGTGTACTGCCTTTCTAAGAAAAACCTTGAGATACGCAAGCTGACCTATATTTAATATTCCATTCATGTCATTTTATACACTAAGTTACTATAAACGAACGGACAGATGGACTTAGGATAGAAAGAAAGGGAGGGCTGAAAGCCGGGACGCATACAACACTAAACACGCGTCTCGCTATACAATTACTACCATCACGCGTGTAAGGCCACAAGCACTAGCTTTTTTCTAATCGACAGTGATAAAAAACACTACCCATACGAGAGTTAGGTTTTAAAACTTACAAAATGCTTATTAGGAAATATGACATTATACTGTTTTATGTCTGAAAACATGACAGTACACCAGACACCATAAAGTTTGGAAGTGAGGAGGTGGCAACAGCACGACTATCCTAGAAGAAAATGCATATTTTGAACGCAGCCACTTAGCTCCTTTAAATTTGTATATTTGGGTTCCTTAGGACTTGCTGACAAAGAATATGTTAAACGTTACGCAAATAGTCTAGGAATTAACAAATTATAGCCAAAAGAAATAGTGAGGGTGTCAGACAACACCAAAATCAGAATCGCTCAGTGGCAGATTTGGACACCACCATTGTACGGGAAATAGGTCTCCATGTTAAATCCGATTTGATTGGAGCGCAGTAAATGTAAGGCTAAACACGATTAGTCGGGCTACAAATACTATCTTTTGTTGTTAGGGGAGACGGAAGGAAGGGTACTTTTTTTCAAACGCTTGTGTAAACATGGCTCGATTGGTTAGACCCGCCAATATAGTCAATTAGAAGCGTTAGTTCAGCACCACATTTTCAAATAAACTTACTAAAGAACCAGTGCGTTGAGCGCCAGTGCATATTTTTCTAAATAAAAGCCTGGGACATCGGCAGATCGAAATTGTGCTATATTCATTGCCAGTCAACGTAACTGTGTATTATTCCATGAATTGTGGTAAGCTTGATATATTCAATATCTTTTTAATGAAAATTGAATGTAAATTGATAATTTATGTCTGTATATGTGTGTGGTTCAGTAGCGAACATGAGGCAAGGCCTATATAGTGCTCCAACCTGAACAGAAGGTGTCGGAGAAAAGTAAAACTGCATGGAATTGCCAAACAGTACACTGACACCTATCTTATTGACTAGAAGAACTAATGCTGGAATTGCAGAGGCGTAGTGACCATTAGGGAGGAGTATACTGGTGTAAATTATTTCAGATGAAGCTGACAGTTGGCCTACCGCTCTGAACTCAGTGTTTGTCATGTATTGTGTTCAGTCTGGAAATAGATTATAAATTAGTTATGAAGTAGGAGGTACAACCTTCTTGTTTCAGGGACTGTGGTCCTAAAGTTATTGAGCAGCACCTGGTCTGAGCTTTGCTGAATCTGGAGGCTGACAGCATACTCCTGGGTCCAGATAGCGACTAGTGAGGTGTCTCCAGAACACAGGGGAGCAATCGAGCAGAGGAGTCTTTTCCTGCCGCCATCACGAAAGTTAAGCCTCTGTGGCCAGTGGAGCTCAACATTATGTGTCCCCTCAAAAATTGACATTTTAGAAAAAAAAAGAGGGACAATACCTTGTTTAAATTGACAGGAACTGTGAACTTTTTCCCCATACTATTTCCCAGATAAACAAACACTTGAAGTCATGATGACAAATAACAACATAGCTTGAAAAACAAAACCAGTATTACCTCATAGTACTACTACACACTGACACACATAGGATAATATTAATAAAATATGTCACTACAATGTTCATATTTATAAATTCTGTACATATAAATTGTGATTACATTTGAATGTGATTCCTGGTTCACTTTGTAGTTGAATCAGGATATATAATAGTGAAAGTAATTAATACATAAATATTTGAAACTTTACCAGTGACTCATTTAAGATAGTCTTATAGAGTGTTAAATGTGTGTGAGTGTCACAGTGTTGTCAAGTGTGGTGGAATAAATTAAATTGTTTATCTGTCTGTTGTTGTTGTGACTTACACTTCATCATTTACATAACCCTAGACATTTAACGTAGTCATCACAATATTCCAGAATAATTCTGACTGAGTTATAAATGTGGTAGCAAGTAAGGTTATCTGTAAAACACTACACCTATTAGATACAGATACCTTCACAGCTGATCTCAGTCAGTACACTAAGTCCCCTATAAATATTTATATCATCCCACTTTACCACATATATTGGGGTCTCGCTCCCGGGATTTTGAATCTTTCCCTATTAAAAATATTGGGGGTAATTCACTTCAGGGAATAATAGAAATTAAAAAGGTATCCTTGGGTGAAAATAAATAAGGTTGAGCTCTCAGTGCCTGTGGTGTCTTTGGATAAGTAATATCAGATTGTATTGTTTAGTTAGACATTATATAAATTTACCTGTTAGAAAATGGCGGACCTGGCCAAATTTCGATCTG
Organism: Oreohelix idahoensis; assembly: GCA_024509875.1. NCBI lineage: Eukaryota > Metazoa > Mollusca > Gastropoda > Stylommatophora > Oreohelicidae > Oreohelix > Oreohelix idahoensis. Next base: position 153,383 of record JAMPIV010001976.1, on the reverse strand, counting down.
CTGCTGTACAGACTGCGAAAGAGTTAGGAATGGACGGGCAAATTATGATTGCTTATGTCACTGCTGAATGTGACAAATATATTGAACGGGAAGAAAGAAGATTAGAAAAAGAGGCCGAAAGAAAGTTAGAGGCTGAAAAGGAAATTAAGAGGTTGCAGATTGAGGCTGAGGCTAAGAGGTTGCAGATTGAGGCTGAGGCTAAGAGGTTGCAGATTGAGGCTGAGGCTAAGACAATTGAGAGGCTGAAAAGAGGCTGGAAGCATTGGAAGCAGAAAGAAAGAAGATTGACTGCAGAAAGAGAAGAGAAGAAATTAGCTACAAAAAAGGGAAGACAAGCGATTAGCTGCAGAGAGGGAAGCAGAAAAGGAGGAGAAGAGATTACAAAGGGAGCACGAGTTACGACTAAGGGAGTTTGAGTTTCAAGGCCATGCTCCTGAAAATGGTGCCAGTCCCTTTACCTCTGATGCCACTGCTAGCCAGGGAGCCTCAACCTCAGCTATGAATTTTCATTTAGATCATTTTGTTGAGAAAGACGATGATATTGAGAGCTATCTAAATAGATATGAACTATTAGCTACCACATATGGGTTAGAGAGAGAAAGGTGGAGCTTAAAGTTATCTCAAGGGCTTCGTGGGGCAGCTTATGAAGTTTTTGCCAAAATGAGCAGAGGTGATCAAGAAAATTATGACATGCTAAAGCAGGCTCTTTTGTTAAGATATGAAAAGAACGCAGAATTTTATAGGAAAAAATTTAGGAATGCTAAACTACTGTCAGGTGAAACCTATCACCAGTTCTCTGCACGGTTAGAGACATACTTGGAGAAATGGACTTCTCTGGGGAAAACCCAAGATCTTAAGGAAATGGTCCTTATAGAACAATTAAGAGAGTCCATGGCTCCAGACCTGAGAAAGTTTCTCATGGAACAAGGTGCAGAGAGGCTGGGTGAGTTGCTAAATGTTGCAGAAAGGTATCAAGCGGCTCAGGCAGAGGTATCAGGTAATAAAAAGAAACAGGTGGAAAATTTTAGGGCACCACAGAACTTTAATAAATTTGATCCTAGAGATCAAAACAAAGGTAAGCACCAATTTGATAGGCCACGGTATGACAATAAAAATAAAACCCCACAATTCGATGAAAGGAAATATGATGAAAGAAAATCTTTCAACCAAGGGAAAAGGTGGTGTAAAAATTGTAAGATGAACAATCATGACACTGACCGTTGCAGAAGGAACCCTATAGTTATGGCCACCCTTCAGGTCAGGTCGACCTCAAGAAAGGAGGAGGATATTCTGTTAGATACCACTCCAGAAGAGATGAGGAAGGCACAGGCTGGGGATAAGACCCTCAAGCCTTGTTTCAGGAAATTGTCAACTTGTCATACAACTCCAGGCAAGGGAGATTTTTACATGAAAAACAAGTTGATGTATAGGAAGGCCGGAACTAGATCCCATGGTCACGGACAGTTGGTTCTTCCAAAGAGATATAGGGCAGACTTAATAAGGAGCCTACATGTGAAACCAGATGGGGACCATGAAAAAATAGGTACCATCATCCAAAAGGTGGCTCACAATTATTATTGGCCCAAGGCAAGATGGGACATTGAGAATTTTGTAGAAAGGTGTAGCATAGCACATGAGGGAACACCCACAAGTGGGAACATTGATCAGGACCTGGACACGCCAAGGGGCAAAATTAGGCCTGATAATAAAAAGAAAAATAAATTTGATAAAGTGGACCAAAGGGAATGGGAAGCCCCTTTTCACGGACAAGCTTCACTTAACTGTTTTACAATGGCCACTATGCGGAGAGTGCAAAAAGATGTCTTACCCCAGGATAAGCCGAAAATCCCTCAATCGGACTTAAACAAACTGGAGGAAGAGGATGTAGAGAGGAAATCTCTCATCAAGAATTTTAAGTGGGGAGACAGCCCCAAAAGAAGAATTGGTAGCGGTCGTTTTGTGAATGATAATTCTTGGAAGAAAAATCATCACTATAGAGCTTCGAGTGGAAGAGACCATACCGGTGCATGGACAAATAGGTCCACAAAATTAAAGGTCCATATGTAACTCTGTTAAGAACGTGGACTGATGAAAAGGCAGAGGAAAATATTACATCCTCATACCAATATGTGAATGAGCTGACCACTCGTTTAAAAACTGGCTGGAAACTTGCCAATGAAAATTTGAAACAAGCCAGGAAGAAACATGCTGCCTATTATAACAGGAAAGCTAAAGACAGAGATTTGGCTGTGGGAGAGAAGGTACTGCTTCTTCTGCCCGGTAGTCAGAATAAGTTACAAATTGGATGGCAAGGTCCATATACAGTTCTAGAGAAGGTGTCTAGAACCAATTATAAGATAGATAAGAAGGGGAAAGAAAAAATCTATCATGTGAACCTCCTGAAGAAATATTTGGAAAGAGAACATCAGGAAGAGACACACTTGTTGACCTTGTCCATTGCAATGGAGATGAAAAAGGAACCACTTTCATCATTTGAATATCCATTACACCCCTGTGAGACAGCGGCACAGGTGAAAATCAGTACACATTTAACGAAAGAGCAAAAGAAGAGAGTACAACAGGTTCTAGATACTCATACAGAGGTGTTAACAGACCGACCAGGGCATACAAACCTATTGGAATATGATATGAAACTGATAGACCCCACACCTGTCTGTATGAAACCCTATTCGATTCCTTTTGCTAAGGAGAAAGCTTTGAAGGAAGAGATAGACTATTTGTTGAAGGAAGGAATTATTTCACACAGTGAATCTTCGTATAGTTCCAGTGTTGTACTTTTAAGGAAACCCTCTGGAGAACATAGACTCTGTATAGATTACAGGAGACTGAATGCTATTACAGAAGGACAGGTGGATCCATTGCCGGATACAAATCAGTTGTTTGCCAGGCTAAATAAAGCTAAATATTTCTCAAAAGTGGACCTGAGTAAAGGATACTATCAGATTCCAGTAAAGCCTGAGGTTAGACCATACCTAGCTTTTAGTACCTCAGAAGGACACTATGAGTTTAATAGATTGCCATTTGGATTGAAGAATGCACCTAGTGTCTTCTCTAGAATGATGAGAAAATTATTGGACCCTCTGAATAATCCATGTATCACAAATTTCATGGATGATATCCTTATAGCAACAGAAACATTTGAGGAACACATTGACTCTCTGAACATGCTGTTTAATCGACTTAGAGAAGCGAATTTGACAGCCCGACCAACTAAATGTTGTGTTGGATGTAAAGAATTAGAGTTCCTGGGACACACAGTTTATCAGGGAAACATGACCCCTGACCCAAAGAATTTAGAGAAACTAAGGAAAGCCCCAAGACCACAAACCAAGAAAGACGTGAGATCCTTTGTCTCATTATGTGGTTTCTACCAAAAGTATATCAAAAAATTTAATTCCATATGTGCACCGTTAACTGATTTGACACGTAAGGGAAATCCAGATCGAATTACATGGACACCACAATGTGAAATGGCTTACCAAGAATTGAAGGAAAAGCTCACAAGTAAACCTATTTTGAAATTACCTGACTTAAGTCAAGAATTCATAGTAAGGACAGATGCCAGTAATATTGGGTTAGGTGCAACTTTGCTACAGAAATCAGATGCATTGGATGGGGAATTAAGCCCAGTGGCATATGCTAGCAGAAAGTTGAATAAAGCTGAAACCAATTACTCAACTAGCGAAAAGGAATGTCTTGCAGTAATATGGGCGATAAAGAAATTCAATATTTATCTGTATGGTAAGGCATTTAAGTTGCAAACGGATCACAAACCCTTGTCGTTTCTAGCGCAAGCTAGACATGAAAATTCTAGATTACTCCGTTGGTCATTACTGATGCAACCATATGAGTTTAGCATAGAGTATATAAGTCGAGTGGAAAAACAAATCTGGGAGCGGATTTTTTTAGCCGCCATCCGTTGTGATTAACTCAGAAACCCCACCTAAACCGCCGATTCAGGGTTTCGAAAGATAATAAATTTCTCACTATGTGTATATAGAAATTTCAGGAACATGATTAAAGCAGTTCAAATGAAACAAAGACAGCTTTTAAATTTTTAGATGATTAAGTGAATGAAGGCTATTGAGAGAAGAACAACCACCAGGGACAGTATTATTGTAAAATTACCGAGAAAGGTGATCTATCAGACTGTAATTCTCGGCTGGTTATATCTCTATTATCAGGTACCTGGAAAAGTTGCATGATGTTAGAAAGACTTAAATTGCATGCTGACGAAAAGATCAGAGAAGAACAAGCGGGTTTCAGGCCGAAACGATCATGTATTGATCAAATATTCACACTAAGAACAATTATAGAAGAATCAGTGGAAAGGCATATCGCCACTTATTATCACCTTCGTCGATTTTCAAAAAGCCTTTGATAGTCTACACCGCCCATCATTGTGGAAGATACTTACAATCTATGGTTTTCCAACAAAATATGTGAATATAATCAAAGCGCTATATGACAATGCAAGATGTTGTGTTAGAACAAATAAAGGGAATACAGAATGGTTTACAGTAGAAACAGGGGTGAAACTGGCTGTATTATGTCACCACTACTTTTTGGAATAGCTATTGATTGGGTTATGAGAAACTATACCCACAATGAACAATTGGGTATAAAATGGACAAATGGAAAATTCCTGGGGGACCTGGATTTCGCAGATGATGTAGCATTCTTAAGTTCAACACCAAGACAATCCCAAGAAGCAATAAATAATTTGTGTCAACTCTCGGTTAAAATTGGTCTCCAAATAAATGCCTCTAAAACTAAAGCTATGAACTTTTCTAACGAGACCTTTGATATCATCTTGAACGGGGAAAAACTACAGAAAGTTGAAAGTTTCAATTATTTAGGCAGTAAAATGACTCAGGATGGTGACACAACAAGAGAAATCCATACTAGAATTGCTTTGGCAGCTAGCGCCTTCAATAGATTATCTAACATTTGGAAATACGATCATTGAATATACATACCAAGCTTCGTCTGTTTAATTCAAATGTTATCTCAGTGTTAACATACGGCTGGAGAGTTGGAAAATAACAAAATCATTGGAGAACAAGCTGAATACATTCGAGAACAAATGTCTTAGAAAACTCATGAACATCAGTTGGAAAGAATTCAAGACTAATCGACAAATAAGAGAAGACTCTAGGCAGAAATATGTCTCCGACCATATAAGGAAAAGACGATGGTCATATATCGGTCATGTCCTACGAATGCAAAACAACAGAATACCACTACAGGCGCTCACTTGGGTTCCTGAGGGAAAGCGGAAAAAAGGAAGACCAAAAGAAACACTCAGAAGAACAATAATAAGAGAAGGAAGAACGTTGGGCCTAAATAATGTGCAAGAGCTAAGAGGAGTGGCGTCACAACGAACAACCTGGAGAGCACTGGTTTCTGCCTTATGCGCCGTGTTTGGCGCTTAAAGAATTTATTATTATTATTATATAAGTGGAAAAACAAATCTGGGAGCGGATTTTTTAAGCCGCCATCCGTGTGATGAAAATCACCGTAAGCCCCAGGAAAGATAATAAATTTCTCTATGTGTATATAGAATTATAGACTGACATATAACGTCTGTTTCAAGTGGGGAGAATTTGTCGTGTGAAATTCTAATCCACATATATAAATTAAAAAGTAAATGTAAAGCCTAACAAATAACTTCAATAAAAGGAAAGAAGAATGGTAAAGAACAGTGCTGTCACAATGACTGTACTCGAAATCCCCCTTGTTTTCTAATTCGTCTGCAAATTATAACGTTCCACGTTGATAGTAAAAGCCTACTGCATCACTACACGCTTTCTTCAATAAAACGTGTACTGCCTTTCTAAGAAAAACCTTGAGATACGCAAGCTGACCTATATTTAATATTCCATTCATGTCATTTTATACACTAAGTTACCATAAAACAAACGGACAGATGGACTTAGGATAGAAAGAAAGGGAGGGCTGAAAGCCGGGACGCATACAACACTAAACACGCGTCTCGCTATACAATTACTACCATCACGCGTGTAAGGCCACAAGCACTAGCTTTTTTCTAATCGACAGTGATAAAAAACACTACCCATACGAGAGTTAGGTTTTAAAAACTTACAAAATGCTTATTAGGAAATATGACATTATACTGTTTTATGTCTGAAAACATGACAGTACACCAGACACCATAAAGTTTGGAAGTGAGGAGGTGGCAACAGCACGACTATCCTAGAAGAAAATGCATATTTTGAACGCAGCCACTTAGCTCCTTTAAATTTGTATATTTGGGTTCCTTAGGACTTGCTGACAAAGAATATGTTAAACGTTACGCAAATAGTCTAGGAATTAACAAATTATAGCCAAAAGAAATAGTGAGGGTGTCAGACAACACCAAAATCAGAATCGCTCAGTGGCAGATTTTGACACCACCAGTGTACGGGAAATAGGTCCCATGTTAAATCCTATTTGATTGGAGCGCAGTAAATGTAAGGCTAAACACGATTAGTCGGGCTACAAATACTATCTTTTGTTGTTAGGGGAGACCGAAGGAAGGGTACTTTTTTTCAAACGCTTGTGTAAACATGGCTCGATTGGTTAGACCCGCCAATATAGTCAATTAGAAGCGTTAGTTCAGCACCACATTTTCAAATAAACTTACTAAAGAACCAGTGCGTTGAGCGCCAGTGCATATTTTTCTAAATAAAAGCCTGGGACATCGGCAGATCGAAATTGTGCTATATTCATTGCCAGTCAACGTAACTGTGTATTATTCCATGAATTGTGGTAAGCTTGATATATTCAATATCTTTTTAATGAAAATTGAATGTAAATTGATAATTTATGTCTGTATATGTGTGTGGTTCAGTAGCGAACATGAGGCAAGGCCTATATAGTGCTCCAACCTGAACAGAAGGTGTCGGAGAAAAGTAAAACTGCATGGAATTGCCAAACAGTACACTGACACCTATCTTATTGACTAGAAAGAACTAATGCTGGAATTGCAGAGGCGTAGTGACCATTAGGGAGGAGTATACTGGTGTAAATTATTTCAGATGAAGCTGACAGTTGGCCTACCGCTCTGAACTCAGTGTTTGTCATGTATTGTGTTCAGTCTGGAAATAGATTATAAATTAGTTATGAAGTAGGAGGTACAACCTTCTTGTTTCAGGGACTGTGGTCCTAAAGTTATTGAGCAGCACCTGGTCTGAGCTTTGCTGAATCTGGAGGCTGACAGCATACTCCTGGGTCCAGATAGCGACTAGTGAGGTGTCTCCAGAACACAGGGGAGCAATCGAGCAGAGGAGTCTTTTCCTGCCGCCATCACGAAAGTTAAGCCTCTGTGGCCAGTGGAGCTCAACATTATGTGTCCCCTCAAAAATTGACATTTTAGAAAAAAAAAAAGAGGGACAATACCTTGTTTAAATTGACAGGAACTGTGAACTTTTTCCCCATACTATTTCCCAGATAAACAAACACTTGAAGTCATGATGACAAATAACAACATAGCTTGAAAAAACAAAACCAGTATTACCTCATAGTACTACTACACACTGACACACATAGGATAATATTAATAAAATATGTCACTACAATGTTCATATTTATAAATTCTGTACATATAAATTGTGATTACATTTGAATGTGATTCCTGGTTCACTTTGTAGTTGAATCAGGATATATAATAGTGAAAGTAATTAATACATAAATATTTGAAACTTTACCAGTGAAATTGTTTATCTGTCTGTTGTTGTTGTGACTTACACTTCATCATTTACATAACCCTAGACATTTAACGTAGTCATCACAATATTCCCGAATAATTCTGACTGAGTTATAAATGTGGTAGCAAGTAAGGTTATCTGTAAAACACTACACCTATTAGATACAGATACCTTCACAGCTGATCTCAGTCAGTACACTAAGTCCCCTATAAATATTTATATCATCCCACTTTACCACAATGACGAACAACCAATCCTTCCTAACATCCCAAATGAAAGACCTATAGCATTTATATCCCATGCACTCAGCAAAACTCAGAAACGCTGGACAACTACTGAACGAGAAGCCTATGCAATCCATTATTCCGTACAAAAGTTGGACTTTTATGTGCGAGGAACAAAGCTGATTATCAGAACAGATCATCAGCCGTTGCTAAATTGGCTCACAAAAACACAGGAGCAACCAAAGAAGCTTCAAGTATGGTCTATGAATTTGCAGTCATACGATACGACGATAGAATACATTGCAGGAAGATCTAACACCTGTGCAGATCTACTTTCAAGAATTCCATATCCAGAGGACGCAATACAACAAACCATTCCAAAAAAGATTTTTGAAACTTCCACTGAAATAGATAAAAACACGAAGGAAATAAATATAATTAACTCCAACCAGCAACATGACAGTTCTGAAAATCGCATGACAGATACATACGACTCAAATCTAGAGAATGCAGAAGGTTTTGACTTCCACACAGAGCAAAATAAAGATGCTGAAATAATCAAGATAATTAAACAAGTGAAAGATCACCGCAACAAAGTGAAAGACTTCACTATCCTGATATTTGATGAGGTACTATATCGCATAGATGAAAAACAAGAAGGACGTTTACAAAAGTGTGTACCCCAACACTTAGTTGGAATAATTTTGTTCTAGTTTCATGATGAGAACGGACATATGGGACGCGATAAAACCACAGATGTTATTAAGAAGAGATATTTTTGGTCCTCTATGTACAGAGACATAGTGGAATACGTAGCATCTTGCAAAATTTGTAAAGCCAGGAACATGAGACCCGACAAAGCACCATTACAAGAGATGCCACCATCTCATTTTCCCATGGAAACGATCTCCATTGATATCTCAGGACCATACCCTCTGACCCATTCAGGCAACCGATACATTCTTCATTTGGTAGATCAATATTCCGTTTGGCCGGAATCATACCCACTTAAAGATATAACATCTTCCACGGTTACTGACATTTTCTTGCAAGAGTTCATCCCAAGACACGGATGCCCAAAAAGAATTATTTCCGATAATGGAAAACAATTTGTCGGGAACCCTTTTAAGGCCATGTTAAAGAAATTCCACATAAAACCACCACCACTAGCTTCTATAGACCAAATTACAATGGCCGAAACGAGCGAATGCATTCAACCATGCATGACGTCCTAGCGAAGTATATACAGGACAACACACAGTACTGGGAAGTATACCTCAACCAAGCACTTGAAGCGATACGGGTTAATACTAATGATACAACCGGACTTTCCCCATTTTATATGCTCTACGGCAGGGAACCGATATTTCCGCTTGACAATTTATTACAGCCACAACGGAAATACTCAGGCGAAGACCCCATCGAAATTATTATCCGAGAAAAGTTCAAAGCACATCAAATTGCATACCGCAATGCTACAAAAGCTTTTAAGAAAATGCAAAGAGCACACGACAAAAATGCTATCCTGGAAGAAGTTCATGTTGGAGAACTAGTATATTACAAAAAATATGTACGGAACTCAAAGTGCGACACACGTTGGACAGACGGTTACAAGATACTTGAGAAGACCACCCCAACCAACTATATTTTGTGGAACGAGGAGAAAAATTTAACCACAAAAGCGCACGTTACACAGTTAAAGAGAGATAATCATCTCCCCATAGTAAGGACAAATCTCGCCACAGATAGACCGACGAGAACAGCAACTCTCCACTATCAACCGTCCAGCTCATTATACATTGTCTATTGCCTATGGTGAATTTGAAATTGACGATGAACAACCAGTTATGACCCACACTCAGTCGAATGATGCCATAAACCGACTGCGTCAGTTCAGAGATAATTCAGACAGCAAAGACGACATCCCACTTGCAGAATTAAGAGAAAGACTTCAATACAGAGATGCAAGATTACAGAACGAAGAATCTAACAAACCCACTTTATATTCGCATGAGGATGAAACCCCACAGCAGGTGATAACAAATCAAACATATTATAGATCAGAGGTGCCAACTACAAGCTCATATCAGTCAAACGAAGAGTGGAGCAGTGACGACGACATTCCTCTTCAGCGAATGCGAGATCAGAGAATAGATCAAGCCCCTATTACTTCAGATGAGGAACAACATACCACGCAGTCTCAAAATACAGATGCTGAATTATCCACGCACACCCTTACTGAGATCATAGATAAAGCTTCTCGACTACCGATAAGAGCAGAATCCGACATCGATACACTTAGCCCACTTGATAACCAGGACACCACGACAAATGAACTTTTAACTAACATTAGGTCAACTACCAAACGTCCATACGTGACTTCTTCTGACGATTCCATACCCAGTGCGAAATATATACGACCATCACAAGAGCATGTCAGAAATAAAATACTTCGCAAACGTCGCCCTACACAGATAAGCAAATCAAGTCTTCAACACTTACCTCCCACACCATCATTACCAACTTCATGTCGAGCGACGATAGGCACAACGCTTTCAACGCCATCTGTAACGTACGACAGTCGCCTATCAAACGTGAAATAGCACTGTTAGAACTCGCCAAGCTTCTGTATAGAGCGATTTTAGTACTGGTTTTACCACCCCATTACATCAGTACTCACCAGCCTTATTTTAGGCCGAATTGATATTTTACATCTTTATTTTCTTTTTCACGAGAGATGTCAGCCCCCTTTTCACCACCATACTATTGCCCATGGTAGTATTCGCAACGAGAGATGTCAGCCCCTTTTCATCACCATACTACTGCCCATGATAGTGTAGACAAGGACAGATGTCAGTGCCACACCAGTAAAAAATATGATCGGTAACAGCAAGTTTTGTAATGATCAGTGATTGTTTAGTCCTTAAGGACACAGACAAACATTGTATCACAAGACATATGTGTGATAGTAGGTACTTTCATTATATTATTTACATTGTTTTATTCATTGATACCAATTTGAAGTGCACATGCTTAGGATAATGCTTACAGATCTTATGATAAGATTTCAGAAAATTAGACAAGCCAATCGCACTAGGCGATCCATACTTCCTTTTATAGGAAATGCACTGGAGTACATTTTTTTAGTACTGCTACTGACTCTAAGGAAATCAACTTACAACAGAAGCAAGGAAATCAACTTACAACATGCCATACCAGACTTGGCTACAAAGCAGGAGAAGAGAGAACATGTCATTGGCAAAAGCCTAACTATTGTGAATAGCACACAAAAACGCCATTGCATCGAATTGGAATAGAAAAATTGACCTCAGATCAGTGATGATACACTTAACGAATATTATCGATGTATTGTTTGAAAATGATGATGAGAACATAAAATTTTATGCACAAGAACTTAGCCACGATGATAAGACAAACGAGATTGCCTGGTTAGGCAACATTTATTAGCATTATTATTATCACTATACTGAGTGGTCTGCTTATATTAAGTACGAAGTTATATACGAATACTTGGTTAAGAACAGAGTCCTGTTAACACTACTGCTGATGGTGAAAACCAAATGAATCCTCACGATATCACCCAGAGAAAGAGTTACTGAGAACGTCCCCATGACTACATTTACTCCCCATCCCATCACCTACCCGCTTGTACCCCCGCTAACGCTACTGTGACATGCCTGTAGTAGAACATACTCATCGCAGTAACACTGCTTTGCACTGTAGTTATACCCATGTAGAGCCCATAATGTTGGGACAGCCAGGAATATTTCGCAAAGTGCGATACAAAAAAAAAATGTTGATGAAGTCAAACCCACATGAATAACATTGTTACGTTAAAGTTAACATACATTTATACTGACAGGCACATACATTATTGGATATCCCTTCCAATGATTAGTCACTACAGTTTTAACTGTTATTGTTTATCCATCCATCATGCAATTGTTTGGTAAAAGTTGAGAAGAAAACCTTGTAAATTTTTTTATTTTTTTGTTGCTTCACAATTGAACATTTTCTAGAGAAGAAAACGGTGTTCAGAAGTACATTTTTTTTTTGACAAAAAGAAATGACGGCGCAGGTGCATCCAAGACTATTATCAGTCGCGCACAATTCACTGACGATATTCCTCTCGGGAGCCGCGCTGGTGTAATGGCTACGGCGTTGTACTGGCGACCAGGTTTTCATGGTTCAAACCCGGGCGTCGGCGTTTGAAGGAATGTTTACGACCGGAAATTTGACTGAATAACCTGAACGGCTCCTGTGATAAACCCTCTGTGGATGGGAAGGAGCGAAGCTCCTGACCGGGTTGGAAGGAAAGTCCTCAGGTTCCCCAGCCTCGCAATGACATGTCATTGGGCCGAAGGGCTGAAAGCCCAAGTGCCGCTGGTTTAGAAAAAAAAAAAATTCCTCTCCACATACATTCTCACTTACTTGTTACGGTAGAATAGGGTCACATTGCTGACTGATAGCTACATTTTTTTGTGGAAGTTAAATTTCAGTATTACAAAAGATGAGATTATTCAGTACGTCTTTATGCCGGACAATGAGCTGTCATTGGCAATAGATGTTTTAAAGACATCAAATGTCTACTGTAAAATCACTGACCTCAGTGACAGAAGAGATGTCGCACTGTATTTTTGTATAATAACTTGACAAAATGTTTGAAGTTCATTGAACCTATTAAGTTTGAGTTTGGTTTATTGTATTGCCACTGAGATGCCACGGATATGTAAAAAATTAAACGAGTCATATTGTGATGACTTGTGAGATTTTAATTGTTTGTGGACCTTGTCATGAAATGGTTAGTAACATTGTTGTTAACTCACCACAGTTATTTTTTTTTTTTTTGGTGTTTGTTATGGACATTGGCATGAAACATTGTATAGGAGCCTCTACTGGCCGGTGATAACACATAAATCTTTTCGATGATAGCATGTACTTAGACGAGTATACTTAGGGTCCCTCGATTTACGAATATTGTTATCTTCACGCATGAGAGCCCCCGATTTACGATATTTAAATTTTTTTTTCCATTTTCTCAACAAGGAATTTTAGGGATTTGGATTTATATTTTTTATAGAACGCAAATGTCTCCTTACATGATACATTTGTATAACCCCAGGATTTGTGTCACCGGGCGACCTACTACTATGACTATAGCATAATTCGTGCTAATTGTTAGGAAGAATAGTCACGAGGTTTTATGGAAATAGATTTAAGATAGGCGATAATCAGATTGAAACTAGAACTAAGTAAATCGGAATAGCCGAAATACTTCAATCGGGAGACCTATAAAATAAATATGGAAATATTAAGCCGTCCAACCAAAAGGCTGGAAAAGCCCGCACTATTTTTGGGGAAGGCAAACTTCGGGATGATAAAGGCAGTTGATCTCAGAATGCCGGTGTGTACAGATGTACAACCGGAGATCTTGAAGTTTTCAAGACATCGACTCGATAAAGATAATATTACTTAAATGTGTGGGAATTCTGTTGCTGTAAGTAGAACTTCAAGTGACTTATTTAATAATGCAGAAATATACAGTAGTTATAAAAGGCCACGAGATTCAGAACTTAAAACACAGTTTTATTATTTTTGGCCTGCTCACAACATGCAGTCACGATAATGAAGGGTAACCGCACGAGTGAGAAGATCGCAGTACTTTCACGTGCCGTGCGATTCATAGTATCAGTTTTACAACCCCAGGAGTGGAGATTTGTGAATATTAATATAGAAGAGGAGATTTTTGAATATTAATATGGAAGATGAGATTGTGAATATTGTTATGGAAAAGGCATTTTTAAATTTGCACGCACAAGAAGATATAATAAGAACAGACATATGATAGACAGGCTAGGAATGCCTCATTTGAATAGATAGCAAGGAGAAGGTAACCAGTAAACGACCAGCACACGGATACATTGTTATGTGGATTGGTATGAAGAAAAATGTATACATTTGACTTTGTTTACTATGCATTGGTAGAATTACTTAAATAAAATTATTGTTTTGGATCTGGAGAGTCTACTCTATTATCTCTCGTTGATGAAGTCTTACAGTAAAGATATATGAAGAAATACATGCAAATAATTGTCACGCCACATATAACAACACAGAGGAAGTTTGGAACGGACCAGGTTACAGATATCAACAAGAATAAAGACCTCTGGCAGTATACCAGTATTCCTGACTTGGATGATATAACAAACATCTACACTATACTAGTCACCTCCCCACGGTCACATTCTTTATATGTTTTTATGTATCTATGTGACTACATGTATGGTTGCTAGTGGGTTTGGTTGGCGAAGGAACCATTAATTTACAATACCAAATATATGGTCGTGAATTCTTGGTTGTCCTTTAGGGTCGGTATATAGTTTTCTCGGATAGTGGGGCCGGCATTACAAAGCTGTGTAAACAGACTGCTAAACCGAGTTTACTATAGGCCTAGCCATTTCTGGTAGTTGTTTTGTCCTGTTTATTTGTGTTTGTATTTGTTGTCAAGTTAATTGTATTTTTATTTGGTTTATTCTCCATTAGTGTTTGTGAAATTTGTGCACCTGATCTTGCTATCCTTCAGTTATTAGATGTATTATATGTTGTGAAATTGTGCTTGTAGTGTGATAAGTGTGGTAGAGCCAATTTTTTTATATTTTTATACATTTCATAAATTTCTGCCTTAGTTTATCCCTTAATATTTTCTTGTGTTGGCTCTTTCTACTGTTCTTCTCTAATCTTGTTTGTATTGCTAATCTTTTTTTTTTTGCTCCTACTGTACCATCTATAGTTCAGTGCAGCTTGTTGATATTGATTGGTGAAATATTTGTTGGTGATGTTGATCACAGAGTAAAGATATATTAAGTAAACTATTATTGGAAAAGTTTGAGTCACAATAATAGTAAAATATGACTACCCTGAAATCTTTTGTTAAGATTGGGAAGGAACTTGTATTGGAGGGAGAAACTTTAAGAACCTTTTCTCTCACTGAGCATGCAAAGGAAGTGAAGAGATTAGACGACATAGCAAAAGAGGAGAGAGCATTCACCAGAGAACAATAGAAAAGAGAAGAAGAATTAGCTGAAATAAACAGAAAAGAAGATTTAGCTCTTGAACGGGAGAAGAGAACAAGAACTTGAGCTTGAGGAAAAAAGATTGGCCCAAGCTCAGAGGATGGCAGAAATTGAGTTGGAAAGATTAAAATTTGAACATAAACAATTCAGCAGGTGAGGAGGCTGGAAAGAAAGACCATGCTTCCACTTTTAAATTAAATTTGCCCAAATTTAATTCCAATAGTGATGATATTTCGTGTTAAAAAAAAAAAATTTCAATAATGTTGCCAGGAATTCAGAAATGTTAGAGCTACATGGCCTAGCAGGTTAATGAGTTTATTGGTGGGTGAGGCTCTTACAGCAGTCTGCACCATGGATGATCAATCTAGAAATGATTATGATGCTGTGAAGGCTTAATTGCTAAAAAAAATACCAACTTGAAGAAAACGGCTACAGATTGCAACTGAAATCACTGTTGCCTGATTCAGCCAAAGATTTTGCTGAGTTTATTGCAGCTATTAAGCTTTGTTTTTTCTAGATGGGTTGATTTATCAAAAATTTATAAAACTTTCGATGGGCTGGCTGGCTTAATTTGAAGAGACAAAGTGTTGTCTTCAATCAGTGGGGTCTTTTTGTCATTTTTACAGGAGAGGAAGACTGAGTCATTGTCTGCCTTGGAAAGTCATGAACGACAGTACCAAATCGCACACCCTGGAAGAAATCTTAGCAAGGCTAGCATAAAGCATCCATTGCTAGTGGCATCAGCTAGAACTATGACTTACAATCCACCCAGACAAAGATTAAATACTGTGGATAGAAATTTTCAGTTGAATCGAGATCATAGTACTGAATCTTTCAGAGGGAGGTTTAATTTTAACAATAGATCACAGCAACCTCAAAGGAACTTCCAATCAAATGATGATGGATATATACCTCAACAATACTCTTCCAGACCTAGCAGGGATTGGAACAGAGGTGGATAATATTTCCAATCAAACAGTGGACATAGATCATTCTATGGAAACAATGGAAATAATTACAATAACAGGAGTTTGCAACATAACAATAACTTTCGACGTTCTAGAAATCCTGAACGTTCCAATGCAGTTGTGCATCTTAGTGAAAATAACACAGTTAACAATGTCCAAAATAACAATGTTGCTTCTCATGCAAATGCATGTCGTGTGGACTTGTCCAATAGTGCTGATTGTTTTGAATGCAATTCTTTGTTTCAGCAGGTGGGGGTTCCTAGGCTCAAGTGCGGCCACCCTTTGCCAGTCATGGCCTCTTATGATGGGACAGGGTCATTAGTGTTCAATAAAGGTTTTGTAAACAACCAACTTGTTTCAGTGCTCAGAGACACTGGGAGCACCACTGTGGGGGTTCGAAGATCACTGGTGGACCAAACTGATTACACAGGCAAAGAAGTGAAGTGCATTACGTTTGCGGGCACAGTTGAATATTATCCAACGGCTGAAGTACTTTTAGACACCCCTTATTTTAAAGGAAAGATTCAAGTTTGTTTATTGGACAGACCTGTGGCTGGAATAATTTTGGGAAATATCCCTGGACTTCATGAATGCACTAATAATGATATTTTGAAATAGAAACAGCAATATTTGCTAATTGCAAATGCTGTTACTACCCGAGCTCAGTCTCATGCAGAGAAACAGGTGCAAATTGAAGAAGTGAATGATGAGGAGGTGACTAATGATGATGATTTACAAATTGAACTTATTGACAAAGAATCATTTATAAAGATGCAAAATGAAGAAGATTCATTAAGAAAATTGTTCAGATTGCCAAGTCTGATGATTTTGTGTATAATGATAATTCTTTACACTGGTATACAATCAAGAATGGGATCTTAATTCGTAATTTCAAAGATTCAACATCAGTTAAAAAACAAATTATGGTGCCTGCTTAATTTTCGACCATTTGTCTTGCGTCATGCCCATGATGTTAATTGTGCAGGACATTTAGGGATTTCTTTTAGCCTGGGGTGACGAAAGATGTGAAAAGCTTTTGTCGTACAAGCAAAACGGCCCAAGTATGATACGCCTATCCAAGCGTCAGACATATCTTTGCGACCATTCGCAAAAATGGCAATCGACCTTATAGGTCCACTACCAGTCATGTCTGCTAGAGGCCACCGTTATGTGCTAACGTGCATTGATATGTGCATACGCTGGCTATAGGCTATTCCTCTGAAAACAATATCTACTACAGATGTAGCTGATGCACTATTTTTAATTTTCAGTCGGTTGGGTTTTCCCGAAAACATATCAGATCGGGGAACTCAGTTTGTTTCTGAGACCCAAAGACGCAGCAATAGAGAATGCAGTCAGCGACCCATAGCTTGACTGCTTGCGTCAGGGTCAGCAAACCAGAGCTGACCAAGACCCTACTCCACCTCCACGTGGTGGTCCTGGAAACAGGCTGCATCACTGCAGTCTGGCTGAGAGAGTAGGGATCGAAAAGGGAAGGCAAACCCGGTTCCAAAAAAATACTCGCCGATTTGAAGTCCCATTGTTGGCCGGGTCGGCGCAGATATCGCAGTCCCTGTAAACAGACGACAACGCAACCATCAAATGTTTTCGCCAGGTCTCGAACGATAATCCAGTAAAGTGGGATGATATAAATATTTATAGGGGACAGTATACTGACTGAGATCAGCTGTGAAGGTATCTGTATCTAATAGGTGTAGTGTTTTACAGATAACCTTACTTGCTACCACATTATACCTCAGTCAGAATTATTCTGGAATATTGTGATGACTACGTTGAATGTCTAGGGTTATGTAAATGATGAAGTGTAAGTCACAACAACAACAGACAGATAAACAATTTAATTTATTCCACAACACTTGACAACACTGTGACACTCACACACATTTAACATTCTATAAGACTATCTTAAAGGAGTCACTGGTAAAGTTTCAAATATTTATGTATTAATTACTTTCACTATTATATATGTCCTGATTCAACTACAAAGTGAACCAGGAATCACAATCAATTGTAATCACAATTTATATATACATAATTTATAAATATGAACTTAGTAGTGACATATTTTATTAATATTATCCTATGTGTGTCAGTTGTGTAGTAGTACTATGAGGTAATACTGGTTTTGTTTTTCAAGCTATGTTGTTATTTGTCATCATGACTTCAAGTGTTTGTTTATCTGGGAAATAGTATGGGGAAAAAGTTCACAGTTCCTGTCAATTTAAACAAGGTATTGTCCCTCTTTTTTACTAAAATGTCAATTTTTGAGGGGACACATAATGTTGAGCTCCACTGGCCACAGAGGCTTAACTTTCGTGATGGCGGCAGGAAAAGACTCCTCTGCTCGATTGCTCCCCTGTGTTCTGGAGACACCTCACTAGTCGCTATCTGGACCCAGGAGTATGCTGTCAGCCTCCAGATTCAGCAAAGCTCAGACCAGGTGCTGCTCAATAACTTTAGGACCACAGTCCCTGAAACAAGAAGGTTGTACCTCCTACTTCATAACTAATTTACAATCTATTTCCAGACTGAACACAATACATGACAAACACTGAGTTCAGAGCGGTAGGCCAACTGTCAGCTTCATCTGAAATAATTTACACCAGTATGCTCCTCCCTAATGGTTACTACGCCTCTGCAATTCCAGCATTATTTCTTTCTAGTCAATAAGATAGGTGTCAGTGTACTGTTTGGCAATTCCATGTAGTTTTACTTTCCTCCGACAAATAGCACATGTTGGCTTTTCCCGTACAATGGTGGTGTCAAAATCTGCCACTGAGCGATTCTGATTTTGGGGTTGTCTGACACCCTCACTATTTCTTTTGGCTATAATTTGTTAATTCCTAGACTATTTGCGTAACGTTTAACATATTCTTTGTCAGCAAGTCCTAAGGAACCCAAATATACAAATTTAAAGGAGCTAAGTGGCTGCGTTCAAAATATGCATTTTCTTCTAGGATAGTCGTGCAGTTGTTTTTTTATTTTTTATGTTTAGAACCGCCACCTGTCCTGCTGTACTGTCAGACTAATGTCAGGATTTTAGACATAAAACAGTAGAATGTCATGTTTCCTAATAAGCGTTTTGTAAGTTTTTTAAATATAACTCTCGTATGGGTAGTGTTTTCTTTATCACTGTCGATTTGAAAAAAGCTAGTGCTTGTGGCCTTACACGCGTGATGGTAGTAATTGTATAGCGAGACGCGTGTTTAGTGTGGCCTGCGTTCCGGCTTTCAGCCCTCCCTTCTCTCTATCCTAATTCCATCTGTCTTTCGTTTATGGTAACTTAGTGTATAAAATGACATGAATGGAATATTAAATATAGGTCAGCTTGCGTATCTCAAGGTTTTTCTTAGAAAGGCAGTACACGTTTTATTGAGTTGTGGAAACGCGTGTATGCTGCAGTAGGCTTTTACTATCAACGTGGAACGTTATTTTTTTTTATTTTTTTTTTTTTGCGTACGCCCGCTAATACTCGAGGCGAAATCTCAGGTTATTATTTATGTCTAACCTGACATTGATTTTACGTGAGTATCCCTTTATTTCTTGTACAGAGACAGGTGTCCCTCGCCATTCAGGCATATACTCGCCGATTTCGGAGGTACCCATTGCAGCTGGGTCGGCTCAGGAGCCGCCAGTCCCTGGTCGACGACACTCCTTCAAATGTCCTCGCCAGGTCTCGAGTTAATCCAGTCCAAATCCCGGTCGACGAAAAATCCTCAAATTCCGTCGCCCGGGTTTGATCCTGTATCACCCGGTCGCCAGAGCGGTGTTGTAACCACTACGCTAGCGCGGCTCCCGTGGAACGTTATAATTTGCAGACGAATTAGAAAACAAGGGGAATTTCGAGTACAATCATTGTGACAGCACTGTTCTTTACCATTCTTCTTTCCTTTTATTGAAGTTATTTGTTAGGCTTTACATTTACTTTTTAATTTATATATGTGGATTAGAATTTCACACGACAAATTCTCCCCACTTGAAACAGACGTTATATGTCAGTCTATAATTCTATATACACATAGAGAAATTTATTATCTTTCCTGGGGCTTAGGGTGATTCTCATCACACGGATGGCGGCTTAAAAAATCCGCTCCCAGATTTGTTTTTCCACTTATATACTCTATGCTAAACTCATATGGTTGCATCAGTAATGACCAACGGAGTAATCTAGAATTTTCATGTCTAGCTTGCGCTAGAAACGACAAGGGTTTGTGATCCGTTTGCAACTTAAATGCCTTACCATACAGATAAATATTGAATTTCTTTATCGCCCATATTACTGCAAGACATTCCTTTTCGCTAGTTGAGTAATTGGTTTCAGCTTTATTCAACTTTCTGCTAGCATATGCCACTGGGCTTAATTCCCCATCCAATGCATCTGATTTCTGTAGCAGACTCGTGTGAGCTTTTCCTTCAATTCTTGGTAAGGCATTTCACATTGTGGTGTCCATGTAATTCGATCTGGATTTCCCTTACGTGTCAAATCAGTTAACGGTGCACATATGGAATTAAAGTTTTTGATATACTTTTGGTAGAAACCACATAATGAGACAAAGGATCTCACGTCTTTCTTGGTTTGTGGTCTCGGGGCTTTCTTTAGTTTCTCTAAATTCTTTGGGTCAGGGGTCATGTTTCCCTGATAAACTGTGTGTCCCAAGAATTCTAATACTTTACATCCAACGCAACATTTGGTTGGTCGGGCTGTTAAATTCGCTTCCCTAAGTCGATTAAACAGCATGTTCAGAGAGTCAATGTGTTCCTCAAATGTTTCTGTGGCTATAAGGATATCATCCATGAAATTTGTGATGCATGGGTTATTCAGAGGGTCCAATAATTTTCTCATCATTCTAGAGAAGACACTAGGCGCATTCTTCAATCCAAATGGCAATCTATTAAACTCATAGTGTCCTTCTGAGGTACTAAAAGCTAGGTATGGTCTAACCTCAGGCTTTACTGGAATCTGATAGTATCCTTTACTCAGGTCCACTTTTGAGAAATATTTAGCTTTATTTAGCCTGGCAAACAACTGATTTGTATCCGGCAATGGATCCACCTGTCCTTCTGTAATAGCATTCAGTCTCCTGTAATCTATACAGAGTCTATGTTCTCCAGAGGGTTTCCTTAAAAGTACAACACTGGAACTATACGAAGATTCACTGTGTGAAATAATTCCTTCCTTCAACAAATAGTCTATCTCTTCCTTCAAAGCTTTCTCCTTAGCAAAAGGAATCGAATAGGGTTTCATACAGACAGGTGTGGGGTCTATCAGTTTCATATCATATTCCAATAGGTTTGTATGCCCTGGTCGGTCTGTTAACACCTCTGTATGAGTATCTAGAACCTGTTGTACTCTCTTCTTTTGCTCTTTTGTTAAATGTGTACTGATTTTCACCTGTGCCGCTGTCTCACAGGGGTGTAATGGATATTCAAATGATGAAAGTGGTTCCTTTTTCATCTCCATTGCAATGGACAAGGTCAACAAATGTGTCTCTTCCTGATGTTCTCTTTCCAAATACTTCTTCAGGAGATTCACATGATAGATTTTTTCTTTCCACTTCTTATCTATCTTATAATTTGTTCTAGACACCTTCTCTAGAACTGTATATTTACCTTGCCATCTAATTTGTAACTTATTCTGACTACCTGGCAGAAGAAGCAGTACCTTCTCTCCCACAGCCAAATCTCTGTCTTTAGCTTTCCTGTTATAATAGGCAGCATGTTTCTTCCTGGCTTGTCTCAAATTTTCATTGGAAAGTTTCCAGCCAGTTTTTAAACGAGTGGTCAGCTCATTCACATATTGGTATGAGGATGTAATATTTTCCTCTGCCTTTTCATCAGTCCACGTTCTTAACAGCGTTACATATGGACCTTTAATGTTGTGGACCTATTTGTCCATGCACCGGTATGGTCTCTTCCACTCGAAGCGCTATAGTGATGATTTTTCTTCCCAGAATTATCATGCACAAAACGACCGCTACCAATTTTTCTCTTGGGGCTGTCTCCCCACTTAAAATTCTTGATGAGAGATTTCCTCTCTACATCTTCTTCCTCCAGTTTGTTTAAGTCCGATTGAGGGATTTTCGGCTTATCCTGGGGTAAGACATCTTTTTGCACTCTCCGCATAGTGGCCATTGTAAAACAGTTAATTGAAGCTTGTCCGTGAAAAGGGGCTTCCCATTCCATTTGGTCCACTTTATCAAATTTATTTCTCTTTTTATTTTCAGGCCTAAGTTTGCCCTTTGGCGTGTCCAGGTCCTGATCAATGTTCCCACTTGTGGGTGTTCCCTCATGTGCTATGCTACACCTTTCCACAAAATTCTCAATGTCCCACCTTGCCTTGGGCCAATAATAATTGTGAGCCACCTTTTGGATGATGGTACCTATCTTCTCATGGTCCCCATCCTGTTTCACATGTAGGCTCCTTATTAAGTCTGCCCTATATCTCTTTGGAAGAACCAACTGTCCGTGACCATGGGATCTAGTTCCGGCCTTCGTGTAAATCAACTTGTTTTCCATGTAAAAATCTCCCTTGCCTGGAGTTGCATGACAAGTTGACAATTTCCTGAAACAAGGCTTGAGGGTCTTATCCCCAGCCTGTGCCTTCCTCATCTCTTCTGGAGTGGTATCTAACATAATATCCTCCTCCTGTCTTGAGGTTGACCTGACCTGAAGGGTGGCCATAACTATAGGGTTCCTTCTGCAACGGTCAGTGTCATGATTGTTCATCTTACAATTTTTACACCAACTTTTCCCTTGGTTGAAAGATTTTCTTTCATCATATTTCCTTTCATCGAATTGTGGGGTTTTATTTTTATTGTCATACCATGGCCTATCAAACTGGTGCTTACCTTTGTTTTGATCTCTAGGATCAAATTTATTAAAGTTCTGTGGTGCCCTAAAATTTTCCACCTGTTTCTTTTTATTACCTGATACCTCTGGCTGAGCCGCTTGATACCTTTCTGCAACATTTAGCAACTCACCCAGCCTCTCTGCACCTTGTTCCATGAGAAACTTTCTCAGGTCTGGAGCCATGGACTCTCTTAATTGTTCTATAAGGACCATTTCCTTAAGATCTTGGGTTTTCCCCAGAGAAGTCCATTTCTCCAAGTATGTCTCTAACCGTGCAGAGAACTGGTGATAGGTTTCACCTGACAGTAGTTTAGCATTCCTAAATTTTTTCCTATAAAATTCTGCGTTCTTTTCATATCTTAACAAAAGAGCCTGCTTTAGCATGTCATAATTTTCTTGATCACCTCTGTTCATTTTGGCAAAAACTTCATAAGCTGCCCCACGAAGCCCTTGAGATAACTTTAAGCTCCACCTTTCTCTCTCTAACCCATATGTGGTAGCTAATAGTTCATATCTATTTAGATAGCTCTCAATATCATCGTCTTTCTCAACAAAATGATCTAAATGAAAATTCATAGCTGAGGTTGAGGCTCCCTGGCTAGCAGTGGCATCAGAGGCAAAGGGACTGGCACCATTTTCAGGAGCATGGCCCTGAAACTCAAACTCCCTTAGTCGTAACTCATGTTCCCTTTGTAATCTCTTCTCCTACTTTTCTGCTTCCCTCTCTGCAGCCAATCTTCTTTTCTCTCTTTCTGCCTTTTGTTCTTCTAATTGGAACCTTTTAATCTCCTTATCTGCCTCCAATGCTTTAGCCTCTTTGTCAGCCTCAATCTGCAACCTCTTAGCCTCAGCCTTAATTTGCAACCTCTTAGTCTCAGCCTCTAACTTTCTTTCGGCCTCTTTTTCTAATCTTCTTTCTTCCCGTTCAATATATTTGTCACATTCAGCAGTGACATAAGCAATCATAATTTGCCCGTCCATTCTTAACTCTTTCGCAGTCTGTACAGCAGCAGATCGAAATTTGGCCAGGTCCGCCATTTTCTAACAGGTAAATTTATATAATGTCTAACTAACAATACAATCTGATATTACTTATCCAAAGACACCACAGGCACTGAGAGCTCAACGTTATTTATTTTCACCCAAGGATACTTTTTTATTTCTATTATTCCCTGAAGTGAATTACCCCCAATATTTTTAATAGGGAAAGATTCAAAATCCCGGGAGCGAGACCCCAATATATGTGGTAAAATGGGATGTTATAAATATTTATAGGGGACTTAGTGTACTGACTGAGATCAGCTGTGAAGGTATCTGTATCTAATAGGTGTAGTGTTTTACAGATAACCTTACTTGCTACCACTTTATACCTCAGTCAGAATTATTCTGGAATATTGTGATGACTACGTTGAATGTCTAGGGTTATGTATATGATGAAGTGTAAGTCACAACAACAACAGACAGATAAACAATTTAATTTATTCCACCACACTTGACAACACTGTGACACTCACACACATTTAACATTCTATAAGACTATCTTAAAGGAGTCACTGGTAAAGTTTCAAATATTTATGTATTAATTACTTTCACTATTATATATGTCCTGATTCAACTACAAAGTGAACCAGGAATCACAATCAATTGTAATCACAATTTATATATACATAATTTATAAATATGAACTTAGTAGTGACATATTTTATTAATATTATCCTATGTGTGTCAGTTGTGTAGTAGTACTATGAGGTAATACTGGTTTTGTTTTTCAAGCTATGTTGTTATTTGTCATCATGACTTCAAGTGTTTGTTTATCTGGGAAATAGTATGGGGAAAAAGTTCACAGTTCCTGTCAATTTAAACAAGGTATTGTCCCTCTTTTTTTTTCTAAAATGTCAATTTTTGAGGGGACACACAATGTTGAGCTCCACTGGCCACAGAGGCTTAACTTTCGTGATGGCGGCAGGAAAAGACTCCTCTGCTCGATTGCCCCCCTGTGTTCTGGAGACACCTCACTAGTCGCTATCTGGACCCAGGAGTATGCTGTCAGCCTCCAGATTCAGCAAAGCTCAGACCAGGTGCTGCTCAATAACTTTAGGACCACAGTCCCTGAAACAAGAAGGTTGTACCTCCTACTTCATAACTAATTTACAATCTATTTCCAGACTGAACACAATACATGACAAACACTGAGTTCAGAGCGGTAGGCCAACTGTCAGCTTCATCTGAAATAATTTACACAAGTATACTCCTCCCTAATGGTCACTACGCCTCTGCAATTCCAGCATTAGTTCTTCTAGTCAATAAGATAGGTGTCAGTGTACTGTTTGGCCATTCCATGCAGTTTTACTTTTCTCCGACACCTTCTGTTCAGGTTGGAGCACTATATAGGCCTTGCCTCATGTTCGCTACTGAACCACACACATATACAGACATAAATTATCAATTCACATTCAATTTTCATTAAAAAGATATTGAATATATCAAGCTTACCACAATTCATGGAATAATACACAGTTACGTTGACTGGCAATGAATATAGCACAATTTCGATCTGTCGATGTCCCAGGCTTTTATTTAGAAAAATATGCACTGGCGCTCAACGCACTGGTTCTTTAGTAAGTTTATTTGAAAATGTGGTGCTGACCTGACGCTCCTAATTGACTATATTGGCGGGTCTAACCAATCGAGCCATGTTTACACAGCTTTTCAAAAAAGTACCTCTACTACTGTTTCCCCTAACAACAAAGAAGTAGTATTTATAGTCCGACTAATCGTGTTTAGCCTTACATTTACTTTCCGCCAATCAAATAGGAGGTAACATGTTGGCCTATTTCCCGTACAATGGTGGTGTCAAAATCTGCCACTGAGCGATTCTGATTTTGGGGTTGTCTGACACCCTCACTATTTCTTTTGGCTATAATTTGTTAATTCCTAGACTATTTGCGTAACGTTTAACATATTCTTTGTCAGCAAGTCCTAAGGAACCCAAATATACAAATTTAAAGGAGCTAAGTGGCTGCGTTCAAAATATGCATTTTCTTCTAGGATAGTCGTGCAGTTGTTTTTTTATTTTTTATGTTTAGAACCGCCACCTGTCCTGCTGTACTGTCAGACTAATGTCAGGATTTTAGACATAAAACAGTAGAATGTCATGTTTCCTAATAAGCGTTTTGTAAGTTTTTTAAACCTAACTCTCGTATGGGTAGTGTTTTTTTTTTATCACTGTCGATTTGAAAAAAGCTAGTGCTTGTGGCCTTACACGCGTGATGGTAGTAATTGTATAGCGAGACGCGTGTTTAGTGTGGCCTGCGTTCCGGCTTTCAGCCCTCCCTTCTCTCTATCCTAATTCCATCTGTCTTTCGTTTATGGTAACTTAGTGTATAAAATGACATGAATGGAATATTAAATATAGGTCAGCTTGCGTATCTCAAGGTTTTTCTTAGAAAGGCAGTACACGTTTTATTGAGTTGTGGAAACGCGTGTATGCTGCAGTAGGCTTTTACTATCAACGTGGAACGTTATAATTTGCAGACGAATTAGAAAACAAGGGGAATTTCGAGTACAGTCATTGTGACAGCACTGTTCTTTACCATTCTTCTTTCCTTTTATTGAAGTTATTTGTTAGGCTTTACATTTACTTTTTAATTTATATATGTGGATGAGAATTTCACACGACAACGATGAAGAAGAGGAAGAAGAAGAAGAAGTTTGTTTCTGACGTTATGACTCAAGTTATGAATGAATTCGAGATAGACAGATCATTTATTAGTGTGTATCACCCAATTTTGAACGGGGAAATTGAGCGTTTAAATCGCTCTCTTAAACAAATGCTTGGGAAAGTAACTGCGAAATACCCACATGACTGGGGCAGAGTGCTCCCAGCTGTATTGTTCGCTTATCGTGAGATACCGACCGAACATACAGGATTTGCGCCGTTTGAGTTAGTCTTTCGTACCGAACCAAGAGGGCCCATGTCTATACTGAAACAGCTATTGGTTGGAGCTGACATGCCTGACGATGTGCAAACCTCCTACCAATACGTGATTAACCTTAGAAAAAAAATTATCGACGCATGCCAGATAGCAGTAGAAGCGTCAGAGAAAGCTAAACTTAAATCTAGATTATTTGTTAACCAGAACAGAAAACTGCGCCAATTATGGCCAGGTGATGAGGACTATGTATTGTTACCCAACAAAGATAATAAATTACTTGTATCTTGGAGAGGACCATATACTGTACTGGAAAGATTGTCAGATGTTGATTACATTATATCTATTAAGGGAAAGGGAAAAACCTTTCACATCAACATGCTGCAACAATTTCATTTTCGTTCTCCACATCTTAAACCTATTTTTGAGGCTATCGACGAGCCTATTGATCGTCGCTATTCCTTAGCTGTCATACAGGGTTGTCTGAATTACCTAATATTCCTGAGTCTCTTTTGTCTGTCTACTTTACCTCTTTTATCTACTGAGACTTATAAAGATATTTCTATTTCACCAAATCTTGCTTCATATCAAAAGGATCAGATTTCTCTGTTACTATAATCTTTTCCTGATGTACTCACGAATATTCCTGGGCGTACAAATATCTATCTATAACCCTCCACTCCCAAAGGAGCATAGGCCTTCAACAAACACATGCCAAGTACTCCTGTCACGTGCCATCATCTCAAGTTCTTTCCACGTTCTCCTTATCATTTTCATCTCTTTTTCCAGCTCTCTTCTCCATGTGCTTCTTGGTCTACCTCTGCCTCTCTTGCCCTGGGGGTTCCAGAACAAGGACTGCCTTGTAATGCTATCAACAGGTTTCCTCAGTGTGTGTCCTATCCATCGCCATCGTCTTCTTCTCATCTCTTGTTCCACTGGCACTTGTCTGGTTCTTGTCATCAGTTCCACATTGGTAACCTTGTCATACCATTTTAATCCCTCTATTCTACGCAAGCACCCATTTATGAAAGTCTGTAGCTTTTTGGTTGTTGTCTTTGTTGTTCTCCATGTCTCAGAGCCATATAATAGTACTGACTTCACATTTGAGTTGAAGATTCTTATTTTCGTGTTAGATCCGATTTCTCTTGATCTCCATATATTCCCTAATGCCATGAAAGCTCCTCTTGCTTTTTGTATTCTTATTAGATATCATTGTCTGTCCCTCCAACTTTGTCTATATTGCTGCCAAGATATGTGTACGATTATGCATCTTGTATTGGTGCTTCTTCAAGTTCAACCCTGTTTTCATTACCTGCATTTATTCTCATTATCTTTGTCTTTTTACCTGTGTATTTTGAGACCCAATTGTTGTGACCTCCTCTCATCAAGGGTTTTCAATTTGTCCTGCATCTGATTACGGTTATGGGACAGAAGAGCCGTCATCTGCAAAATCCAGATCATCCAACTGCTTAGTCAGAGTCCACTGGATTCCGTTTCTGTTGTGTGTTGTTGTTGTTCTCATAACCCAGTCTATTGCTAGTAAGAAAAGAAATGGAGACAAGAGGCATCCCTGTCGCACTCCTGTTCTTATCCCAAATGGTCTATAATTTTGCGTTGTTGCATATCTCTTGAGTTTCATTTTTACTTTGGCTATCAGAAGGTGGTGATCTGATGCCACATCTGCTCCTCTATATACCTTTACATCCTGCAATGATGATCTAAACTTCTTGTTTATGCATATATGATCAATCTGATTTTTTGTTCTATGGTCTGGTGAAATCCATGTTGCCTTGTGTATTCTCTTATGTGGAAACATGCTTCCTCTTATAGCCAGTTGATTTGAAGCGCAAAAGTTTGAGAATAGTTCCCCATTTTCATTCATTATTCCTAGCCCATGTTTTCCCATGACTTCTTCAAAGCCGGTGTTGACTATACCTATCTTTGCATTCATGTCACCCATCAAAATTGTGATTTCTCTTCTTTTTACTTTTTCCATAATTTCCTGTAGTCTAGTATAAAATGCTTCTTTCACAGACTCTTCTTTGTCATTAGTTGGTGCATAACATTGGATGACATTTACATTTATTTTCTTTTTAGCTGTTTTAAAAGTAGCTGTTATTATTCTGGGTCAAACGGCTTCCCATTCAATGAGTGTGTCACAGTATAAATATTATAAAATATTAAGTTGGTCACGCTGTAGAGTGACAACCTTGATACTAATTTAAAAGCCGTTTGGTCATGTGACCTGTACGGAAGTGCGCCCAAATTCTGGCGGGGAAAGCAGTTGAGTTTCTGGCTACCGACCGGAGAGGCCGCTGTGTTGTTCCCTTTCAGCATTTTGCTGGGATTATTGGATGCCATTGTTGTTCATTCAGGGTGCTTGTCATTTATTCATATGGTCAGATTTGGTTATACATGTCTAGAACAGTGGTGTACTTCTATCTGCATTATTTTCGTAGTTCATTGATGAGAAGTCATTTATAGTTATCATAGTGCAGGACTTAGCCGGTGAGCGAAAGTCATTATGTTGGTTATTCAGTATGACGTACCCGCGAGTGTTGATAATGATAGTTTGAGTTGTTGATTATTGCAAGTGATTTTGGCATTCCTGTTGCATTGTATTGCATTTGTATTTCGAGCCGTGTGTGGCTTCATTGTGTGCACAGCTAAAAAGGGAACTTAACCTGTTTCAGGTGTTATAGTGAGTTTATGTCAGCTAGTCTCTGTTGTGGCCGTACCCTTGGATAATGAGTCTTAATATTGCTAGTATTATGATGCATATGTTGTTGGTGATAAATCCACAATAGTACTAGTCTCTTGACATAGTGCTTTCTGTGCTTCTTTAGATAACATAAGAGCTACCACTTCACTGTGGTGTGAACTTACGTCTTCATATCCTGAGGACAGCACCAATCCACATGTGATGAGTTTCTTCTTGTCTACCCCCTTCCACTTTGTTTCACACATTCCCAGAACCTCGATTTTATATTCCCTCATTTCTGCTGCTACTTGTGCCACTTTACCTTGTTCGTTTAATGTCCGAACATTCCAGGTGCCAAATCTGGAAGTTCTCCTAGAAGAAAGAAGGTTAGTCAGTAACACAGACTCCTTTCGGCTTTCTCTGTGTTGCATGATACGCCTCCTGCGAGAGGACCTTCCCCTGTCTTGGATGGCTGTGTTTTATTTTCCTTAATTGACTTGTCCATATTTGTTGAAGTTTTTTGGGGTTTAAATTTTTTACAGGATGGGGTAACCAGCCTCATGCCCAACCCTCCTTAGTCGCTTTCTACGACATGCTTGACAGGGAACAGTGTTTCTATTCTTTGCCCCCCTTTCCAAAATATCATTGAACATTACATTCTACTTACTGATTTCAGATCATCTAAAATTCAAATAGGATTCACTGAAATTTCTTTCCTTGGTCACGAAGTGGAAGGCGGTTTTCTTAAACCGGATGATTCCACTATCTCTAAGATCCTGAATCTGGAAATTCCTAAGACAAAAAAAACAAGTTCGCAGTCTTTTGGGTCTTGTCGGATTCTACAGAAAGTTCTTACCTAATGTTTCAGAAATTACTTCAGTTCTGTCTTCGTTATTAAGGAAGAACTCTCCAAAATAAGATTGTTTGGACTCATTCATGCGATGAGTCATTGAATTTATTGAAAACATGTTTTCTAGATCACCAATTTAAAGATTGCCTGATACTAGATTTCCTTTTATCTGCTTCGGGGATAGGTGGTACACTTTTGCAGAGCTTCGAAGATTATCTTCATCCCATTCTATGTCAGTCGAAAATTGACACTTACAAAAAAGAAATATCCTATCGTCGAGCGGGAACTACTCGCGGTAGTGTATTGTTTTGCAAAATCGCAGCGCTATCTTATTGGTGCGAAATTCGTCCTGGAAGCGGATCAACGTGCGTTATCTTATCTCAAAACAGCTAAATTTCATAATGAGAGGGCGGCCAAGTCAGCAATGGCGCTCCAGCCATATGACTATGAAATCAGAGCAATTAAGGAAAGTCAGAACGTATTTGCTGATGTACTGTCTAGGTGTGTAAAAGACCCACAATCAGCTAACAACACGGCAAATGCAATAACTGATGTGACGTTACAGCAAACTGATCCACGAAATTGTCACCAGGTTAACCAATAGAGCGTGTACAACATGTGCACAGATTTTTCTGACTATGCTTGTTATTGCTTGAAACTGATGAGTTATTACTGCTGCTTCTTAACGAATACTTACTTACTTACTTAGTCGTTTCCCTTCTACCGTGAGGTGTAGAGGTTTGGAAGAGAGAGCGCCAGACTATCCTATCGGCTGTCTTCCTCCTGGCCTGGTTCCATTCTAGTCCTCGGTCCTTCAAAGATTGTCTAATGTTGTCCTCCCAGCGGACTCTGGGTCGTCCTGGGAGTCTGGATCCCTGGCTCTTTGTTTCCCATGCTTGTCGTGGTAGCCGATCTTCTCCCATTCTGCAGACATGGCCAAACCATCTTAGTTGGGACTGTTCTACTTGGGTCTGCAGGGGGTGGGATTTAAGGCCTTGACGTATCGTCTGGTTGCGTACCATGTCTCTTCTTGTTACTTCAACCACCTTCCTCAGATACCTCATTTCTGAGGTTTGCATCTGGCTTTTGTGGGTTGTAGTCATTGCCCATGAATCGCATCCATATGTGAAGACTGGGACATAGGTGGAGCGGTATACAGCCATCTTCGTTTTCTTACCAACCTCTCTCTTGCTGAGGAATCCTCGATTTATGGCCTGAAAAAGTCTCCCAGCTGCTGCTTTTCGAGTGGCCAACTCTTCTTTGATGCCTCCCTTTTGGTCAATAATAGCTCCGAGGTATTTAAAGTGGTCGACCTGCTCCAGGACCTATTCTCCCAGCTTAATCTGATGTCTTCTTTCTTCTCGTGTTATCACCATGGATTTTGTTTTAGAGCTGCTTATGATCATCCCTCTCTTCTCCAGCTCTTCCTTCTAGACTTGCAGGTTGAATTGGAGATGTGCCTCTGATTTAGCAATCAGGGCAACATCATCAGCAAATGCCAACTCCGAAATACAGACCTGTCTCATCTTCCAGTACCCCACTGAATACTTTCTTGTTCTCTCCTTACATGCCTTAACGACATCGTCCATGAGGAGTATGAAAAAGTAAGGTGACAGGATATCACCTTGTCTTACACCAGTGGTGGTCCTGAACTCTTCTGACTTATGGTTTGCTGTCCTCACATAATTTCTGCAAGACTTGTAGAAGCTCTGTATAGCATATGAACATATTCTTTGATGAACACAATTATTACACTCTAGCATATTGTTTCAGCGATAAGATGTAATAAATCGCTCAGTGATGCTATTAACACTGTTTGCTTGTATGGACCATGATCACTCAGCACATGATTATGATGAATCCTGAAATCGTCGGTTGCAAGTTATACCTTGTATTGCTCAGCTGATCAGATGGATGTCATAAACCTTATGTACTTTATCCATACACTGCGTATGTGCATGAACCACACATTAATTGCTTGACTACGAATAACCTAACAGTCTGAAACATTTCAGTGCGAAAATGCATTTAATTTATACATTGTGAACTAAGCGAAAGTTAAGGGAATTAACTCATGATAGCTTATCATGGACTACAAAGGGACATAACTTAATAAATGGGAACTTGTAATTTTAGAACTTTGTCTAATTGGAAATGGAACATTCTTGATTAACTTTAATTATTGATGGAACTTTCATTATAACGTGGAAGATAATCATGGACATGGGTGAGTATAAAAAATTGTCGCGGGACTTTAGTTGGTTATTAGTGAACCAGTACGGATGACATTTACATATTAATGCTTTAAATACGGTGCTTTAATTAGCTGTTAATTAGTTTTAATTAGCTTGATGAGATTCTGTCTTTGACATAAGTCAGTACAACACTCACACTAATTATATAAATGAACACTATAATTGTTTTCACAACAAGTTCGTAAGTTATACCATACATCAGCGTAACTTTACCTGATTGGACACAACTTTGTCATTTTAGAACCAAAAAAAATTGACACCACAGTATACCTTATGGTACAGGTTCTCAAGATGTACACATGACAATAATCTTTTCTCGTATGATGACGCAATCATTCATATTACACATGGGATTGTCTGCCTAACTTCGCCTGTTTACGTTTTTTTAAAACATTTTTATGTTCTGTAATGCTATGAATCATTGCTTTTAACAAATGAGCAGTCGTTTGACAACTGAAACTTGACTTGACTGCACGGCCGTAGATACGGAAAGGGGGGGGGNGGGGGGGGGGGGAGGGGGGGGGGGGGGGGGGGGGGGGGGGGGGGGGCGAGGGGGGGAGTATACTGTACCGGTACCAAAATAGTGCATTACATTTTTTTTTAAATTAAACACCCCCCAATTAATAAAGTGTTTTCTACGGACCTGCTTGACTGATAGGTGTGTTACTGGATGGTGTGCTGTATGTGAGTTGATGTATTGCTACCATTATATTTTAAGGGGTTGTGGAAACTTACTCATGGCTACCTCACGTTGGTGTTAAAGGGATTTTGTCTTGAGTAGACATTGTCTCATATACCATTGTCCACATTTTTAGTGTTAAATTGCCTACCCTGTGGCAAACCTGGGTGCTATTCTAGTTCTTACTACCTGTGAAATTTGATGTTACCATATTTCCCTCTGGTGATTTGGTGCTCACACCACATGAATAATGAAAACTTTGTTTTCATTTTTTTTTGCCGGGGGGGGGGGGGGGGGGGTGGGGGTGTGTTGGGGGGGGGGGGGGCGGGGGGTGGGGGGGGGGGGGGGGGGGGGGGGGGGGGGGGGGGGGGGGGGGGGGGGGGGGGGGGGTGGGTCGGTTTCTGGGGGTGGGGTCGGCGGGATGGCTGGGGGGGGGGGGGGGGGGGGGTTGTTGTGATGTTAGGATTAAAATTCATAACGATTATGTGGGAATTCTGCTCGACAGAGTTCCATTACTTATTATTTTATTACAGATTGACTCAAAATAAACGGAAATGATGTCATACCGGGATACTACGGTAGCAGACGCCAATTTGAGCAGAAGTTTGGTTTTATCGTCTGCAAGGGAGAGATGCCGATTGTGTTTTAATGCGAGAGGTCGCATATGTGTTTGCTCCTGCAGTCTGCTGTGTTTTCCCTGACTTTTACCATCACTAGGACACCAATATACTCAGTTGAGGTGTTCCTAACTTCTTTGAATGTCAGGGAGTAATTTTCATTATTGTGTCGAATGTTTCAATATATTTAACTGTTGAGAATGCAAGGACAGCGTCTCCATAGCAGAACGGACTGCCTGACGACATTATGAAGACTGCACATTACTACCTTTACCATTGGGCTTAAACATATTATTATACTTGATGGAGTTATGTAACAGTACCTGAATAAGTTGTATCTCGTGAACTTTGAAGAGGTGTAACGCTTATATTGGCATTCAAGTTGATAGTGTCTGTCGACATACCCTTATGTGCTTATTTGGCCACGGACATTGTTCCGCTTATTATATCAACTTTAGTGATAGACGGCACACATCACAAAGCTAATGTCATTATGACCTGCTGGTAGTTTATCCAGTTCTCCCATGACTTACTCCACTCTTCCCCTTTGGACATTTTCAACCCTGGTCACCTGACCAATCGTAGCCTCTGCCTGTGCCACCCATGACATCTCCCTCTTGATTCTTGCTCCTTCGATATCAGCTACGTTCTCATGTAGGCAGTGTCTTTTGTAGGTGGTTACCCGCATATATGCTTTTACCTGGGCCATCGCATATCTGGATCTAATCCGCAGCAATCCGAGCATGTATCTCATTGTCACTGGTGATGTGGAGAACCCTGGGGTAGTCCCGGGCAAATGCGCATTGGTTCTGATGTCCAAGTTCCCAAGCAAAATGCAACTGATCTCTCCATTCAGGCAGCTGCTATCCACCTTGTTATCCAAGGGTTTACACCACATGCCATGATACAGTCTATTAGGGTTGCAAAGTCAATTTATTTATTTATTATTTATATATTAAATTATTTATTTGTTATTTATATATTAAATTATTTATTTATTATTTATATATTAAATTATTTATTTATTATTTATATATTAAATTATTTATTTATTATTTATATATTAAATTATTTATTTATTATTTATATATTAAATTATTTATTTGTTATGAGATACTGGTTTTTTTCAACACTCAGCTGAAACCATCTAACCAGCACCTTTTCAGGAAGTAAAAAGGGTTTATGACGGTAAACATTTGTTTTTATTTTGCTCTCTTCTCTGCCTTAAGTTCACAGAAAGTGAAAACAGAAAAATGATAATGAAGTCAGTCCTACAATTGAATAGTTCATTAAAAAGCATCATCAGCCACAGCCACATAAATGTGAAACAAAGATAAGAAAAATAGAACTTCTATATGAAAATGGTGCCAGGGGGATTACAACACTTGCTTCTTGAGGCAAAGGGACATAGTTTGAAAACAGGTCACATCACAATCCATTCTACGTAGATTTAACAGTAGGTAGCTGACTCTGCTCTGAGTTAGGGAAGGCAAAGGCAGCGAACAAGGGAATTGGTCGCCCCAACTCAAGATAAGTCAGACCTGGTATAGATGTATTTTCAAAATAAAAATGTTGCCTCGTATTGGCAAGGTGCGCACCATTCAACCTAGACACAGGGCCTGTCAGTTATATTAGGGTGCATTTCCAAATATAAAAGGGCATGCAGTCTGGTTGTTGAAATCTAATGCTTCACTTGCCTAAGGAATAAATAAGTAAGTAAATAAAGGTAATTAACAATCACCTGTAGGAGATATTCATTATTTATTTTATCACTTGCCTAATTTTACTTATTCAAAAGTATTTTAAAAAACCCACTGTGCTTCACCACAGTACACAAACTACGTAGCAGCAGCGAGGATCCCAATGTGTGTATACGGGATCACACATTCTATAAATATTTTTGTGCACACCGTCATTTGCGCACTTTTCTTTGTCGAATGTTACTATTTTCGGAAGAGTATGTATAAGGGAGACAATACAATTAATGTCTAACTTTCTACCAAAGTTGCATCCCTTAGCGTTACTGACAGAAAAAGCTGGGATTTGATATATACTGATGATTCATCTACTTAAACAAATTGTCACAGAAACCACCACTACAAGAACATGTGAATGCTTGGTGCAGACTTCCTGCAAGGGGATCAGCTGCTGTGGTGATGGCATGTTCTGCAAGGGGCGCAAAGAAAAATAATGATTTATCTACTTGACATTATCAATCTCAGATCCGCTGAAGTGAGAGGGACTTAAAATGATGGTGATGAAAACACTGCCTAATAGCACTGAATCCCTCAAAGATTAACAATGAAAGAGGTAAAGAAAAATACAATGACAAAGTGAAGGGCGGAATGGCTAAGAGGTATGGTGTTGGCCTCAAATTATAGAGGATAGTGTTCAATTCTCAGTAGACGGAATATAATTTATTAGATTACTAGTGCTAACTCCACCTAGGCCGGTCCCAAGCCGGCTGAAAAAGGAGGAGGGCGGCCTGCATGGACGCCGTAAGGAGGCAGCCCCTCCACCATGCAAAGGCACAACAGGCCAATCACCTGTTTGATTTAAAACATGATTACACGAAATACAAAAGAGAAAACTGGACTGATTCTAAAGGCGACGAACTGGAATGGACTACGATTTATGGAACTTGGAACACAAGAAGTATAAATAGGAAAGAAGAGGAGCTGGTGGAAGAGATGAAGAAAGCAAAACTAGAAATCCTGGCTATTACGAAAACAAAGAAAAAGGGACAAGGAGTCATGGATCTCGATGGCAACACGCTGCTCTACAGTGGTGTACCCACATCTGAAAGAGCTAAAGCGGGCGTGGGTTGCATTGTGGCCAAAAACCAGAAAGATGGTATCAAGGGATGGAACTTTGTCTCGGAGCGCATTATGGTTGTAAAACTAAAAGAAGGAGAAACCATAGTCAACCTGGTCATAGTGTATGGGCCAAATGAGGATGAGAGAACAGAGGTCAAGGAGGAATTCTTCGAGCTGCTTTAAAGGACAGTGGATGACTGCCTAGATGAAATTATCATGCTCGGAGATTTCAATGCCAGAGTTGGAAATGACCATGCTAGATGGGGTGGAGTTATCGGAAGATGCTAGATGGGGTGGAGTTATCGGAAGATATGGAGAAGATACTCTCAATGACAATGGAAAGCGACTCATTAGATTCTGCAGTGAGCAGAATCTGATCATTACCAACACATAAGCGCATATATGCATACACTAGGTGTGAACCAACAAAGAATGATAAGTCAGTGATCGACTATGCCATTGTTAGGAGGAGCTCATTCAAATATGTCCGGGATGCTAGAGTCTGGAGGGGGCCAGAGATTGGAAGTGATCACTACCTGCTTACAATCAAAAGAACAACTGAAAGAGTTGCTCAGCCTAGGAACTGCCCAGCATCACGCAAGAAACCAAGTAAACGAACGGAAGAAATGAGCATTACGACCTACAAGCTGAGAGCCAGAAATTAAGACCAGATATCAGGGGCTTATTGCTACAGCGGTGAGAAACACAGAAGAACAACCGGATGACTTGGAAACCCTGTGGCTTAAATTCAAGAACATCATAAAGGCAGCTGCTGCAGAAGCATGTGGTGAAGTCCGTCTTGGGAACAAGAGAAAGAGGACACCTTGGTGGACAGAGGAAGTCAAAGAGAAAATAAGAGAGAAGAAAATGGCATGGAAACAATACTTAGGAGCTAAAAACACAGCAGGACAAATGGAGAAATATAGAGAATATGTGATACTCAGAACAGAAGCAAAGAACAAGGTGCTAGCAGCAAAACAGAAGTCTTGAGAAGAATTTGGAGAAAAGCTAGAAAAAGATGCGCAAGAAAACCAGAAATTGTTCTATAAGACCCTAAAGAACATGAGGAAGGAAAAACAATGCCCTCTCAAATTTATAAAGGACAAGCAAGGCAAATTGCTTACTGCCTCGAAGGAAGTAATGGAAAGATGGAAAGAATATTTCTTAGAACTCCTTGATGGTGAGCAAGGTCAAGCATCAGAAATGATAACCACTAGCACAGAAGAGGAAACACATGATGATGAAGATGACATAAAGATGGAAGAGCTGAAGGCAGCACTGGAGAAAATCAAGATGGGCAAAGCAGCAGGGCATGATGGTAAAACACCAGAAATGGTTAAGTACATGGGAGCATCAGGTGACCTATTACGCTTAAGGGTCCTATAGGCAGCGTGGTGCAACAAGACCATACCAAAGGATTGGGAGATTGCCATCATAACACCAATTTTCAAAAAAGGTGACAATCGACAATGTGGAAACCACAGAGGCATATCCCTTCTCAGTGTCCCAGGTAAAATCTACTCTAGAATCCTAGAGCAGAGACTCCGACGCCTAGCTAAGCCACAATTGGATGAGATCCAGTGCGGATTCTGAGCAAACCGAAGTACTCAAGACCTAATCTTCCCACTCAGACAGCTGAGTGAAAAGGCTCTTGAGTAAAAGAGTGAGATCCATCTTTGTTTCAAAGATCTGGAAAAGGCGTTTGACAGGGTCCCCTGGAGCAAACTTTGGGACTGTTTGGCAAGGAAGAACATTCCAGCACCTGGACGATGTTATCAAGGCATGTAAGAAGAGAACAAGAAAGTATTCAGTGGGGTATTGGAAGATGAAACAGGTCTATATTTCAGAGCTGGCATTTGCTGATGATGTTGCCCTGGTTGCTAAATCAGAGGCACATCTCCAATCCAACCTGCAAGTCTGGGAGGAAGAGCTGGAGAAGAGAGGGATGGTCATAAGCAGCTCTAAAACAAAATCCATGGTGATATCACGAGAAGAATGAAGACATCAGATTAAGCTGGGAGAACAGGTCCTGGGGCAAGTCGACCACTTTAAATATCTCGGAGCTATTATAGACCGAAAGAGAGGCATCAAAGAAGAGTTAGCCACTCGAAAAGCAGCAGCTGGGAGACTTTTTCAGGCCATAAATCGAGGATTCCTCAGCAAGAGAGAGGTTCGTAAGAAAACGAAGATGGCTGTATACCGCTTCACCTATGTCACAGTCTTGACATATGGATGCTGTGATAAGAATTTTTTATGGTAGTTAATTTAAAGGTTGACAAAGTGAAGTCCAGCTGTGTAAGTTCCTTGAGTCTAATTGGTGATGATGATGTTCTCAGGGTCCCTATCCGCTACCTCTCTTCGATCTCACTCTATGCAAAATAATCTCTGTGATGTTGTGTGGCAAGTGTCTAGGGTAATGTATCTATTGTGATGTATGAACAATGTCAAACATAACTTTAACTCAATAAAAGTGAAGTAAGTAAGACTGTTGGTAAAGTTATATTAATATATTACAATTTTTTTTTCCTGTACCTCAATTCTTTTGGGACAGGAATGTTTTCAAATCAAGAAAATTTTATTTACAACATATAAATAAATAAAGAGGACCCTTTGTCCATAACTGGTATATTAAAGTGTCACTGAATATGTATCCCGCAGTCTGATTTAATACTTTCTATAACAAATAGTCAATTATGTGAGGATCTGTTGGTATCATCACGCCCACAGGAATTTCTGTTCGGGTTGTGGAAATTGTTAAAATGAGATATCATATTCCCATTTAAAGGGACTTGACCTGACAGCCTGTCTGAGGTGGATGACTGTAGACTATGCAAGGTCAACACAATAGTCGTCTTCTGACCACAGATGCAGCATGCAGCTTTACTGAGGATTCAATGTACACAAGGTCTGCCTGCACCAGGTTTCCTGCCACCACTAAGTAATAGGCAATATAACCCTGAAAAGAAGAATATTCCCTCCCTTTTATATGCTGGCTATAACAATTCCACAACTAATCAATACTAAGATTACCTGTGGTCAGTCATGTGTGCGAACCATTTGCACCAGACCCTATTTTCTTTGACTTCACTCCGTCCTGTGTTTACATTCTTCTTCCCATATGGCTGCAACGCCCCTGTCACCTTAAGCATTGATTGCCCTCCCTAAAATCAGCTGGGGTATACAATTTTCTTCTTGTGACCTGTTAAATCTTTTGTTCAAACATCCTAGGTATGTTTTCATGTGTTATTGAACACTGTGGCACTGCAGAAGATTGCTTTTCTACAGTGGCTGCATTCTGGTCATCGTTATCTCCCAAGTAGCAGTATCGAATTACAATGTATCGGCATATCTGGGTAATTTTTTTGTAATTAATGGTAGTTCTAACCTGACTAAAATATTAGTAAATTAAATTTTTCTACGTCAAGATAATGTTATTAAGTGGGAATCTTTAGGTATATATATTAATCAATATCAGCGCTATCATTCATGATATCCCTTTCTTTCTAATTCCCTGTAGTTATTGAGAAATAAATTCTTTAATTTTGGACAAAAACACAAAATCGGCGTTTTGCCCACTACAACCAAGATTTTTGGTCTCTACCAAAAACGAGATAACAATTTGATTGGTCGTTAATTTTAACTACGTCCTTCGACAAATATTAGGGTGGGTGTGTGTGTGTATGGGGGTAGTAACTTTTAACCTGTGGTAGTAGAAAAATTTAAATTCTCTAGTTAAATTTTTAGCGGCAAATGGACTTTGCCCCTCAGACAAATTTCAAATATAGTTATTTATAGACTGTAAAAATGCATTAACTAGGTTATGAAGCGGGAAGTTATTTGAGCGTGGGGTACACAGATCCATTTCACTACAGATGCGAGTCATGGGCAATGACTACAACTCACAAAAGCCAGATCCAAACCTCAGAAATGAGGTATCTGAGGAAGGTGGTTGAAGTAACAAGAAGAGACATGGTCCGCAACCAGGCGATACGTCAAGGCCTTAAATCCCACCTCCTGCAGACCCAAGTAGAACAGTCCCAACTAAGATGGTTTGGCCATGTCAGAAGAATGGAAGAAGATCGGCTACCACGACAAGCATGGGAAACAAAGAGCCAGGGATCCAGACCCCAAGGACGACCCAGAGTCCGCTGGGAGGACAACATTAGACAATGTTTGAAAAACCGAGGACTAGAATGGAACCAGGCCAGGAGGAAGACAGCCGATAGGATAGTCTGGCGCTCTCTCTCTTCCAAACCTCTACATTTCACGGTAGAAGTGGAACGACTAAGTAAGTAAGTATCACTGTTATTAATTCTGGCGGCATTTTTTTTTTAATGCCCCTTCTGGGGTTCAAAATGAGGTCTAATGACTTTATTAGGTTTAATGTGTTAAGGTGTGTGATCCCGGCCCTGGCTAAGACCCGGCATACTCTAGAAATGATCCCTAAAAGTATGACACTTTGATCTTAGCCAAATTTTTTTTTTTTTTTTTTTTGGTCCTCGCTTGAGGTCGCATATTTTTTCCTCGCATGAGGTCGCATTATCCCCGCCCTGGTCAAGACCACATGTCCCAACACAAGAAGACCCAATGACAACATGTGTCACCGTAGTGATCTTCTGTGTTCTCACACAAGAGACCTAATGACACATGAATGTCACTGTACCGGTCCCCGTGTCTAGACACATGATCCCAGCCAGAATGGGGTTTTTTTTATTCAAGTTTTTTTTTTTTTTTTTCTCGCTTGAGGTCGCATATTTTTTTTTTTTTTTTTTTTTTTTTTTTTGTTTTTCCTCGCTTGAGGTCGCATATTTTTTCCTCGCATGAGGTCGCATTTACCCACCCAAACCCGGCCCTGGTCAAGACCACATGTCCCAACACACGAAGACCCAATGACAACATGTGTCACCGTAGTGATCTTCTGTGTTCTCACACAAGAGACCTAATGACACATGAATGTCACTGTACCGGTCCCCGTGTCTAGACACATGATCCCAGCCAAAGGCCAGATATTAGGCCGTGGGGTTTTTACAGCTTTATTCAAGTTTTTTTTTTTTTTTTCTCGCTTGAGGTCGCATATTTTTTCCTCGCCGATTAAAAATTCAAACTGGTCGTGAAGTTATTATCCATTGAAAGAAACACAAGTATATAGATATTTATTGCTCCAAACTGAAACCCGTCAAGGAATTTAATGTAATAGAGAAAGATATACATAAATTTTTAATTTAAATATTTATTAATGCAACATTAATTTGCACAGGATAAAATTAATATATTTTTTATATATTAATTTTAAACAAATTGAAATCTTCTTAACAAACACTAAAACTAAAGCAAAAAAATAGCATCCTAATTTTTCATTTACATTGTTACCCCTGGGTATTAATTATTATTATTAGTTACTTCCCCTGACTTTAATAGCTTTCAGTGCATGTATCTCCTTTTTCGTTTGCACTTATATAATCACATAAATATCTCTGTTAAAGCTGGTAGTCCGCCTCATGTCTGAAGATTACAATTTGTCCTCTTCCGTTTAGAGTTTAGATGGTAGTGTGCATCATTTTGTGTGTGAACTAGATGCTCTGCAAACTTTTTTGTTTCTCCATCTTATTCTGATAACCTCTTTTTGTCTCTTCGAAAGTTCTGCTTCATCAGGCTGAAATAACTTACCACCTTCCTTTGTCAATCTTTTAGCCTCTTCATTGCCGGCGATGTTACTATGAGATGGGATCCATTGGATTACAACTCTTTTGAATCCTTGACATAGTTTGTGGAGCACCACTCTTACTTAATCCAGGTCTGCATTATTTTGGCTTTTCAGCGTTGCAGCTACGGACAGTACATCAATGAAGAAAGCAACTTATCTCTCTGTGCTTTCCTCTGTCATTATAATCTCTGCTGCAGTTTTCAAGGCCTCTGCTTCTGCTGTGAAATTAAGTGAGAATTGTCCTGTTGCCACTGACAGCTTTTTTGAGGGCACCAGTGCAAGCTCAGAAAGACACCTCCAGCTCCATTTTCTGTTGCATTAGTTGCTGATCAATCTGTTGAATGGGTAATGTTTCACTATGTATTTTATCGCTAAGGATTGTCTCTCTGTTGTAGTCTGACTATTATTTCTCTCAATTCCAAGAGTGTTTTCTATAATTTCAGGAAAACGATGTTGTATCCAAACTGGAAACGTGTGTGCAGTGTAGAAGGGTTTAATTGTTGATACTGCATTTGTGGGAATTCCTCTTTGTTGTGGTTGATTTTACAAAGATGCTTCGCTGGAGTCTTTGCCTCAAAAAATCCAAACTATGTAGACATTACTTTTGAAAGCCGTTTGACTTGGAAAAAACAAGTTGAAATATACAGTGAGAGCAAAGCAAACGAATGGCAATTCTGAAAAACCTTGCTGGAACTGCTTTGGGTGCAGATGCAAGAGTGCTAAAGACGTAATACACAGGGCGAGTTAGACCAGTCCTAGAAACAGCATTGCAGCATGGGCAACAGTAGCTAAGTCAAACTTCGATAAAATCAACAAACTCCCCAAAATCGAGAAATGAGAATTATAATGGGAGGCATGAAGTCAACACCTACAAAATAACTTACTTACTTACTTACTTAGTCGTTCCCCTTCTACCGTGATTTGTAGAGGCTTGGAAGAGAGAGCGCCAGACTATCATATCGGCTGTCTTCCTCCTGGCCTGGTTCCATTCTAGTCATCGGTTCTTCAAAGATTGTCTAATGTTCTCCTCCCAGCTGTGGTAAAGTGGGATGTTATAAATATTTATAGGGGACATAGTGTACTGACTGAGATCAGCTGTGAAGGTATCTGTATCTAATAAGTGTGGTGTATTTACAGATGACCTTACTTGCTACCACATTTTTACCTCAGTCAGAATTATTCTGGAATAGTGTGATGACTACGTTAAATGTCTAGGGTTATGAAAATGATGAAGTGTAAGTCACAACAACAACAGACAGATAAACAATTTAATTTATTCCACAACACTTTACAACACTGTGACACTCACACACATATAACACTCTATAAGACTATCTTAAATGAGTCAAGTTTAAAAATATATGTATTAATTCTTGTCAATAATGGATATCCTGATTCAACTACACAGTGAACCAGGAATCACAATCAAATGTAATTACAAGTATTATTTACACAATTTATATATATGAACTTTGTATTGACATAGTTTATTATTATTATTCTATGTGTGTAATTTGTGCAGTAGTAATATGAGGTAATACTGGTTGTGTTCAAGCTTGGTTGTTGTTTTTCATCATGACTTCAAGTGTTTGATTATCGGGGAAATAGTATTGGGAAACTTTCACAGTTCCTGTCATTTGAACCAATTAAGTGTCCCTCTGTGGTTAACAAAATGTCAATTTTTGAGGGGGCACATAATGTTGAGCTACTCTGGCCACAGAAGCTTAACTTTCGTGATGGCGGCAGGAAAAGACTCCTCTGCTCGATTGCTTCCTGTGTTCTAGAGACACCTCACTGGTCGCTATCTGGACCAAGGAGTATGCTGTCAGCCTCTGGATTTCAGCAAAACTCAGACCAAGGGCTGCTTCAATAACTAGGACCACAGTCCCTGAAACAAGAAGGTTGTACCTCCTACTTCAGATCTAATTTATAATCTATTTCTACACTGAACACAATACAGAACAAACACTGAGTTCAGAGCGGTAGGCCAACTGCTATCTTCATCTGAAACAATTTACACCAGTATACTCCTCCCTAATGGTTACTACGCCTCTGCAATTCCAGCATTAGTTCCTTCTAGTCAATAAGATAGGTGTCAGTGTACTGTTTGGCAATTCCATGCAGTTTTACTTTTCTCCGACACCTCCTGTTCAGGTTGGAGCAATATTTAGGCTTTGCCTCATGTTGGCTAC
This sequence comes from Oreohelix idahoensis, assembly GCA_024509875.1. Classification (NCBI taxonomy): domain Eukaryota; kingdom Metazoa; phylum Mollusca; class Gastropoda; order Stylommatophora; family Oreohelicidae; genus Oreohelix; species Oreohelix idahoensis. Next base: position 108,751 of record JAMPIV010001976.1, on the reverse strand, counting down.
TGAACCACACACATATACAGACATAAATTATTAATTTACATTCAATTTTCATTAAAAAGATATCGAATATATCAAGCTTACCACAATTCATGGAAATAATACACAGATACGTTGACTGGCGATGAATAATGGCACAAATTATGGCACAAATTCCGATCTGCCTCTGTCCCAGACTTTTATTTAGAAAAATATGATCTGGCTCTCAACGCACTATTTCTTAGTAAGTTTATTTTAAAGTGTGGCACTGACCTGACGCTCCTAATTGACTATATTGGCGGGTCTAACCAATCGGGCCATGTCTACCCAAGCGTTTGAAAAAAAAGTACCCTTCCTTCCGTCTCCCCTAACAACAAAAAATAGTATTTATAGTCCGACTAATCGTGTTTAGCCTTACATTTATTTCTATCCAATCAAATAGGAGGTAACATGTTGGCCTATTTCCCGTACAATGGTGGTTTCAAAACCTGCCACTGCGCAATTCTGATTTTGGTGTTGTCTGACAGCACCACCATTTTATTTTGGCTATAATTTGTTAATTCCTAGACTATTTGCGTAACGTTTAACATATTCTTTGTCAGCAAGTCCTAAGGAACCCAATTATATAAATTTAAGGGAGCTAGGTGGTTGCGTTCAAAATGTGCATTTTCTTCTACCTCCTGTTCACTTCGATACGACGTGGTGTCTGGGTACTGTCAGGCTTTCAAACGTAAACCAGTATAATGTCATGTTTCCCAATAAGAATTTTTCAGGTTTTTAAACTTAACTCTCGTATGGGTAGTGTTTTTTATCACTGTCTATCTGAAAAAAAGTATTGCTTCTGGCCTTTCGCTTGGGGAGGGTGGCATTAATTGTATATCGCGAGACGCGTGTTTAGTGTTGCATGCGTTCCTGCTTTCAGCCCTCCCTTATCTCTATCCTAAGTTCATCTGTCTTTTCATCACGCCGTGTATAAAATGAAATTAATGGAAGTATTAATTTAGGTCATTACGCAGGGTGCCTAGCTCAAGGTTTTCTTAGAAATGCAGTACACGTTTTATTGAAGAAAGCGTGTAGTGATGCAGTAGGCTTTACTATCAACGTGAAAGCGTAAAAATATGCAGACGAAGCATAAAACAAGGGGATTTTTTGTACGCTATTGTGACAGCACTGTACTTTTACCATTTCTCTTTCCTTTTATTGAATTTATGTGTTAGGCTTTACAGTTACCTTTTAATTTATATATGTGGATTTAGAATGTTTCACGACACCAGCGGACTCTGGGTCATCCTGGGGGTCTGGATCCTTGGCTCCTTGTTTCCCATGCTTGTCGTGGTAGCCGATCTTCTCCCATTCTGCAGACATTTCCAAACCATCTTAGTTGGGACTGTTCTACTTGGGTCTGCAGGGGGTGGGATTTAAGGCCTTGACGTATCGTCTGGTTGCGGAGCATGTCTCTTCTTGTTACTTCAACCACCTTCCTCAGATACCTCATTTCTGAGGTTTGGATCTGGCTTTTGTGGGTTGTAGTCATTGCCCATGACTCGCATCCATATGTCAAGACTGGGACATAGGTGGAGCGGTATACAGTCATCTTCGTTTTCTTACCACCCTCTCTCTTGCTGAGGAGTCCTCGATTTATGGCCTGAAAAAGTCTCCCAGCTGCTGCTTTTCGAGTGGCCAACTCTTCTTTGATGCCTCCCTTTCGGTCAATAATAGCTGAGAGGTATTTAAAGTGGTCGACCTTCTCCAGCTCTTCCTTCCAGACTTGCAGGTTGAATTGGAGATGTGCCTCTGATTTAGCAATCAGGGCAACATCATCAGCAAATGCCAGCTCCGAAATACAGACCTGTCTCATCTTCCAGTACCCCTAGGAATACTTTCTTGTTCTCTCCTTACATGCCTTAATGACATCGTCCATAAGGAGTATGAAAAGGTAAGGTGACAGGATATCACCTTGTTTTACACCAGTGGTGGTCCTGAACTCTTCTGACGTATGGTTTGCTGTCCTCACATAATTTCTGCAAGACTTGTAGAAGCTCTGTATAGCATGAATCAGAGGTGCTGGAATGTGCTTCCTTGCCAAACAATCGCAAAGTTTGCTCCAGGGGACCCTGTCAAACGCCTTTTCCAGATCTATGAAACAAAGATGGATCTCACTCTTATACTCAAGGGCCTTTTCACTCAGCTGTCTGAGTGTGAAGATTAGGTCTTGAGTACTTCGGTTCGCTCGGAATCCGCACTGGACCTCATCCAGTTGTGGCTCAGCTAGGCGTCGGAGTCTCTGCTCTAGGATTCTAAAGTAGATTTTACCAGGGACACTGAGAAAGGATATGCCTCTATGGTTTCCACACTGTTGATTGTCACCCTTTTTTAAAATTGGTGTTATGATGGCAATCTCCCAATCCTTTGGTATGCTCTTGTTGTGCTACGCTGCCTGTAGAACCCTTAAGAGTAATAGGTCGCCTGATGCTCCCATGTACTTAACCATTTCTGGTCTTATACCATCATGCCCTGCTGCTTTGCCCATCTTGATTTTCTCCAGTGCTGCCTTCAGTTCCTCCATCTTTATGTCATCTTCACTATCATTGGTTTTCTCTTCTGTGCTAGTGGATATCATTTCTGATGCTTCACCATACTCACCATCCAGGAGTTCTGAGAAATATTCTTTCCATCTTTCCATTACTTCCTTCGGGGCAGTAAGCAATTTGCCTTGCTTGTCCTTTATAAATTTGAGAGGGCATTGTTTTTCCTTTTTCATGTTCTTTAGGGTCTTATAGAACAATTTCTGGTTTTCTTGCGCATCTTTTTCTAGCTTTTCTCCAAATTCTTCCCAGGACTTCTGTTTTGCTGCTAGCACCTTGTTCTTTGCTTCTGTTCTGAGTGTCACATATTCTCTATATTTCTCCATTGGTCCTGTTGTGTTTTTAGCTCCTAAGTATTGTTTTCATGCCATTTTCTTCTCTCTTATTTTCTCTTTGACTTCCTCTGTCCACCAAGGTGTCCTCTTTCTCTTGTTCCCAAGTCGGACTTCACCGCATGCTTCTGCAGCAGCTGCCTACAAAATAACTCGAAACGATTACGTGCCTCCAACGAATGGAGGATAGAGGAGACTAAGGGCCCAGCAACAAAATGAAATATTCAAGAGCCTAACAGACCATTTAATGTACCATAGAATAAATACTCTCACATGATCACGTGATCTCTTCTTGGTGAGGAGTAGTATGGTACTGCGGTATCAGAATCTGGAGATAATTCTGCAATTTTCTTCTTATTATTGACTTTATCTCATCATATGTTGCCCTGACTTAAAATACTAGTTTGTGTTGTGTTCCCTACTTCTTTGACACGTCTATCTGCCATCTCTTTTTAAGAATCTTGTAGTGGGCAGAGATCCATTACATTTTTTACATTAAACAAAAGTCTTTATTCTTGGTTTTCATTAGTGCTTCAGCTTGGCCGCTCTATTCCTTTCTTTTGTTTCTGAATGAAGTTTTGTCTGACAGAGAGTCTGTGAGGAACGTTTTCTTGTCTCTAACAGAGAGTCAGTGAGGTACACTATCTTGTCTCTAACTGAGAACCTGTGAGGAACACTATCTTGTCTCTAACAGAGAGTCTATGAGAAACACTATCTTGTCTCTAACAGAAAGTCTATGAGAAATACTATCTTGTTTATAACAGAGAGTCTATGAGAAACACTATCTTGCCTCTAACAGAGAGTCTATGAGAAACACTATCTTGTCTCTAACAGAAAGTCTATGAGAAATTCTATCTTGTTTATAACAGAGAGTCTATGAGAAACCCTATCTTGCCTCTAACAGAGAGTCTATGAGAAACACTATCTTGTCTCTAACAGAGAGTCTGTGTGGAACACTGTCTTGCCTCTAACTGAGAACCTGTGAGGAACATTATCTTGTCTCTAACAGAGAGTCTATGAGAAACACTATCTTGTCTCTAACAGAAAGTCTATGAGAAATACTATCTTGTTTATAACAGAGAGTCAATGAGAAACACTATCTTGTCTCTAACAGAGTCTATGAGGAACACTATCTTGTCTCTAACAGAGAGTCTATGAGAAACACTATCTTGTCTCTAACAGAGAGTCTATGAGGAACACTATCTTGTCTCTAACAGAGAGTCTGTGTGGAACACTATCTTGTCTCTAACAGAGAGTCTGTGTGGAACACTGTCTTGCCTCTAACTGAGAACCTGTGAGGAACATTATCTTGTCTCTAACAGAGAGTCTATGAGAAACACTGTCTTGTCTCTAACGAAAGTCTATGAGAAATACTATCTTGTCTCCAACAGAGAGTCTATGAGAAACACTATCTTGTCTCTAACAGAGAGTCTATGAGAAACACTATCTTGTCTCTAACAGAGAGTCTATGAGGAACACTATCTTGTCTCTAACAGAGAGTCTATGAGGAACACTATCTTGTCTCTAACAGAGAGTCTATGAGAAACACTATCTTGTCTCTAACAGAGAGTCTATAAGGAACACTATCTTGTCTCTAACAGAGAGTCTATGAGGAACACTATCTTGTCTCTAACAGAGAGTCTATGAGGAACACTATCTTGTCTCTAACAGAGAGTCTATAAGGAACACTATCTTGTCTCTAACAGAGAGTCTATGAGGAACACTATCTTGTCTCTAACAGAGAGTCTATAAGGAACACTATCTTGTCTCTAACAGAGAGTCTATGAGGAACACTATCTTGTCTCTAACAGAGAGTCTATAAGGAACACTATCTTGTCTCTAACAGAGAGTCTATAAGGAACACTATCTTGTCTCTAACAGAGAGTCTATGAGAAACACTATCTTGTCTCTAAAAGAGAGTCTATGAGAAACACTATCTTGCCTCTAACAGAGAGTCTATGAGAAACACTATCTTGTCTCTAACAGAGAGTCTGTGTGGAACACTCTCTTGCCTCTAACTGAGAACCTGTGAGGAACATTTTCTTGTCTCTAACAGAGAGTCTATGAGAAACACTATCTTGTCTCTAACAGAGAGTCTATGAGAAATACTATCTTGTCTCCAACAGAGAGTCTATGAGAAACACTATCTTGTCTCTAACAGAGAGTCTATGAGAAACACTATCTTGTCTCTAACAGAGAGTGTATGAGAAACACTATCTTGTCTCTAACAGAGAGTCTATGAGAAACACTATCTTGTCTCTAACAGAGAGTCTATGAGGAATACTATCTTGTCTCTAACAGAGAGTCAATGAGAAACACTATCTTGTCTCTAACAGAGAGTCTATGAGGAACACTATCTTGTCTCTAACAGAGAGTCTATGAGAAACACTATCTTGTCTCTAACAGAGAACCTGTGAGGAGCACTATCTCGTCTCTAACAGACAGACTATGAGGAACACTATCTTGTCTCTAACAGAGAACCTGTGAGGAGCACTATCTCGTCTCTGACAGACAGACTATGAGGAACACTATCTTGTCGCTAACAGAGAGTCTATGAGAAACACTATCTTGTCTCTAACAGAGAGTCTATGAGAAACACTATCTTGTCTCTAACAGAGAGTCTATGAGAAACACTATCTTGCCTCTAACAGAGAGTCTATGAGAAACACTATCTTGTCTCTAACAGAGAGTCTGTGTGGAACACTGTCTTGCCTCTAACTGAGAACCTGTGAGGAACATTTTCTTGTCTCTAACAGAGAGTCTATGAGATACACTATCTTGTCTCCAACAGAAAGTCTATGAGAAATACTATCTTGTCTCCAACAGAGAGTCTATGAGAAACACTATCTTGTCTCTAACAGAGAGTCTATGAGAAACACTATCTTGTCTCTAACAGAGAGTCTATGAGAAACACTATCTTGTCTCTAACAGAGAGTCTATGAGAAACACTATCTTGTCTCTAACAGAGAGTCTATGAGAAACACTATCTTGTCTCTAACAGAATCTTTATTTACCACCATGTTAAATGTTGCTATTTTTAGCTCCATGTATGAGGCTCTCTTCAAGGAGCCCAGCTGCAGTTGTGGTTCCATGCTCTTGGAGGAAGGAAAAGACAAGGATGATGATGATGTACGGTTCACCTCCCTCATGTGTAACAGGATCCAGAGAGGGTGAGCAAAGAATACAGTATCATAGCACGCATGTCGTATGGACGTGACTAAAGAGTTTTGGACATTGGACAAATTACTCCACCATCTAGAGCAGTGTTTCTCAATAAATTAATATGAAATTAATATGAAACAAATATAAAGGTATGTTATCAGGCACTCGCAGGAAATAAAGAAGTAGAACACCAGACAACAGAAAAACAACAGACATGAGTGGCTTACCCAGGATTTGAACACTGGACCTTCCGTGCGACAACCCCGCCTAGCCATGCAAGCGAATCACACTATCCGCTCTGCCATCTACGCATCATCAAAAAATGATGTTTCAATGGCAGGTCAATAGTGCGAACCACAATACACGACACCAGAAGTCCTCCATGGGCAGTTCAGCCTATTAATGACGCAATCACTTCTGTTGTATTTCTATCAAGCAGTATAGGCCGAATCCAACAAGACCCTTAGGACCTTAATACTGTGTCCAGTAAATGATAGTAGACTAGAACAGTGAGAACAGGATAGTGGGTAGGTTTGGTATTGTACAAACATTTATTACAAATAAGGGAGGGAAACCTGAGGCCTGTAAACAGTAAATTAATATGAAATTAATATGAAACAAATATAAAGGTATGTTATCAGGCACTCGCAGGAAATAAAGAAGTAGAACACCAGACAACAGAAAAACAACAGACATGAGTGGCTTACCCAGGATTTGAACACTGGACCTTCCGTGCGACAACCCCGCCTAGCCATGCAAGCGAATCACACTATCCGCTCTGCCATCTACGCATCATCAAAAAATTGATGTTTCAATGGCAGGTCAATAGTGCGAACCACAATACACGACACCAGAAGTCCTCCATGGGCAGTTCAGCCTATTAATGACGCAATCACTTCTGTTGTATTTCTATCAAGCAGTATAGGCCGAATCCAACAAGACCCTTAGGACCTTAATACTGTGTCCAGTAAATGATAGTAGACTAGAACAGTGAGAACAGGATAGTGGGTAGGTTTGGTATTGTACAAACATTTATTACAAATAAGGGAGGGAAACCTGAGGCCTGTAAACAGTAAATTAATATGAAATTAATATGAAACAAATATAAAGGTATGTTATCAGGCACTCGCAGGAAATAAAGAAGTAGAACACCAGACAACAGAAAAACAACAGACATGAGTGGCTTACCCAGGATTTGAACACTGGACCTTCCGTGCGACAACCCCGCCTAGCCATGCAAGCGAATCACACTATCCGCTCTGCCATCTACGCATCATCAAAAAATGATGTTTCAATGGCAGGTCAATAGTGCGAACCACAATACACGACACCAGAAGTCCTCCATGGGCAGTTCAGCCTATTAATGACGCAATCACTTCTGTTGTATTTCTATCAAGCAGTATAGGCCGAATCCAACAAGACCCTTAGGACCTTAATACTGTGTCCAGTAAATGATAGTAGACTAGAACAGTGAGAACAGGATAGTGGGTAGGTTTGGTATTGGTATGCCGCAAAAATTGTGTAATTTGCTACATGAAGTATATTTTTAGAGATCGTGTAATATAAAATTGATCTTACAGCTTGAATTCATTCAATAATAACACTGACAAACAACATTTTTCTTTCTTATATAAGAATAAGTGTTCTTAGGTCAGTTTCTTGCGCTGATTTCAAATTTGAAATCCGTTTATCTCTATCACATCGGGTTCTTAAGATATTTGTGAATAAATATATTTTTGGGAAACCGTTATTTGCTCCGTTTCATTTTTACTATATAACTTATTAGAAATTAATAAAATGCAAAATAATTCTACTTTTTATACTGCTAAAAGATGCATGACATATGTTACGCTATTTTTCAAATAGTTACTGTATTTTGAAATAATTCTGAGCGAAATATGGCTTCTAGAAGTTGTAGAAATTCGGCTGATCTGTTCTGTTACGTGTGCGGATATTTTATCGATCGTGTTCACCAGAAAAACTTTACACCATTACTAAAGAAAGCATATGAACTTTATTTCGATTCGAAAGTTGATGACGCAAATAAATCTTGGAAGCCAAATGCAGTTTGTTCGACTTGTGCAAATACATTGGCAGGTTGGTTACGAAAATTGCCGAAGCATAAGTCGATGCCTTTTGGAGTGCCAGTAATATGGCGTGAACCGACAAATCACGCTACTGATTGTTACTTCTGCTTGACAAATATCCATGGTTTCACTTTTAACACTAGAAAGTCTGTGGTTTATCCAAATATTGAATCGGTTTCGAAACCAGTGCCTCATGATCCAATCACGTGTCTGATCCCAGTTCCACCAGAACAATATCCGTTGGACGTGAATGAACCATCATAAAGTGATAGTTTACCTGCTTTAGAAACTAATTCTGACTCGGATTATATACCGGTGAATGATGGTGTTCACTTAATTAACTATTCAGAACTTTCAGATCTAATACGTGATCTCGCTCTTACCAAAGGACAAGAGGGATTACTCGGTTCGCGACTCAAAGAATGGAATCTTTTAGCGCCCAATACTCCGATATCTTCTGGAATGGAATTCACCACTATACATCGGATTTGTGGACTACGAAAAGGCATTTGACAGTGTAGACAGAGAATCACTTTGGAAATTGTTGAGGCATTATGGAGTTCCCCTGAAGATCATTAATTTAATAAAGAAAACATATGAAGACATGACATGCAGAGTTCTTCACGAAGGACAGCTTACAGAACCGTTTGGGATAAGAACAGGAGTGCGACAGGGATGCCTCTTGTCTCCATTTCTTTTCTTGCTGGCAATAGATTGGGTTATGAGATCATCGGCAACACACAACAGAAATGGAATCCAGTGGACTCTGACTAAGCAGTTGGATGATCTGGATTTTGCTGATGACTTGGCTCTTCTGTCCCATAGCCGTAATCAGATGCAGGACAATTGAAAACACTCGATGAGAGGTCACAGCAATTGGGTCTGAAAATACACAGGGAAAAGACAAAAATAATGCGAATAAATGCAGGTAATGATAACAGGGTTGAACTTGAAGAAACACCAATACAAGATGTAGAATCATACACATATCTTGGCAGTAATATAGACAAAGTTGGAGGGACAGACAGCGATATCAAAATAAGAATACAAAAAGCAAGAGGAGCTTTCATTGCATTGGGAAATATATGGAGATCAAGAGAAATAGGATCCAACACGAAAATAAGAATCTTCAACTCAAATGTGAAGTCAGTCCTATTGTATGGCTCTGAGACATGGAGAACAACAAAGACAACAACCAAAAGCTACAGACTTTCATAAATGGGTGCTTGCGTAGAATAGAGGGATTAAAATGGTATGACAAGGTTACCAACGTGGAACTGATGACAAGAACTAGACAAGTGCCAGTGGAACAAGAAATGAGAAGAAGACGATGGCGATGGATAGGACACACACTGAGGAAACCTGTTGATAGCATTACAAGGCAGTCCTTGTTCTGGAACCCCCAGGGCAAGAGAGGCAGAGGAAGACCAAGAAGTACATGGAGAAGAGAGTTGGAAACAGAGGTGAAAATGATGAGGAGAACATGGAAAGAACTTGAGATGATGGCACGTGACAGGAGGACTTGGCATGTGTTTGTTGAAGGCCTATGCTCCTTTGGGAGTGGAGGGTTATGAATGAATGAACTCCGATATATAAATTTCGTCATAGACACAGAGAACTTGTTCAATACTTTGAGATGGATGATGACATTTGCTATTGCAAAGATGTAAACGGTCTAATGGTGCACCTCGGTCATGAGCACATAGTCAACGAATGGCGACTTTTCATCGACTCTTCCAAGACTAGTCTAAAAGCCGTGTTATTGCATAACGGAAATTTATTTTCATCAATTCCAGTCGCCTACTCTGTTCATATGAAAGAAACTTATGACAATATGGCTATACTTTTGGCAAAAATAAAGTACAATGACTACCAATGGCGGATTTGTGGAGACCTAAAGGTCATTGCAATTCTCACGGGCATGCAGACTGGGTATACTAAATTTTGTTGCTTCCTATGTGAATGGGACAGCCGCAACAGACAGGAACATTATGCAGCTCGGGCATAAAAATGTAATACATGAGCCATTAGTTAACAAAGATAGCATATTTTACCACTGTTACATATAAAGTTGGGGCTCATGAAGAATTTCGTAAAAGCGTTAGATAAAACGAGCAAAGCTTTCACTTATCTTCGAGAAAAGTTTCCGCAAGTTAGCGATGCAAAGATAAAGGAAGGTATCTTTATACTACCTCAGATTGTTACATGGTAGTGAACTTCGCGCATGGATGGCATTCAAATCGATTGTCGATAACTTTCTGGGAAATCACAAATCTGTCGACTATGTGCACATTGTTAAGCAGTGCATAGATGCATACAGAATTATGGGCTGTAACATGTCCCTCAAAATCCATTTGCTCGATTCGCATCTTGACTTTTTCCCTAACAACCTTGGCGAAGTCGGCGATCAACATGGAGAACGATTCCATCAAGATATCGCCGTAATGGAGTCACGTTATCAAGGACGGCGGAGTGTGACCATGCTTGCCGATTATTGTTGGATGCTTCATCGCGATGTACCACATGCCATTCACCGACGAAAGTCGACTGCAAAGAAATTCAAGCCTACATAACTGTTATACTTCTTGTATGAATGATGTTGTAATACTGTTTGCGTTGTTTAAAAAACTTCAATTGCGTATTTCTAGAGATCCCGACCTGATAGCGAAAAACGGTTTTCCAAAATTTAAAAAACAGCGCATTACAATTGACCAAAAAAACAAAAATGTTAGAGAAAAAAGAAAAAAAAAACGGTTTTTTTTGTTAGCCAGTGTAATTGGAGCTGTTTAACTGTTGTGAAAAAAATAGATATATAAGTTCAAAATGTCATGACATTAGAAAAACAGAAAAGGAAAGAAAAAAAAAAATGTTCAGCCATGTATATTGGACGAAGCATTAACTTCCGATTGTTACAATTAAATTTATTGTATACTTCAAAAAGCGGTAAAGTAAAGGAAATTGATGAATTTTAATAAAAAAAAAAAAATAAAATAAAACATTAATATACAACATTTCAAAATAAAAATAATTTAAAAATAATACTAATGTATCATTAAATATATAACACAGTGATTATCGTGTTAATAAATGCTTGTGTCATTCATAAATATATTTCAATACATGGACGAAGCATTATACTTCCGATTTAAACCTAATTAAATTTTTTGCAAGACAATATCAGAAAAAGGTAAACGAACAATCATTATGCTATATTTTAGTAAATAAGAAATTGAAAAACGCATGCGCGTACAATTTCTGTTGTATCATTATATAATTAACACAGTGATCAGCGTGTTATTTCTTGCTTGTGTTTATATAAAATATTTCATACATTTGATTAGCCGTTGTAAAACTTTATTCAAAGCAGATACCCTATCTGACATGGGTAGATTTATTTGCAAGAAAACGCGTCAAAGAAAATAGTAACGATGACAGCATGGCTAGTATTTGTGGTAAAAAAACATCAGTTTGGACGAGGTCAAGCCAACACCGAGTAAGATTTCTAAATCTAATGTTTGTAGACAGTACATGGGCAGCTATTTAAGTCTGGGATTTTCTTGGTCTGGGGAGAAAAATTGTCCTCAGTCATTATGTGTTGTGTGGGGTGACAAACTTTCGAATGAAGTCATGGTTCCTAGTAAATTGAAAAGACATTTGACCACTAAACATGCACATCTCGGGAATAAAGATTTGAATGATTTAAAAACGTTAGTTGAACAACAAACAAAACAAGTACACTATTTTGAACAATGAGTTAAAGTATCTGATAAAGTTCAAACAGCTTCTTATCATGTAGCCGAAATAATAGCACAGCAAATGAAATCATATACCACAGCTGAGTCACTCATTTTGTATACCAGTATGCAGGGGCGAAATGAAAACATCCTTACATCCACTGATAAGCTACTGTCATTTTTTTTAAAAAAAGTATATTAATTTGGGTAAATAGAGCTAGGGATGGTAATCGTGATATCTTTCCACTGGTACCCAAAAACAATATAAAAGATATTGCTACCCTCATAATGGAGCATTTTGGAAGCATTGAAGCAAAATATACAATATTACTTTCCATCATTAACTACAGAGAGATTTTACTGGGTAAGAAATCCATTTTTGCGTTTCTTCTGACTTGAAATTTACAATAATAGAAGAAGAACAATTAGCTTCTATTTAAACTGATCGCGGTCTTAAAATGAAACACTCTGACATTCCCCTGGAAGCATTCTGGATTTATATTAAAGACGAGTATTCTGTTATTACAAAATGAGCTTTAATTATTTTGATGCAGTTTTCTACAACGTATTTATGTGAGTTGGGATTTTCAACACTTACAAGCATTCAATGCAAAAAAGGGAAAGACTTCTCTGTGTTGAAGATGAAATAAGAGTTTGCTTATCTCAAATACGCCCTAATATCAAAGAAATTACTTAGAAGCATCAAGCCCAAGTCACCCGTGTGTTATCAGGGCCCAAAAGGGGAGCAAAGAATAGTAACACTGTTCCTTGTCATGCAAATCGTAGAAAGCGACTAAGGAGGGTTGGGCATGGGCTGGTTACCCCATCCTGTAAAAAATGTAAACCACAAAAAAATTCAACAAACATGGACAAGTCAATTAAGGAAAATAAAACACAACCATCCAAGACAGGGGAAGGTCCTCTCGCAGGGAGGCGTATCATGCAACACAGAGAAAGCCAAAAGGAGTCTGTGTTACTGACTAACCTTCTTTCTTCTAGAACTTCCAGATTTGGCACCTGGAATGTTCGGACATTAAACGAACAAGGGAACGTGGCACAAGTAGCAGCAGAAATAAGGGAATATAAAATCGAGGTTCTTGGACTGTGTGAAACAAAGTGGAAGAGGGTAGACAAGAAGATACTCATCACAGGTGAATTGGTGCTGTTCTCGGGACATGAAGACGAAAGTTTCCACCACAGTGAAGTGGTAGCTCTTATGTTATCTAAAGAAGCACAGAAAGCACTCTGTTACTGTAAGTTTCAGGGCTATCACTTCTGTATGTGTAGAGATTCGTTACAGGCTGTTCTGTTAGTGTTTCTATTATAGTTGAATGTTTGTGGTGGGTGTTGTGGTGTAGTACCACTGACAAGGACAATGTCAGTAAGATCGGGCTTACTGTTAGTGGCCGACAGTTGTATTGTATATATATATATCACCCGTGTGTTACCGGGGCCCGAAAGGGGAGCAAAGAATAGTAACACTGCACCCTACCACGCATGTCGTAAAAAGCGACTAAGGAGGGTATGGGCATGGGGTTGTTTACCCCATCCCGTAAAAACTTCGCACAGTGGGGTGATCACCTGCTTGCCAACCAATCTGATTACGGAAACAATGATAGATTGTTTGGTCTGTTTTTGTTCCACAAAGACGCCACTAGGCGTGGTGGAAACAGCGATAGATTGATCAATTTGTTGTTGCCCTAAGACGCCACTAGGCGTACTGGCCACATACTGCTTTGCCGGTTGATGGCTAAGGATGGAAGAAGAAGATATATATATATATATGTAGATATAGGAGAATGTCGTGAGTTCTTTAATTTGTAAATATCTGATGTAAACCCACACCACAGTAACATTGGGTCAGGAAATAGACCAACTAGTGTTCAACTCATACACCGTTTATTTACGACAGTAACGTTGACATGGACAGCAAATCACAGCACCTCATTAGGTATGATGATAAGTATAATCCATGGAGAAAACGATCATATAAACAGTTTTTTCCAGGTCCAGCACGTGATTTTCAAGGATGGGAAACTCGAATATTTTCCTCATCTAATTTTCTCAGATATAATTATCACTTTGCTGACCAGCAATCCGGAGCATTACCGTCTCCCATTACCAAGGGTGTTTGCAGATTTCTTTAAAAAGAACTGGTTTTTTTTTTTTTTAAATTCATAAAAGATTGAAAAACAGACATCTTTTCCCAGTTTTTAGTGAATTTGTTCAACGTCAGCGCAATAAAATGTTAGTGACATGGATGGTAATGAATAAAATAAGCTTGATTGACGTATTGATTTAACGATTAACCACGTATATCAACATAAAAGGCTAATAAAATTGTGAATAAAATGCAAAAAAAAAAACTTTATTTTTTGTGTTTGTCTTTTTTGAATGTATTCTGCGTCTGTGGCATCTGACAATGAGCGTTTGTAAATGTTTGAGTAGTTAAGTACCTCTAGTTGGAGTCTGAGCTGCTTTTTTCATTAACTGGGGTTGAAGTTGTAGCTGTAGGCCTCTGCAAGAGTCTTTGTCTGGATCGTTGATAATCCTTGACTGTGTGGTATAACTTGAAGCAGGGTATCAGGCATAGAGGTACATTGCAATCTGGGCAGTACATGCAAGTCTGGCTTCTGTTCTCTGCAGCCTTACACACTTTACAGTCTGGTTTGTACCTTGCCCTTTCATATTTATCAATGAAGTGGTGCTCAGTAAGTCGTGTTGTTGGGACCTGTGGTTTTGAAGGTGTCACATTGCGTCGAAGAATAGCAGGTTCAATAAGAGTCATACTGACATCCTTATCTTTGCTTTGATCTTTTTTTGTAGAGTTGGCAGTGTTGTAGGTTATGTGCCCATTGACCATGGCAGTTTCAACTAAGAAATGATATAAAAATAGGATCTGTGTGGGTAGGGGTAGCTTGCACCTAGTTGGCTGAAGTGGTCGACACCTCCCATACTTTAGCTGTATTTTTCTGCAAGCACTGGCTTCTGAATTGTTCTGCCCTAAAGAATTTGTCTTTCTAACTGTCTTGTTTATATTATCATTGGAGTTAACAGAAGATATAAGGTTAAATCTTTTCGTATCATGCCAGGTGACTGTCGGCATGCCTTATCTTCTGTCGCACAAAACACAGGATGATTTGTCTTTTTCAATTTGAGTTGTTTTTTCTTCAGTGCTACAGGAAAATGCTTCCCATTTTCAGCTACTGTTCCAAATGCACCAATCTGAATTTCAGGTCTAGAAATAAAGCTGAAGACTGAATAAAAACTACCACAGAAGAGAATATGTCCCTTGTTGCGTATGAAATTTGAATTAAAACTATAGTGACTTTTCACTGAAAAAAAGAGTCCAAATAATCTCAGCTCTGTGAGTTTCTTCCTTGGTCACAAATGATGTCACATCTGTAGGTCTCCTAGTAGTGTTAGACCTTTTTGACGTGTCCGAAGGAGTAGTATTAGATGGTTTTGATGTTTCTGAGGGAAAAACTGCTCCTTGGGGTTGTGTTTTTTTTATGTTTAAAAAAAAAATGGAACACACAAATAACTTATGAGTAGGCCTAAGCTATGTATATTTACCAAGTCAAAGTTCTAAACGCATGAATAATATAGTCAAACAATATTTAACTAGAACAAAAGTTAATAAATAGTAATTGGGAGGGTGAAGGTATGATAATATTCTTATAATACTTATGATAAGTGAAAATCGATTAAATATCTAACTGGAAACAGCAGGCCTTTTCACACACACACCCTCCCCATCTTTACTATTTTTGTTTGATTTTGTTTTGTTGGGATTTGTTTTGTTTTATCGTTTCTGTTTGTTTCAATTAAAAAAACAAAAATGTTTAATTATTCTTTTAATTTTTAATAACATAGGCCTATGCACAAAATTGGTAATTTTCATTTATTCTAATTACAGTGATTTGACAGATGTGATGCCACTTTCATGTATCGGCAGTTATTCATGTAGGCTTAGGCATATCCTAATTATAACCCTGCAGAGGAGAACGGGATATGTCTCTTCATCATAAATATAATAAAAAAGCATTCAAAATATATTTATTTCCCAAAAATGTGGTGAAATGAACAGTGGGACATGGTCTGATAACAGGGTAGGCTTTAGGATATGGAATCGCCATCAATTTCTATTCCTGACCATCTTAAACTGTGTCAAACATATTCCCGTAAGCAGTTGTAAACCATGAAATTTCATTCAAACACTAATTTTGGCCATGGTTAAAAATAAAACTGTAAATAGGCCTACATTGTAAATTACAGACGCAAGTACAGTTCTATAAACTGCACTTATGTAAATATGTTTTATAAATGAGATAGCCTAAATGAATTTATTACTTACCTCAGTTGAAATGAACGATTTAATACAACTTGAATGCGTAGAGACAAGTTCTTGGTGTTCTCCGTTTTTCCAGGTCGCTACGAACCCTGTACTAAGAACATTTGAACACTTTCTTTATTTTTAAAAAAACTAACACATACTCAAATGAGCTATGTTAAAAAAATATAGCGTACAAAGCACCCAAGTAAAAAATCATCTCATAACTTTAAACCTGCTTACTCGCGTGTCTATAAAAAATCAGACCCATACGTAAGAATCCCAAACACTTAACTCCTACTCACAAACATGACTTAACACACTCATTGAATGGGAAGCCGTTGGACCCAGAATAATAACAGCTACTTTTAAAACAGCTTCTTCTTCTTCTTCTCGTTCGCTGTTGTTTAGAAATGTCTACACAAGAAGTCCGGTTCTCTGGATGTATGTTGCTGTGGTTGAAAGTTCTTCAAGACTCCCAAACAGCTTTGTGTGGATGTGCGTCTCTGTGGGCCAATGTTCAGTTCGCAATTGACTAAGCATGTGGCAGTCTTGCAGGATGTGTTCGGCTGTCTGTCCACACGTATATAGGGGTGATGGGACCAATCTCAGTCTGTATAAGTGACTGTTCAGTCTGTTATGTCCTGTTCTAATACGGAACAGGATCACCTGTTTTGCTCGATCAAGATAGTGATAGTTATCTCTTTGTTGGTCAATTTTCCTGATGGCCTTGATAAGGGTCTTCTTTTCCTGGAATGTGATTGTTTGTTCTTTTTGTTCCTGTGTTGCTCCCTCTTTTGCTAACGTATCTGCTCTCTCATTTCCTGGTATGCCACAGTGTGATGGTATCCACTGTAACACTACCCTTCTTTTGATATTTACTTCGCATAGGACTTTGTTTAATTCTGGCAGTTTATCACTGTTGAGGGCTTGCAGAACTGACATTGCATCGGTAAGGAATACAACCTGCTGACATTGGCTTATTGTGTTATTTATTATTCCTGCAGCAATGCTTACGGCCTGTACTTCAGCAGCGTAGTTTGAACAGAATATTCCAGTAGGTGAACAGGTGGATTCGTTTTCTTTGTCTGGATAGACCACATAAACTCCTGCGCCTCCGTTCTTCACTGCTCTGGTTGCAGATCCATCAGTATATACTTGGATCCATGCTTCTCTGGGGTATAGTTCTTCAATCATGTCACATGCTGCTATTTTCCTTTGGAGAGTATTTAGCTCTCCCATGGGGCAGGTGGTAGTTATGGAGGTCTTAATGCTGAAATTTTGATGTTGTTCCCATGGGGTTGGGAGGAGGGTGGGAGTTATTTCCTTAGTGATGTCTGGTAGTTCATCCTTGTATGTTCTAATTAGTTTTTTGGACCGATGCACAAAACCGCTTCTCTTCAACCTCCCACTGGCTAAATCTCCAAATCTAGTTTTCATTGGATGTGCGGGCATGTTCTTGTACTTTTCTGCTTGGATCAGGGTCTTAGTGTCTCGTCTGTATAATAAAGGTGGAATGCCTGTGATTTTTTCCATTTCATTTATTGGTGTGGTCTTCATGGCACCCGTGATCAACCGAAGCGCTTGATTTTGTACTTTATCTAAGGCTTGTAGGTGTGATTTGGCTGCTGTAGACCATGCTGCTGATCCGTACTCTAATATAGGTCTTATTGCACCTGTATACACTTTCTTTAGTGTTGTTTCGTTAGCTCCCCAACTTGATTCAGCTATTTTCCTCAGTATGGAAAGTTTTCTTCTCGCTTTGGATTCTGTTCTCTCGATGTGGTGCCTCCATGTCATTCTCTTATCTAATGTAATGCCCAAGTACACCGGTTCCTCGTCTGTTCGGACATGTATATTTCCAAGTCGTATCTCTCCTGCTTTGTCTTTGTTGGAGAGCGTGAAAAGTGTTGTTGATGATTTTTCAGCATTGATCTGCACCATCCATTTCTCTACCCATGCTGCTATGTTTGCTGCCCTTTGTATTCGCTTATTAGCGATACTGTAGTTAGATGTTCTTCTACACACCACACCACCAAGTCGTCAGCGTATAGGGCAGCTCTCACACCTTGTGGCAGATCGTGGATGAGGTCATTGATGAACACAAGGAACAGGGTGGGAGACAATACTGAGCCTTGAGGAACTCCATGTTTTAGGAGGATTTTCTTGCTGTTGTGGCCTTCCATAGTGACTCTTGCTTTCCGATTGTGTAGGAACGACTGGATCCATTTTCTCATATTACCCTTGATTCCGTTTCTTTGCAGTTTTACTATTAACCCATCTTTCCATACTTTGTCAAAAGCTTTTTGGAGATCTATCCATAGGGTAAAGACTTTTTTCTTTTCTTGGAAGGCATCTTCAACGATCTGTGACAGGTATGTGATTTGATCTTCTGTGCTGCTGCACTCTCTAAACCCTGCTTGTTCTGGCACTAAAATTTTCTCGAATTCCAAGTACCATTTCAATCTTCTGTTGATCATTCTCTCCATTGTCTTACATACACAGCTTGTTAGGCTTATTGGTCTGTAGCTGGTGGCCTTCCTGTAGTCTTTTCCTTTCTTTATGATGGGACACATGAGCGCCTCTCTCCATATCTGTGGCACACTGCCTGTCATCCAACTTAGTTGTATATTTGCAACAGTTTGCTCATTGCTGTATATCCTAGGTGTTTTAGCATTTCGTTGGTTATACCATCCGGGCCTGGTGATTTCCTGTCTTTAAGTTTCCACAAGGCTGTTTTTAACTCTTCCATATTGAATGGTTTGGACATAACATCCGGACTGTTTCCATTAGTTCTAGTGTGAATTATTTCTTGACGAATGTCTCGTTGTCTGCGTAAATTGACGGAGATGTTACTTTCATTTCTGTAGGATTCCGCAAATATGTCTGCTGCTTGTTTGCCGGTATATAGTTTCCCTGCATCGTCTAGTGTAATGGTTTGTCGTTGAGAATTGTTATCGTCATTCAATTGTTTAGTGAGTTTCCACAACTTTCTCCCTTCCTTTTCAAGGTTTAGTTTATATGATTTTTCCCTCCAGCTTCTCCTCTGGGCTTCTAGCTTTCCTTTGATGAATTTTGCTTTTGCCTTTTGTAGCATGATATGGTTCTGTTGGGATGGTTGTACTTCTGCAGTGTGCCTTGCTTCATTCATTTCTTCTTGTAGGTTTTGTAGTGTGTTGGACCAATATGGCACATAGTTCTTCCTCGCTCCTCTCGGTACTGTCTCCTTTGCCGCTATGAGTACTTCATTATTAAAATCCCAGATGACTCTGTTAATGTCTCTGTCTAGTACCCTAATATCTTTTGTAAGCAGATTTGCTCTGTGTTGATAAATGGACCAATTTGCTTTTTTATAATTCCATCTTGGCTGACTTGGACTTGTATTAATTGTTCTATTAATTTTGATGAATACAGGGCGATGATCACTTCCACCGAGTTGTTCTCCTATTTCCCTTTCCACTATCCCAGCCAAATCAGGTGTACAGAATGCCAGGTCTGGGGTAGAGGTGCCATGCCATCTTCTGGAGTAAAAGGTTGGAGGATCATTAGGGTTGTTTAGAAGGGTTAGGTTATTGTCGTCTTGCCAGTTTTCTATCTCTTCGCCCCTTCTATCTAGCTGGTTGTATCCCCAGCTTTGGGAATGGCTGTTGAAGTCTCCCACCGCTAGGAAGTTACCAATGGGGACATCTATGCTAGCCATATTCAGTGGTATGTCATTGGGGCAGTAGAAGTTTAGGAGATCCAGTTCCAGAGTGTTATGTTTAAGATGGATTACTTGGTATTCTGCACCTTCTTTATATGTCTTGGATTCTATAGCATTGAGGTTATTCCTTATCAGTGTTAGTATGCCACCCTTCTTCCGATCTTTTCTGTCAACTCTGAAGCATTGATAGCCCCATATCTTAAAATGTTTTCCTTCCTGTAGGTGGGTTTCTTGTATGCAGCATATGCTAATTTTTTTCCGAAATAGGGTATTCTCTAGTTCAGTCTTTTTGTTGTTGACTCCCTCTGCATTCCAATGCATGACATTCAGAGGGATCGTCGTCTTATCTGGTTGGCCAGTTACTTTCTCCTTCCGCCTCCTGGCTCCATTTGGCGGACTAAGGAGACCTCCAGTAGCTGAGGGTGGATTCTGTCGAGGCTCAGAATCCGGCACTGCTCCTGCCTGGAGGGACTTCACAGGGCGAGCACCATAACGATAATTTTTTGACATCTGTTGTGTAGACATATTAAACCAAAGCGGGTTGCATGGTACCATGGTTGCTGGTGCGCCTCCTGGCCTGGTACATCTGACTTCAGCACCTGTTTCTTAAGGCAGAGTGTGCTCATCCCTCCCCCTCTGGCTGGGGGATTTGATTTTGCCTTTACCTCGTTTGCTGTCCCATCTTGCCTCCCGCTGGGGTTGATACCCAACCTTCGGCAAGATTACTGGGTATAACGGGGTCCACCACGAGTAGGTGAGGTAGACTTGGGCAGGAAAGGCTAAGAGACATGTTGAGTCTTGTATTGCGCATCACTGCCCCATTTGGACCCCTTTAAAACAGCTACAAAGAAAATAAATGTAAATGTCATCCAATGTTATGTACCAACTAATGACAAAGAAGAGTCTGTGAAAGAAGCATTTTATACTAGACTACAGGAAATTATGGAAAAAGTAAAAAAAGTATGGTCTTGTTGTACCACGCTGCCTGTAGAACCCTTAAGAGTAATAGGTCGCCTGATGCTCCCATGTACTTAACCATTTCTGGTCTTATACCATCATGCCCTGCTGCTTTGCCCATCTTGATTTTCTCCAGTTTTGCCTTCAGTTCTACTCTAGAATCCTAGAGCGGAGACTCTGACGCCTAGCTGAGCCACAATTGGATGAGGTCTAGTGCAGATTCCGAGCAAACAATAGTACTCAAGACCTAATCTTCACACTCAGACAGCTGAGTCAAAAGGCCCTTGAGTATAAGAGTGAGATCCATCTTTGTTTCATAGATCTGGAAAAGGCATTTGACAGGGTCCCCTGGAGCAAACTTTGGGACTGTTTGGCAAGGAAGAACATTCCAGCACCTCTGATTGATGCTATACAGTGCTTCTACAAGTCTTGCAGAAATTATGTGAGGACAGCAAACCATAAGTCAGAAGAGTTCAGAACCACCACTGGTGTAAGACAAGGTGATATCCTGTCACCTTATCTTTTCATACTCCTCATGGACGATGTTATAAAGTCATGTAAGGAGAGAACAAGAAAGTATTCAGTGGGGTACTGGAAGATGAGACAGGTATGTATTTCAGAGCTGGCATTTGCTGATGATGTAGCCCTGATTGCTAAATCAGAGGCACATCTCCAATCCAACCTGCAAGTCTGGAAGGAAGAGCTGGAGAAAAGAGGGATGGTGTTACGGTATATGATATTAACGCCGTCTGCTAAAGGTTAGCGGACATGCAAATGTAAAGGTTAAGACATTTAATATATTGCGATAGATGTTTCAATTATTGAACGCTCCATACACGATCGATTATGACGTGTCTAGCGTTGTTTGGGTCACAGTCGGTAACTAAGAGACGCTACCCTTTGTTACTTGACCGCCAAGCTGAATAGCTGCGTTTTGTTAACCTTCCAATTCAATGGCATGATATAGCCATTTATATGTGCATTTATGATGGACCAGGGTCAGTCCTAGAACTCTACATGAGAGGAAACTTATGGAGGTTAGTGATTAACTAAATCCTTGGAAGGAGAAAGATAATCGTCTACTTTATACGAAGTAATTAGACTCACAGTCTCACTGTCGGCAGGTAGCCATTCTATCTGCGCGTGCATATAGCTGTGATGTTCTGACGACAATTACTGCATTGTATCCTTAAACGGACATTGACACGTAAAACAGCAGTCTACGCTATTGATTGATTGATGCATGTACCTCATGTGTGAATTGAACTGTTTATGTATGTGTGTAATCCATATTAAATTGTGAAGGACTCGAACCGGAGGCATTATTCGTTGAATCACGTTACACCATTCAACCTTCTGAATTATGTATTTTATATCAAGTTGCTGAGTTAATAAGATGAACAGTTGTTTACATCTTGATGCCAAGTTCAGGCATTACGACAAACCAAAGGTGAGGTTCACCCCATTCGCGTACGAATATTAGCACGATCAGAATTCAAGCAACACAACCAGTAACCACACACGAAAGTCCTTCACCAAAAGTGGCGGCCGAATGCGGGGAACGACAGAAAAAAAGAAACAAACTTCTGTTCCTTACGCACATGTTAACCACAAATATTTACGATCAATTTTCGATCACATGATCCAGTCGAAGATGACGCAGTACTCATTGTAATGCCTAACAACGTGACGTCACCGAAAGTCGTGTAGGTAAACTGTCGGAGAAACCAAAGCCGTTTCTAAGTCTAACCAGGGGAAACATGAGCCATTGAAGCAAACACACGATATGGACTACAGGAGCAGACAGTCAAAGGCACAGGCCTAGCCGTCGACGACAACGAGCATCAAGTGAAGCAGCAAATAAAGATAAGTTTAGCTCAATAACTATTGTCGTTAACGTGACAGTGCTAACTGAGTCCATGCCCTCTGCCTACATCGGCATGTTTTTACCTATGTTTAATGTACTTTTTGTTGTCTTAATGTGTTGTTAATTAGCGGGCCGGTTGGAGGGAACTGAAATCTCTGGGGAATGTCGCGAACAGCTGACCACCTAGATTTCAGTCGGTCTTAGGGCAGTTAAACGATTGCACTTTTGGAAGCCCCATTGAGGTTTGCCATTGGACTGCCTGTCCAAATCTGCTGTCGTTTGACGATTTGTGTTAGCTGTACCGTTCCGTAGATAACTGGTGTATTTTATTTGTACTAAGTTCACATTTTTATTCAGTTTTGTATCATGTTCGTTAACTATTTCGTCCAGTCTACTCTTACTATCAATTTATTTTATGATTGTTAAATGTTCGTCCGTTATGAGTCCTGTGATGTCATCATTTTTTGCAGTCATTTTTTTTTTGTGTACTTTGCATATTCAGTTGACCTCGGGTCAATCTTTGACCCTTCGTTTTCCGTGTGACACTTCCGCTTGTTTTATTTAGTTCATAAATTCATTTTTAATTGTGAAAATGTCTTGTTTGCGTCTTGACATTGTTTGTACCCTTTAGTTGCATCATTGTTTTGTTTGTACTCATGATATATATTAAATACTACATTAATACTATAACATTATATTCAATAATACACTTGTAATTTAATTTAATTAATTTTTTTCTGACATTTAAGGTTAATATGGGACATTGCATAATTATGCAGTGATAGTCCAAGAAATTAGCACTGCAATTTATAAGAGATGCCTAGGGCATAATAATATAATATATATATTGACCAAATAAAATAATCTTATAGTCTACCTTTGAGGTAATAGACCCATTGTATATTATTTAATATACTTTTCTAGTACTAAGAGAGTGACTTAGTACATTGAACAATATAATTACTAGGAATCATACCCAACATCATTGGATATTGAGATTAATTGTGTGATGTAATTACATTATAGTTAACAGATATCATAACTATTTATGATATAGTTAGTACTTAGATACAATATTGTTACAAAATATTGTCTATTGGTTGAACTTGGACATAAGAGTTCAGTACTATTGTGATTATTTATATTGAATATTCCTAAGTTGAGTAAGTATAATAATTACTCTGAAGCTGCTATTGACTATTTTAATCAGTAATTATCAATAATTACTTACCAGATAAAAGTCAAAATGCTTACTATAGACCATTTCGTTAAAATTGGTAAAGAATATGGTTATAAATCTCAAGAACTTCGTCAGTTTGCTGAGGCAGAACTGGAAAAACATAAAGCAGAAATGGAGGAACAAAAGGCTGCATTAAAGAAAGAGGAAGAGGAACAAAAGGCTGCATTAAAGAAAGAGGAGGAGGAACGTGAAAGAAAGGAAGCAGAACGTGAGATGAAGCAAATTGCCAAGGAAAATAGATTGAGAGAGATTGCTCAACGTGAAAGAGAAGAGCAAAGAGCAATCGCCAGACAGGAAGAAGATAATAAATTGAAACGAGAGGAAATTATTTTACAACAAGAAATGGAATTGGCGCGTATTAAATTGGAGACAGCAAGATTACAAGCACAAAGTGCTGATGCAAACCAGAATAATAACGCACAAAATGGATCGTCATCCAGCCAAACTAAACATTTCTACAACTTTAAATTACCCACTCTCAACTTAAACGTGGACGACCTTTCATCGTTCCTGTCACGTTTTGAACAGACTTGCAAAACAAATCATTTGCCTGAAGAGTCATGGGTACTCAAGTTAAATGAATTCTTGGTTGGAGAACCATTGACGGCTTCTCAAAATGCTGACCCATCAATAGCAAATAACTACGGTGCTATTAAGTCCTTGCTTTTACGAAGGTTTCACCTGGACGAGGAACACTGTAGGTTGAAATTTAAGGGAATTTTACCTGAATCTCCAAAAGATTTTGCAGGATTCATTGCGAACATACGCAATACATTTAATAGATGGGTTGAACTGGCAGAAGTCAACAAATCATACGACAAATTAGTTGATTTACTACTACGGGATAAGGTATTATCTTCGGTTAGCCAGCCATTTTTTGCATATTTGCAGGAGCGTAAACCAGGTACTATCGACGAGTTAGAAAAAATTTCTTTAAACTACTGTTCGGCACATCCGAATGCAACCATTTCTAACTCCTCATTAAGAGAACCTCTACCTGTGGCGTCTAATATGGCCTACAATCATAATAACAAACAAAGACATCACAGTGTAGACAGAAGTAGGTTCCAAAGAAATCACAATGTTAACTTTCAGAAGGGACATAATAATGATTTCAACAATAAAAATGAGTTCAACAGAGGTAGATCACGAGATAGAAATTATTCACCTCAAACAAACTACCACAATGGTCAACATAACACTAATTATAATCGATCACATACTCCCAATAATAACAATAACTGGAATGGTAATAATCATGGCTCGAGACATCGAGATAATAGTTACTATAGAGGACGACGAGATAATTCTAACAATTATACTCGGAATCGATCTCATTCTCGGGGATCATCTCATTACAACCATAATACAGGGGCGGCAGTTACAAATAATACTACCCCTATAGCTCAGGTCCCACTTGACAATAATACAACACAGTCTTCTGCTGCATGTTTTGCTATTAATTATAATGTGGCAAATAGTTGCCAACAATGCAATCTTATTTTTCAGAAGGCGAAAGAAACAGTGCTTAACTGCGGACATATTATATCACAGGTAGGTCTTGCAGTCAACGATGGAACAGGCTTACTAATTTTTAACAGGGGATTAGTTAATGGATCCGTCGTCTCAGTGCTGAGGGATTCAGGATCCACGACGATTGGTATACGTCAGTCGCTGGTACATCCTAGCTGTGCGACAGGAGAATATGTACGCTGCATGACATTTGGTGGAACTATTGAGTTTTACCCCACAGCTATTGTTCATATTAGAACACCCTTTTTCACAGGGAATGTAAAAGTATGTATGCTAAAAAAGCCTATAGCTGATCTGATGGTTGGTCGTATACACGGTAGTAAAGATTGTACTCCAGATGAGATCATAGAATGGGAGAAACATAACCTATGCACTGGAAACGCCGTGACGACTAGAGCGCAGACTCAACTCATTGAGAAATTTAGTGATAATAAGATGGATGCAGACAACCAAGAGGAGTTTGTAGTCAATTCACCTATTGACAGGGAAACATTTGCAACCAAACAAAAAGAGGATAAATCTTTAAAAAAATTTTTTAAGCTGGTTGATAAAGTTGACAATCTATCCTCAGGTAATAATAACAAACATTGGTTTGTTATTAAAAATGACATATTGATTAGATGTTTTCATGACAAATCACAAATGAAACAACAAGTTATGGTCCCGTATACTTTTAGACGGTACATTCTTCAACATGCACATGACTCACATTGTGCTGGACATATGGGATATACTCGAACACGATCTCGAGTACTGTCTTCATTCTTTTGGCCAGGAGTGTCAAGAGATATTTCGCAGTATGTACGTTCCTGTACTACATGCCAAGAAGTGAAAGCACGTGGAGCTTTTCACACGGCGCCTATTCAGGCTTGCGATATCTCAGTAAGACCGTTTGACAAGATGGCCATAGATATTATTGGTCCATTGCTACCATCGGCCAGAGGACATAGATTCGTCCTTACGTGCATTGATTTGTGCACACGATGGCCAGAAGCTATCCCATTAAAAACCACCACTACTACAGATGTAGCTGATGCACTACATCTCATCTTTTCTAGAATAGGGTTTCCTAGAAAACTTTTATCAGACCATGGGTCACAGTTCATATCTGACACCATGAAGGAAGTCATGAAAACTTGGAACATTGATAGGAATTTAAGTAGTATTTATCATCCTATGAGTAATGGTGCAGTTGAAAGACTTAACCGTACACTTAAACAACTACTACATAAGGTTACTGCTAAGCACCCTCATGACTGGGACAGAGCACTCCCAGCTGTTCTATTTGCTTATCGGGAGGTACCGCATGAACAAACTGGCTTCTCTCCCTTTGAATTAGTTTTTGGTGCTCCCCCAAGAGGTCCTATGGGACTAATAAAAGACTTATTAATTGACGAGGAGATGACTCAGGACACTCAGTCATCTTACGAGTATGTGATTAATCTTCGGAAGAACATTATTGAGTCTTGCCAGTTGGCAACAGCTTCTTCTGAGGCTGCAAAAGCTAAGGCTCGATCTCTACAAAATAGGTCTCGACGATTACGCCAATTATTCCCAGGCGATGAGGCTTATGTGTTACTTCCTCACAATAACAATAAATTATTGATATCTTGGAATGGTCCTTACAAAGTCATTGATAAAATTTCCGACGTTGATTACGTCTTAGATATCAAGGGACACAAAAAGATATTTCATATTAACATGCTCAAGCAATTTCATACACGTCCTGAACACTTACAGTCAATTTTTCATGAACTAGATGACAACACAGTATCTACTTGTTATTATTCCAACTTATCCGTCATCCAGGAAGAAGAATCTTTTTTTCCTGAGGTACAGTTACCGTTACCGGTACCAGTAGTTCAACCTACTGAATCTTGGCGGGATGTAACCATCTCTTCAACGGTTACACCGCAACAGCGTCTACAGATTGCTAATCTATTACAATCTTATCCAGATGTGTTGACCGACGTCCCGGGTCGCACATCGGCTATCAGTCATGACATTACTCTTAATGATGATACACCTATTCGTGTACATCCCTATTCGGTTCCTTTACATTTATTTGCTAAAACTACTAAGGAACTTGAACAGATGTTGTCTCTGGGAATCATTGAGACTAGTAATTCGCCATTCTCTTCTCCATTAGTGATTGTCCGGAAGAAGGACAATAACATCAGACTATGTGTTGACTATAGAAAATTAAATGCTAAGACTATAGTTGACAGCGAACCACATCCACTTATCGACGACTTACTGCCACGTCTATCCAACGCAACTATATTTAGTAAGATAGACTTAACTAAAGGTTATTGGCAGATACCACTGACCGAAAAGGCTAAGTACTACACCGCATTTTCCACTCCACAAGGTCTATACCAGTGGAATGTGATGCCTTTTGGGCTTGTTAATGCGCCAGCTACCTTCATTCGCCTGATGCGACAAATTTTATCAGGTAGACCAGACGTTATTACATATATTGACGACATATGCTTGTTTCAGTTCGTCGTTTGAGGAACATGTTTCGGGACTTAGATATGTTTTCGACACTCTAAGGAATTATCATCTAACTGCTAAACCTACAAAGGTTCAGATCGCGTGTAATGAGATAACCTTTTTGGGACATATCATTGGATCGGGATATATCCGAACGTTACCTAGTACAGTCTCCAAAATTCTAAACATAGCAGTTCCTCGGACGAAGAAACAGGTCAGGAGTTTGTTAGGACTTGTTCAATATTACAGTAGATTCATACCAAACTTGTCATCCATCACGGCTGTATTGTCTTCATTGTTAAAAAAAGACATGCCGGTGAAGGTGACATGGACTGGTATATGCAATGAAACTTTCAACAAAATAATAAATTTGTTCTCGCATGAACCAATTTTAAGACTTCCCGATGCTTCCAAAAGATTTTTCTTACGAACAGATGCTAGTAACTACGGCATTGGTGCATGCCTGCTCCAGAACCATGATGGCGTTCTACATCCTACCTTATATATTTCAAGAAAGCTAAAGCCGGCAGAAACAAAGTATTCCACAGTGGACAAGGAACTTTTATCAGTTATATGGGCAATAACTAAACTTGAAAAGTTTTTGCTTGGTGCTCCATTCACCATACAAACTGATCAACGTGCTGTAGCATCTTTGCGTCGATCTAACCACAAGAGCCCAAAACTCGCCAGATATGCAATCATCCTACAGCCATTTGAATTCTCCATTGAACATATTCCTGGCACTGAAAATATTGTGGCGGATGCGTTGTCACGTAATCCTATTGACGACGAATGATCAACATTGACATTCCTAAAACACGTCAATCATCACTACATTGGATATAACGAAGTATCAACTATAAGGGAACTAACCTTGCCTTCAATTTAATATTTATAAACACTATATGCATCACAGAATTGAACTACAGACAATCAAGGTATACATATTGACATTGAAACTTCGTCTAACTTCCATACACAATATATGAATATTCGTTGAACAATCATGGAACAATGTCTGACGACAAACCGAACTGATGTTCCTGTGTATACTTAATTCTTGGATCCTAGGATAAATGACATTTCTTTCCAACGTAAACGTTTGAACATTTTTGCCTAAAAGAATTCATCAGGATCAAGACTACGGATGGATCATCATATCCTATACTAATTAATTAGTTAACTTAACTTCTTAATTGAATTATTATCAATAAAATGAAATGTGAGAAAAAAAATGAAATGAAAGAACAAAAAAGAGAACGAAATATAAAAAGAAGAAATTATGAAAAGAGAAAATAAATCTCACACAAGTATTAGATTAATATTTTATTTAATGTACCTATACGTTATTTAGTTAGTTAAATTAGATAGTTATTATTCACTAACACTTAACACACCCAATTAAGTTAAACTTATATTCGAATTTCTTTCTATTTCTTCTCACTTATTTTGTCTTTTCTTCTCTCATAACATCGCGTTACATTAGAATTTTAATAATTTAACTCTTAGTTTAATTAATTAATTTAATTTTAATTAGTCAAATTAATTCCTATATGACATACTAATACGACAGACCTTACTTTAATTTAATTCTATCATTCACTATTAACATTGGACATTTTATTTAGTTGATATAATAATATGTATAATATTGATATATAATGTGATTAATGTTAGATGACTATGACAAATAGTTAGTTGACATGACCGCGACACGGTTCTACTCAGAACATCGTCGGCCATATGTCACGATTGTGTTAAATTTTTTTTTGAAAAATTGTTAAGTCGGATAGATCTTGAAAAAAAATCTATCGATTTTTTTTTTCCCGGTGTACAGGGAATTGTTACGGTATATGATATTAACGCCGTCTGCTAAAGGTTAGCGGACGTGCAAATGTAAAGGTTAAGACATTTAATATATTGCGATAGATGTTTCAATTATTGAATGCTCCATACACGATCGATTATGACGTGTCTAGCGTTGTTTGGGTCACAGTCGGTAACTAAGAGACGCTACCCTTTGTTACTTGACCGCCAAGCTGAATAGCTGCGTTTTGTTAACCTTCCAATTCAATGGCATGATATAGCCATTTATATGTGCATTTATGATGGACCAGGGTCAGTCCTAGAACTCTACATGAGAGGAAACTTATGGAGGTTAGTGATTAACTAAATCCTTGGAAGGAGAAAGATAATCGTCTACTTTATACGAAGTAATTAGACTCACAGTCTCACTGTCGGCAGGTAGCCATTCTATCTGCGCGTGCATATAGCTGTGATGTTCTGACGACAATTACTGCATTGTATCCTTAAACGGACATTGACACGTAAAACAGCAGTCTACGCTATTGATTGATTGATGCATGTACCTCATGTGTGAATTGAACTGTTTATGTATGTGTGTAATCCATATTAAATTGTGAAGGACTCGAACCGGAGGCATTATTCGTTGAATCACGTTACACCATTCAACCTTCTGAATTATGTATTTTATATCAAGTTGCTGAGTTAATAAGATGAACAGTTGTTTACATCTTGATGCCAAGTTCAGGCATTACGACAAACCAAAGGTGAGGTTCACCCCATTCGCGTACGAATATTAGCACGATCAGAATTCAAGCAACACAACCAGTAACCACACACGAAAGTCCTTCAACAGATGGCCATAAGCAGCTCTAAAACAAAATCCATGGTGATATCACGAGAACAAAGAAGACATCAGATTAAGCTGGGAGAACAGGTCCTGGAGCAGGTCGACCACTTTAAATATCTCGGAGCTATTATAGACTGAAAGGGAGGCATCAAAGAAGAGTTAGCCACTCGAAAAGCAGCAGCTGGGAGACTTTTTCAGGCCTTAAATCGAGGACTCCTCAGCAAGAGATAGGTTGGTAAGAAAACGAAGATGGCTGTATACCGCTCCACCTATGTCCCAGTCTTGACATATGGATGCGAGTCATGGGCAATGACTACAACCCATAAAAGCCAGATCCAAACCTCAGAAATGAGGTATCTGAGGAAGGTGGTTGAAGTAACAAGAAGAGACATGGTCTGCAACCAGACGATACGTCAAGGCCTTAAATCCCACCCCCTGCAGACCCAAGTAGAACAGTCCCAATTAAGATGGTTTGGCCATGTCTGCAGAATGGGAGAAGATCGGCTACCACGACAAGCATGGGAAACAAAGAGCCAAAGATCCAGACCCCCAGGATGACCCAGAGTCCGCTGGGAGGAGAACATTAGACAATCTTTGAAGAACCGAGGACTAGAATGGAACCAGGCCAGGAGGAAGACAGCCGATAGGATAGTCTGGCGCTCTCTCTTCCAAACCTCTACACCTCACGGTAGAAGGGGAACGACTAAGTAAGTAAGATTACTAGTGCTAATGATGTCATATTTCCCCCTGGTCTCCTAGGTAGTAAGATCAGATGCATAGCCTTCTCGGATAAGGGTGAAAAAAATAGAAGGTCCCTGTGTAAGTTGCACACGTTAAAAATCCCACGGCATTTGGAAATCGTAAAGAGTAGGTCATAAGGCTGCTGCCCTGGCAAAATTTAAAAATTGGAAACCTACCAACCACAAAAATATTTATAGAATGTCTGATTCCTATATACACACATTAGGATTCTCGCCGGAGGTACAGAGTTCGTGCTCTGTGCTGAGATCCTTCTTGTGTGATCTAGGGGAGGAGAACTGATGGAGTTGTCTGTGTGCAATGAAGATAGTCCTTAAAAAAACTAAACAAAAACAACCAAACAATGAAAAAGAAACTTCATGTAATTAAAAAAGTCATTTTTATTTACCAAAGATGACATCAATGATGAATGAGAACGTGAATAAAGAAAGACATGCCATTTAGATTTGAAACTTTCAAACTAATGGTGATAATATATACCTGTTCATTCTGGTCGTATATCCAGTAAACTGTTTTTATACCATCTACTAGTTCTTTGTGACTTTATTAGTAACCATTTGTTATGTGAAACTGTTCACTTGTTCATGTTAATGTGCACTGGTCGTTTATGATGTGAAACTGTTTACTTGTTCCATGTTAATGTGCAATGGCTGTTTGTGATGTGAAACTGCTTACTTACTCATTTGAATGTGCACTGGCCGTTTGTGATGTGAAACTCTTTACTTGCTTATGTGATTGTGCACTGGCTGTTTATGATGTGAAACTGTTTACTTCATTATGTGATTGTGCACTGGCCATTTATGATGTGAAACTGTTTACTTGCTCATGTTTTTTTTTTATGTAAAACTTTTGCCTCGTTTTGGCGAGGTGTGTCCCGTTCAACCTAGTCGGTTATATTAGGGCGCATGTCCAAATATAAAAGACCCTTAGGTCTAGGGATATGTATAATCAAACTTGCTCATGTGATTGTGCACTGGCTGTTTGTGATGTGAAATTGTTTACTTGCTCATGTGAATGTGCACTGGCCATTTGTGATGTGAAATTGTTTACTTGCTCATGTGAATGTGCACTGGCCATTTGTGATGTGAAATTGTTTACTTGCTCATGTGAATTGACCGTTTGTGATGTGAAAATGTTTACTTGCTCATGAGATTGTGCACTGGCCGTTTGTAATGTGAAACTATTTACTTGCTCATGTGAATGTGCACTGACCGTTTGTGATGTGAAACTGTTTACTTGCTCATGTGAATGTGCACTGGTCATTTGTGATGTGAAACTGTTTATTTGCTAATATGACTGTGCATTGGCTATCTGTGATGTTAAACTATTTACTTGCTCATGACTGTGCAGTAATGTCAAGGACACTAAACTGTTTACTCGAAAGTGTTATTGTGCAATAACTGTCTGTGAAGTGGTTTACTTTCCATTTTATCGTGCACTAATTCTACATGACATGAAACTGTTTACTTGCTCATGTGACTGTGCAATGTTTAAATAAATTTACTACCTCCCTAAGTAATGGGGAAACTAATAAGAAAAAAATGAAAAGCCCACTCAATGATAAAATGTGAAAAAAAAATTGTTGCAAAATGTCACGTAAAAATGATTATCATGGAGCAACATGACGTGAAACAATTTTCTCATTTGATGATGCAAAATAAAATGAAATTTAGTGTCTGTCAATGTAGTGGGGCAATGTGATATGAAAATGACCGTTCCCTCACTGTGTGGGTACAATGTGTTACAAAGGTGATCTCTTAATTTTATTCTGTTCCCTACGTCTGCACAAAATAACCATTATTTATTTTATAAGTTGTGTCTATTTTAACATAAGCAAACAGGATGCAAAGAAATTCACGCTGTTCATGTGTGAATTCCAGGGTTAGACAATGAACCATGACACTGAAGCACCACCACCATGTGGTGACTCTTGGAAAAGGGCAACCTGCACCAGTGTGGCCCAATGCCATGATTCCTGCTGTGGTGGAACATGTTGAGAACCCAGCATTGCACACGAACCTTTGTGGGGATCACTCAAGCCCGAGACATAACTCTGCCTTTTACATGGTCGACTGCATGCACAAGAATTCCACAATGAAAATGACACATGAAGGGAAGTGGCTCTGTGCAGGATGTGATGATTGTTCTTGCGACAGTCCAGAACCAGAGCAGAGTATTTTAGCCATGCACTTTTGCAGCACTCTGCTGGATGGTAGGGAATGCATAGTAGGCTGCCCCTCTTTCCCTGCTGGCTTAAAACTAGATGTCAGGTCAAACATACCAGGGAACGAACCTGGAACTCCTGACTCCAACTCAACAAGTTGCGAAACGGCACAAAGTCTACAAGAAAACCTCAAATCTACTTGTGGATGATGTCAGGTAAATCAACCTGACACTGGCCGCAAAAGAGCAACTAGGCCAGCAGCCCTAGTGAAACAACAGTAAAAGCAAAAACTGATAATTTCTCCGGAGAAAATGTTTAGTCTGTTATTGTTGTTACAGATCCAGGTGGCACTTGGGCTCTTGTCCTCTGGCCCAATGCCATGCAGTGGTATCTGCTTGTGTCTGCAAGTTGTTGTTTCACTCTATATAGTGTTCCATTCATCTGGCCTCGGAGGAAGGAGCACTCTCCTAACTTCGAGTGCTGGATACTCAAAGAGGTAGTGGTCAACAGTTTCATAGGGGTAAGTATATAGCTGGCACTCTGGAGTGTGTTGTGGATGGATTCTGTTAACTCAACAGTTACTTGAACAAAATGTTTAGATAAAAATAATTTTAAAGTGCCTATTAAAACACTGTTTCAAACTGACATTCTCAATCACTCCCCTGGTGCATATAAAACACAATACTTGAACTTTCACAAACTGCAGACACTTTTTCAATAAATACAGTAAAACTGTCAGACAATGGCAAAATTACACACAATAAAACAAGCAGATTTCTATAAACATAAGAATAACAAGAATCATAAAAACATGGCAAAACTGCTCTTATTCACTTTATGATACTTCTTAAATTTTTACATTAAATATTCCTATTACTGTGATAATGTTAATTTTCATGGGTTGTAACAATCATGTGCAATGTACATCACCCTGAGAGCTCAAAACTGCTGAGTACAATTCTGATGAAAACTGGGAAATGCAGTATTTCAAACAGGCTCACAAAAACTATGAGAATCTTAATCATAATTTGTTGTTAACAGATTACAATTTCATATTTTATTAATTTTTCTATTAACCTCTTCATACATAAGCTGATGGTTAAACACAGTAGCATTAATGACTTTAAAAAATTATTTTTTTACCTCTTATCTTGACCCAAAGGGTAAAGTAGTATTTGCTTTTCTTCCCATGTAAGCCTTTCTAGGTTTTATCTTATAAAGCATATTTTTTTACAGGATGTCCAGAAATACAATAAATAGTAACAAAATGGTGTTATTGTTTACAAATATCAAAGCACTTTTCTGTTGTCTCACAACATGCTGGAATCCACATCTGAAATTAGATGGAAAAAAAAATTAATATTTTAAACAAAGCAATAATCATTCTGACAAAATACATCAGATGGAGTGAATGGGTGATTGCAACATAGGGCAACACAATGTGACAGTGCAACAGCAGTACATGCACCACTGATAATTAACCACACCATCTGTAAAGCTTTGTAGCCCCAAGCAGCAGACACAAGATAGGACTAAATGTAACATCCTAGACAAAGTATGTATACTTCGGGCTAAACACTGCTGACACGATAGTATTTGAGGATGCAACCAGTATGGAAAGGAAAGGATCCCGTTACACGCCCATTGAGGTATATTGGGAATATGGTTTAGGCCCATATTTTCTTGACCATTGGCACACTAGGGGTGATGTGGTCAGCATTACGCCGGCCGCCTTAACCTTCCCAGAAGTTGCTCTGGTACCCACTTGGGGCTAACCTGTATGGTACAGGAACAAATAACATTCTCATCCTTCGACATTGTCATCCTTCAACATTGTCATCCTTCGACATTGTCATCCTTCAACATTGTCATCCTTCGACATTTGCTGAGGGAGACTGGGTTTGCCCAGAGTGCAGTGATGTTGATTTATGGAACAACA
This sequence comes from Oreohelix idahoensis, assembly GCA_024509875.1. NCBI lineage: Eukaryota > Metazoa > Mollusca > Gastropoda > Stylommatophora > Oreohelicidae > Oreohelix > Oreohelix idahoensis. The sequence continues at coordinate 73,231 of JAMPIV010001976.1, read as the reverse complement.
AGAACAATAACATCATAGAATAACAAGGCAGTCTTTGTTCTGGAATCCTCAGGGTTAGAGGGGCAGTTGGAGACTGAAAAATACACAAAGAGAATGGAAGAAATTAAAGGAATAAAGCTGACATGGAAAGATTTTGACAGGATGGCACAGGACAGGGGGAAATGACACACATTTGTTGAAGGTCTATGCTCCTTGGAGAGCTTAAGAGTAATGAATAAATAACAAATAACATGCTACATAAAGTAAGAAGTATCCTTAACAAATATAGCTTATGTCATCAACAAAGTAACAATTATCCAGGCTGAACATAGCAAAAAATCTTCATTAAGTAAGAATCATGCATATTACATACTACCAATAGCATGAAGAAAATAACAATTATCTACACTACAATTAACTTTCATTTTTCAATGATGGAGCTGAACTAACTATAACCAATATTCTATATAACACAAGTGTTAGGAAGAGATCGAACAGACCTAATAAGATACAAAAAAATTATGTCTTCTTTCCCTTTTCAACCCTCAAAGGAGCATAGGCCTTAAAAAAATGTCTGCCAGGTCTTCCTGTCTCGTACCGTCAGCTCTAGGTCTTTCCAGGTTCTCTTCATTCTCCTCATGTCTGTCTTCAGTTCTCTTCTCCATGTGTCTCTACCTCTCTTACCCTGGAGATTCCAGAACAAGGATTGTCTGGTAATGTATCACTAGGTTTTCTTAATGTGTCCTATCCATCTCCAGCGTCTTCTTCTCATTTCTTGTTCCACTGGAGCTTGTCTAGTTCTTGTCACTAGTTCCACAAGGTTGGAGTAAAACTGACTAAGTACAGAGAAATGCAATTAATTCAAGCCTGAAGCTGCGTTATCAAAACGCTGGAATTATATACAAAGAGGGAATAAGACAACTGCACCTTCAGGTATTTTATACAAGGCAACTATTATGAGGTTGTGCATGAGGTTGGCAACCTCATCATGTAAAACTAATTGCCACACAAACCACCGCTGCAAGAGGATGTGACTGCTTGGTGTAGGCTTCCTGCCTGGGGACCAGTTGCAGTGGTGACTCTATGCTCTATAAGAAGTTCCAGGGAAAATGATAATGAAGATACTTTGACCTGTGCTGGTTTTGGACAAATTCCCCACCTTCCTCACCATCATCAGGTGCCATCTCCACAAATGAAGTTCGGTAGCAATGGATCTTCAATGTTTTCTGTCTCGTCTTGATGGTGCACTCTTATAGACTCTTTCCTGTCCATCTCTCGATGTTATCTTCCTACTTATAGCGCCGTCTTCCTCTTGCACTTTTGCCTTCAACTCTTCCTTCTGTTATGGTCTTCAGCAAGGTGTTATGTCTTTTTGCATGGCCAAAATATTTTAGCTGTCAAATTGTTATCTTCATTAATTCTCTTTTCATTTCCAGGTTTTTAAGGAACTCTTTATTTACATTCTGGTCAAAATGGAAAGGACAGACAGTGGGCACATCCTTTCCTACAGGTTAACGGAGGTTGGGAACAGGGCTGACAACCCTGCCATAAAAAAACAAATTGTCACAGAAACGGAAACAGTTGAAGAAAGAAACATAAGCCAGAGTCAGGAAGAATCCTCGCAAGAGAGACGTATGACGCAGACACCTGATGAAAGCCAGTCATTGGAAGTCAGGCTGCTGACATATCTTCTAATGAGAAAGCAAAAACCAGAATAGGCACCTGGAACATACGGACAATGCAGGAAGCCGGAAGGACAGCACAGGTAGCTGGAGAGATAAGACGATACAACACCACCTCACCATAGAAAGAAAATGGAGACGCTGCCTACAAGATGTTAGAGTAAAGAGAGGAGATGACTTAGCATCAGACCATCACCGTCTCCTGGCGTCACTGAGGATAAAATTGATGGCGCACAAAGACAGAGCAGAAAGATCAAGCCCGAAGTAAAATACCCAGAACATTATGAACAAAGACACAAGAGTTCAGTTCAACCTAAAGTTGAGAAATAGATCTGAAGCACTGGAGAGCTTTGAAGAGGAAAGTATAGATAACCATTGGTGTTTAATTCAGGAAGCATACAGAAATACATGTGAAGAAGTTCTTGGCAAAAGAAATAAACAACAGAAGGAATGGCTCACAGAAAACACATGGAACCTCATAAGAGAAAGGAGAGACATCAAACAGCAAGTAAACAACTGTAAAGAGGCAGAAGAGAAAACAGAAGTGCTCAAAATATACTGGGAGATAAACAGGAAAGTGAAAAAGAGTGCCACACAAGACAAAAGAGAATTTATTGAACAACTAACAGAGGAAGCCGAGACTGCGACCAAAAAAGGAGACTTTAAAAACATTATATAATATTACTTGAACTTTATCTAAGAAACAGCTAAACCACAATACAACAGTGAACGAACGAACTTTATTTTCGAAGGGTAAAGAATTGGGCGCGCAGGCCCGTCTAACATTCTGCCCTTCCACTCTCATTAATCTTGCATACTATATCCTTTCATTCCCACATGATGCTTTAAGCATTAATTTAAAGGCATGCAACATTATAAAGTTACCATAACAGCATTCATTTACAGTATGCAATCATAACAAAAAAAATGAGGTTTTTTTTTTTTTTTTGAAACAAACAAGCTAGTAATTGGGGGAAAAAAAGTAATAATAAAATAAAACAATAAATAAAAATAAATAAATTCTGTATACCGACACTCACTCATGCGGTCAATCCGTCTACAATTAATCTGTATTTTTGAATGTGTCATCAATCATCAATACAAAAATTACATAAACACATTCTCGCTTATGTCCATACATTCTTGGTGGAAAATGAAATAATAATAATAACACTTTCTTACGCACTTCTTTTAGCAGTAAAAAAAGTTCACATTTCTAAAGTACAGTGGTATGCGGGTACATTCTCACGACTCACATTTCTAAAGTACAGTATTATGTGGATACATTCACACATACAGTACATTATATAATAATATTTTAAAGTGAATATAATAATGATATTACATGGATATAAAACAAATTATTCACACAAAAAAACGAGCGGAAGAGGAAAAGAAATGTTGACCTATGGATGAGATGTTGACAGGCAAATGCTGTTTCTATGGGGGTAGATAATCAGTGTTGAGGAAGTGTTTGAAAAGTGCTTTGTTAAAAGAATATTGTGTAGGTAGGCTTTTTAGGTGGTGTGGAAGGCTGTTCCATAAGTAGGCGAAGAGCAGAGAAGGTCAAAGCATTAGCAATGAAGAGAAACAGAGCAGAGAAGGTCAAAGCATTAGCAATGAAGAGAAACAAAGGGCCAGATGGGCTGAATATTTTAAGGAAATCCTAAACCGAAACCAACCAGTACAGCAACCCATCATAGAACCAGCAGAAGAGCCACTACAGTGCAACATGAACCCTCCCACTAAACAAGAGATCTCGGGCAATAAAACAGCTGAAAAATGGGAAGGCCGCCAGACCAGATGGAATATCACCAGAAGCCCTGAAGACAAATATACCATACACCACAGAGTTGCTACACTCTGTAGCTCTTCAAGAAAATCTGGGAACAAGAGGCCATCCCAAAGAGCTGGAAGGAAGGCCACATTATCAAGCTGCCAAAGAAAAGAAACCTGACTGTATGTAGCAACTGGACTAGCAGCTAACACTACTAAAATTTTGACCAGAGTTTTGTTAGACTGTATTACAAAGGCGGTAGATGACAAACTTAGAGAAGAACAGGCAGGATTTCGTGCAGGAAGATCATGCACAGACCAGATAGCAACACTCAGAATCATCATAGAACAATCAAATGAGTGGCAGTCCCCCTTGTATGTAAATTTTGTGGACTTCAAAAAGGCTTTCGACAGTATAGACCGTACTGTGATGTGGAAAATCCTGAGACATTATGGAATTCCCAGAGAATTTCTTTAAAATCATCCAAGATTTCTAGCAGGAGGCCTCATGTAAAGTAGTACACAAAGGAAAACTATCAGAGCCCTTCACAGTACAAAGTGGAGTCAGACAAGGATGTCTGCTATTACCAACAATTTTTCTCATGGTCATAGACTGGGTTATGAGACAGACAACACAGGGAGAGAAAACTGGAATACAGTGGACATTTAACACACAGCTGGAGGATGTAAACTTTGCAGATGATTTGTGCCTTCTGTCACACAGACAGCAAGATATGCAGGAGAAAACAAATAGATTAGTAACAGAAGCAGCAAAGATGGGACTGCACATTAACGTAAATAAAACAAAAGAAATGAGAATAAATAATAGGCAGACGGACTAGATGAAGATCAATGATCATGTCACTGAAGAAGTAAAAAATTTTACATATCTAGGGAGCAACATTGACAAAGGAGGGGGAACTGCTAGTGATGTCTGCTCAAAGATAAATAAAGCCAGATGTGCTTTTAATGCCCTTCGACCAATATGGAACTCATCAGCGATATCCAGAGGGAACAAAATTAGAATCTTTAACTGAAATGTGAAGTTAGTCTTGTTGTATGGCTCAGAGACATGGCATGTCTCAAAGAGTATCACAGCCAAGATACAGACATTTGTAAATAGATGTCTCAGATGGATCCTTCAAATAAGATGGCCAGATGTAATAACAAATATAGAGCTAAGGAAAAGATGCGGACAACAGCCAATACAGACAGAAAATAAGGTAAGAAAGTGGGGATGGATAGGACATGCACTCAGAAGAGAAAAATCAAGCATAGCCAGAGTTGCCCTTGACTGGAACCCACAGGGGAAAAGAAGAGTCAGGATGCCAAAGAGAAGTTGGAGAAGAACTGCTGAAGAGGAGGCTAGGGAAATTGGAATGACTTGGGCACAGACGACAACGACAGCCCAGAATAGAAATCGATGGAGAGCAACTGTTTCTGCCCTATGTTCCACAGGGAACGAAAAGGAATGATGATGATGTAATGTGCTGGTCATTTTCAATGGAATGACAAAACCATTAGTACTGTTTATGTTTTTGTTCAATAAGGTGGATGGGGGTTTCACTTTTTCTTTCAGACTTTTTGCGTCATAAATTTGTAAGGCATGCCCACACCATTTTTGTTTCCCTTTGGAATCATCTTCCGTATCTTTTTTTTTTTCCTCGTTATGGAGTGTGCAGTCACCAATGTAGCGGTGGTGGTTTCTATGGCAATTTGTCTTACATGATGAGGTTGCAAGCCTCACATTAGTTGTATAACTTGCCTGAGGGAGACGTTGTCCTTGTCTTTCTTTTGTTTCAAATCAGATAACTCCCCCGCCCCCCTCCCCCCCCCCCCCCCCCCCCCCAAGGATCCTTTTAAAACTACACAGGAAACAAAAACTATTTTTACCTGCTTCATGTATGCTTCTCCCTTGTCCCTACCCCTTTTAGAATAATTTTGTACATTTTTTTTTCTTCGTTTTGCTCTGTGTAAGAGAACATTAGAATTCACATTTTTCTCTGTAAGGTTACAATTGTATCAAAGTCCAGCTTTTCTTCTTTCCTACTCCTCCTTTAATAGTTTTGTAGTTTGTTTAGCTGTGTTTGTATTGTTGGGGGGGGGGGGGGTGGGGTGTGTGTGTGTGTGTTTGCGTGGCAGCGGAGAATAATCTAGGTCACACCTGAATCAAAGTCCAACTTCTTGTGAGCATTTGAGTCCCCAAGTCCTTCAATGTCCACATCTCCTTCTGGGGCATTGAGTGCACTCAGTGTTACTTCTGAAATTGGAAGCCACAAGTTATTTTCTAAATTTAAATTTGTTTTTAAATAATACAAAAATACAAAGGAAAAATAAAGGGTAGAGAAGAGAATATGAAATGTATATTTCTTGTACTTTAAACGTGACCAACATTATCAAAGGCAAATGTGGAAGATAAAAATATTGTAATAATAATAAAAATTTAAAGCATTTTTCACTATCAGGCTAAAAGTGTCCAGCTTTTTTTTAAGCATGTTCACAACCTGCAAAAAGCACACATTTCATTCTGTCCATGTGTGTGTGCAACAAGCAGGAACTTAAGAAGTAATTGACAGATTGTGCTTCACTTTTGCATTTAAGACTTCGACCAAACATTTGTCAGTCAGTGGCAGTGACAAGTATTTTGTGCGGCTTGCATTTGCAATTACTGTAAACAAGGCATGAGGATAGTCACTTAAAGCAGTAGTCATTAACTTAAATGAAAATTCATTTTCACTTGAATATAAAAATATTATAGTTTGATTTTTACATTTCCTAAGTTTACTAAACAGTTACTAGGAAAATCCGGGCAACGCCAGGTACTTACAGCTAGTATGGGATAAGAATTAAGGCCCCTAATTTTAGTACCAGTTTCACTTTAGAGATCATATATTTTGTTTTCAAAATTATCAACTAGTCTTGTTTTTTTAGAGCTAATTTAAGAAGCCACTCTGTTTCATTAAATGCGGTTACATTCATCAACAAATAAAAAAGTATACGGCATGCACCTGATGTCTTTTGTTTCTTGGCTTGGGGCTCTGCCACTATCTGGGAAGAAACTGCCTGGACATTCTGCTTGGTAACAACTTTTGCTGTGTTTGCTGCCTTGACTGGGGTTGATGCTGTTGGCGGCTGGAGGCCTGCATCTTCATAAGCCTTTCTCTTCAGCTGTGTCCTGATCTGGGAGCTGCAGTTTGTTAAAATGCAAATAGTACCATTAAAATATCCAAAACCAAAGTGATCAGAAAATAAACAAAACCTACAATTACCAGTGGAAGTATTGTGAGAATAAAAACAGACTTAATTCATTTTCAAAGAAAATTGAGAAATACTGCTTGAAACGTGAAACAATTAAATGTTTAAGAAAATTAGGAAATGAGGCCTGAAAAATTAAAAAATACATACATAAAGTCTACAAGTATCAACAAAATCAAGAACAAAAATATCATGAACAAGTCATCATCAATACCCTTTAGCTCCCCAAGGAGCATAGGCCTTCAACAAACCCATGCCAAGTCTTCCTGTCCCGTGCCATCCGCTAAAGTTCATGAACAAGTAGTGACAGCCTAATACTACAGAACATGAAAATAAGTTGTATATGTTTCTACACAATCAACTAAATTTGTCTATAATATAATATGTTTCTATACCAGAGTTCAATTTGGGAACTAAAACTAGATTATTCTTAAAAATGTACTGACGTTAAAGGCTATAACCTTCAACTACAAAATGACAACATAGAAAACAAAAACCATGTTCTATGGAACAAACAAGACTGATATAAAGAGTTAAACTCAAGTAATTTATTGCTTTTATGGTTCCATAGGTCATTTATGACTGATGGAGAATCTGTGAGGATACTATCTTGTCTCTAGCATAATCTTTGTTTTCGACAGTAGGTATTTCAGCACTTTTTAGCGCTTCTGCTTTAGCTCTGAAGTTGGTTGAGAATTCTCCAGTGGCTACTGACATACAGATATCCTGTCCCTTTCTTAATTTTGTGCATAATCTCCATTTTCTGTAGCTCTTATTGGCCGATACATCTGTGTCTATTCTATGATTGAGTACATCTTTCTTATGCATTCCATATCTATGTTTCCCCTCAGCATCCATCTGACTACCTTTTCACATCACTTCCGATATGTTGTCAATCAACTCTGGGAATCTTGTTCTATTCCATGATGAGAATGAGCTGCTCATCATTATGGGCTCTGTCTTTGTCTGTGCAAGGTCTGGTTCAACATAAACATTAGAACAAGTCCTCCAAGACTTGGTTCTACAAGAGGAGCAGAAAGACTGGAGGACTTTCACCAATCAATTTGAGGAAGAAACTGCATGGTGATGAGAGACAAGCCTATGACGGGCTGCCAACTTTATGAAATAGATATGGTCATATGAGACCAAAAGAAGAAGAAACTCAAGTACATACTGACACAAGAGACCCATCTAGGCTAACTTCATTATAAAATGTATAAAAAAAAAGAAACAAACAAACAAAACATAAAAGAATTTATGCTAATGAAAACTGACAAACCATACTCTCAGAAGTATGCAAATATAGCCATACATGCCTTTCGGAAGAAACTACACAGAAAGTGGTGAGAGGCACAGCTAGAGAATAATATGGAGAAATAAAATAGAAAAGGAATAAGAATATAAAAAAAATAATATAATATAAATAATAATATTAAAACAAAAAAAGAAAAATGTAGTCCCATAGCAGATACTGCCATACTGGAGTGAGGTGTTAAAGCCTTCGCCTACCCTAACTCAAGAACATAGTCAGGTACTGAGACACTACCAGGTAACTTTGTAATGAGAGGCAAGCACTCTAAGAAGCACTCTGCCATTAGCACGCTCTTTAAATCTTTGCAAAGTTAACTGAGATAATCAAAGAGAGACCACATATAACATAATGTGTGAAATTTTTGTGGCAAAGACTTTAATGAAATAGTCCAATGAAGTTCCTGTGATATAAGGTACAATTTCTGTTTGTAATTTTCACTCACATTGTACGACTTTTTATGACATCACTTATTTTGTTTAAGTCTTCTCCGAAACGCTTGACTGCACTCCTCAACATCTCCAATTCTTGTTCGGTCCACTTGCCTCTGAAATTCATATCAGTTAGATGTATTACTACAAGGTTAACAAATTAGTTTGTGAATATACCATAGACCTGATATTACATTATAAAACGTTAATATTAATTTATAAAATTCGGCACAGTATTATAAGTGAATCGGCATTGTGCCTAATTTAATTATTTTACAAGTGTAACATAAATTAATTGACATCTGACAGAAATCAGAAACCTACAGGACATCTAGCATAAGGGAAAACAACCATTCTGATATGTGAATGAGCAAAAGATATATTTTTCTTCACCTTTCAAAGCCACAAGCATAGGCCTTCAACAAACTTATACCAAGTCTTTCTGTCCCACGATTTCAGCTCAAAGTCTTTCTGTCCCACGATTTCAGCTTAAAGTCTTTCCATGTTTTCTTCAGTCCCTTCATGTCAGTCTCGAGTTCTATTCTCCGCGTGTTCTTCCACCACTTTTACCCTGGGGATACCAGAATAGGGACTGCCTGGTAATGCTTTCAACAATGTTTTCTCAATGTGTGTGCTATCCATCTCCAGCATCTTCTCCTCTCTTCCTCCACTGGCACTTGTCTGGTTTCTTGTCATCAGTTGCACATTCATCATGTAGCATGTCCTTTGCAGAACGTCGCTCTCATCACAGCCCGCCTGAAAGACTCTCGATCTCTAGCCAGCCTCCCCACCTCCTCCATTGTCGTATTCAAGGTGTCTTCAATGTCCTGTGTCCACTGTCGTCTTGGTCGGCCCCTGCCTCGCCTTCCAGGTACCATACCCTCCATCACCGCTCTTTCTAAACCACATTAGTGATCTATATTAATCATGTACAGCCTTTATTTTGGATGCTGAATTATAAAAAAAATTTAAAAAAAAAAAAAAAAAGATTTCACTCAAACGTTCTGTGTTTTTATTGCTAACCAACATAATTATATGCATCACCATACCCACACATCACCTGTGTGTTACCGGGGCCCGAAAGGGGAGCAAAGAATAGTAACACTGTACCCTACCATGCAAGTCGTAAAAAGCAGCTAAGGAGGGTTGGGCATGGGGCTGGTTACCCCATCCCATAAAAAACTTTTTACCACAAAAACTTCAACAAACATGGACAAGTCAAATACAGAATATAAATCAATGCAGCCGCCCAAGACAGAAGAAGGTCCTCTGGAAAGGAGGCGCAACCCAGAGAAAGCCGAAAGGAGTCTGGGTTGCAGACTAACCTTTTTTCGTCTAGGAAAATCTCCAGGATTGGCACCTGGAATGTTCACACTCTTTGTGAACAAGGGAAAACTGCACAGGTAGCAGCAGAAATGACAAATTACAGGATTGATTTCCTGGGTCTCTGTGAGGCACAGTGGAAGGGCATAGAGAGGAGGAGATTGATCACAGGAGATATGGTGTTGTCCTCAGGACATGAGGAGGAAAGAGTCCACCACAGTGAAGGGGTGGCTCTAATGCTGTTTAGAGAAGCACAGAAGGCATTTATAGAATGGGAAGCAATGGGACCCCAAATTATAACAGCAAGGTTCAAATCAGCCAAAAAGAAAGTAAATATAGACATCATCCAGTGTTATGCATCAACAAATGATAAAGAAGAATCTGAGAAAGAAGACTTTTACACCAGATTGCAAAATGCCTTGGACAAAAAAGAAAAGTAAGGACATCACAATTCTGATGGGGGACCTAAACGCAAAAATAGACACAGACAACACCGGCTTTGAAGAAATCATGGGAAAGCATGGATTAGGTATGATGAATGAGAATGGGGAACTATTAGCTAACTTCTGTGCTTCAAATCAACTAGCTATAGGAGGAAGCATATTTCCACATAAAAGAACGCATAAAGCAACATGGATATCACCAGACCACAGAACTGAAAATCAGATTGATCACATATGCATAAGTAAGAAGTTTAGGTCATCATTGCATGATGCAAAAGTATGTAGAGGAGCAGATGTTGTATCAGACCACCATCTTCTGTTAGCTAAAACAAAATTAAAACTCAAGAAATTTACAATAGTATATAGTACAATGTGGGATTTCTAAGAAATCAGGAAATAAGAGAAACATTTTCTATCACAGTATCCAACAAATACCAAGTACTCCAACAGCTGGAAGATGAAGCAGATAAGGAAGACCACTGGCAACAAGTAAAAAATATATGGAACGAGATATGTGAAGAAGTACTTAGAAAAAGAGAACATCGGCACAAACATGGATGAAACCATTAGCAAGATAGAAGACAGGAAAAACAAGAAAGCAGATTTAAACAGAAGCAAAACCAGAAGCTCCAAAGCCAAGGCTCATGAAGCATACGTAGAAGTAAACAATGAAGTAAGAAGAAACATCAAAAGAGACAAGAGGAAGTATATTGAAGAGTTGGGCAAGGAAAGCAGAGGAAGCTGCAGCCAAAGGAAATATGAGGGACCTGTACAACAACACAAAGAAGCTAACAGGGAAATATAAGCAAACAAATGGCCCCATATATAAGAATGGGAAATTGCTTAGTAATATACAAGAACAAATGAAGAGATGGACAGAACATTTTGAGGAACTTCTCAATAGACCAGCTCCAACTAATCCCCCAGACATCCAGCCAGCAGAAGAGGAGCTACAAATCAGCTGTGAACGACCAAGTAGAGAAGAAATAAAGAAAGCCATAAAGCTTCTGAAAGATGGAAAAGCAACTGGTCCAGATGGCATTCCAGCAGAGGCCATCAAAACAGATATTGATACCTCTACAGAGATATTATACAATATACTTGGCAAAGTCTGGGAGAGAGAGGAAATACCAGCAGAATGGAAGGAAGGTTATCTGGTCAAGTTGCCTAAGAAGGGAAATTTACAAGAGTGCACACATTACAGAGGAATAATGCTACTATCAGTGCCAGGAAAAGTATTAAACAGAATCATCCTTGAGAGATTAAAAGAGTCCATAGACAAGCAACTGAGAGATGAACAAGCAGGTTTTTGACAAAACAGATCCTGTACAGACCAGATAGCCACATTGAGAATAATAGTTGAACAAAGTCTGGAATGGAATTCACCGATATACATCGGATTCGTGGAGTACGAAAAGGCATTTGACAGTGTAGACAGAGAATCACTTTGGAAACTGATGAGGCATTATGGAGTTCCCATGAAGATCATTAACTTAATAAGGAAGACCTATGAAGAGTTCTTCATGAAGGACAACTTACAGAACCTTCTTTTCTTACTAGCAATAGATTGGGTTATGAAAACATCGACATCACACAACAGAAATGGAATCCGGTGGAATCTGACTTAAAAAAACAAAAAAAAAGAACAGCTTGATTATCTGGATTTTGCAGATGACTTGGCTCTTCTGTCCCATAACCATAATCAGATGCAAGAGAAAATGAAAATTCTCGATGAGAGGTCACAACAAGTGGGCCTGAAAATACACAGGGAAAAGACAAAGATTATGAGAGTGCAAGAAATGATAACAAGATTGAACTTTAAGAAACACCACTAAAGGATGTAGAATCGTACACATATCTTGGTAGTAATATAGACAAAGTTGGTGGGACAGACAATGATATCAAAATAAGAATACAAAAAGCAAGAGGAGCTTTCATTGCATTGGGAAACATGGAGAACAAGAGAAATCAAGTCCAACACGAAAATAAGAATCTTCAACTCAAATGTGAAGTCAGTCCTATTGTATGGTTCTGAGACATGGAAAGCAACAAAAACAAAAACTAAAAAGCTACAGACTTTTATAAAACGGGTGCTTGCGTAGAATAGAAGGACTGAAATGGTATGGCAAAGTCACAAATGTGGAATTGATGACAAGAACCAGACAAGTGCCAGTGGAACAAGAGTTGAGAAGAAGACGCTGGCGATGGATAGGACACACATTGAGGAAACCTGCTGATAGCATTACAAGGCAGTCCTTGTTCTGGAATCCACAGGGAAAGAGAGGCAGAGGTAGACCAAAAAACACATATAGAAGAGAACTGGATACAGATGTGAAAATGATGAGGAAAACATGGAAAGAACTTGAGCTGATGACACTAAACAGGAAGACTTGGCATGTGTTTGTTGAAGGCCTATGCTCCCTGGGGATCTAAAGGATATTGATTGATTGACACCCACACATAAAAAGTTCAAAAATATCTGCATGCAGTCATTATCAGCGTATAAATAATAAAAAAGAAGAAAAAAAGACATGGTTCTACACTGATATAGCTGTCTGATAGGAAAATAATTGTAACAGTGTAATATATTCACCAAACTGGGAAATTTGAAGTATGTAAAAAGGGGGCAATCGGCATAATTGGGGTCCAACTTCTGGCCTCGGTATGGCAATACTCCGTTATGTTAAACTAATACTGCAAAGATGACATACCCCATTTTGTTATCACCCCATAATGTTCTGAAGCAATATTTTCTTTCAGTGCCACATAATGTTCTGACACACTCTTTTTTGTTCCATCATCCTGTAATGTTCTGACATCCATTTTTTCCAGGACCTTGAAATGTTCTAAAACACTCAATTTTTTTTCCAGTGCCGTGTAATATTCTGACACACTAAAATTTTTCCAGCAATCAAGAATGATCTAACACTACATTTTTCCAGGATTATATAATGTAATGTTCTGACATACCCTATTCCTCCAGCACTCTGGTCTGAGGTAGGATGCAGCTGCATTGTGAGCTCACCAAGTTTGGTAAAAGCTGATCCTGCAGCTGTAAAAATCTCTCCAACCTGTGAAAGTAAATGAGCCTGGATCACCCAATCGCCAGCGCAGTGTGGTAACCAGCGCGGCTCCCTTTGTTTCTTCTTATACTACTTGGTATCTACGTTTCTACTGCACATGGTACATAATGTAGCGAAATCTTAAAAAAAATGTATAGATAACTAAGGTAATATGGTGCTGTGTACTTCCAGGGGACCAAAAACAACTAGAAAATTAAAGAAAAGGACTAGTGCTGCTGCCTCAGGCATGTTATCTAAGAGGTGACTAATAACGAGGTAGTGGGTATATTTTAGTAAGGGCAAGCAGTAGAATAGTAGACAGATGCATTCATGTCAGCCAACGGCCTATTAAAAACATACCCACTGCTGTTAATTTTAACTATAATCGTAAACCTGTTTCGAGCCTTTTTCATACAGATATTGAGGCCTCATGTTTGATAAAACAACAAAAATTACAAACTTACCGCCCATGAACTCTATAAATCCATCATGGGTGTGCAGTTAAAATGGAGAACAGTGGAACATGTTCTTTGATGTCATCCCATTAAGCCGCCAATGTCTTTAGGGTTAGGATTAAGGTTTCGGATTCCTAAACCTAACTTCTGTGCCTATGAATTTGTTTTTAAGGCCGTAGCGAACACACGGCTCACTGTTCTTCATTCAAACACTGGCATGCTTCCATTCAACCAGATTCATACTTCTCTGACACTGTGGACATTCATAATGATCCATAACCTTCCTTATAATTTAATTACTCTAAGCCAGAGGTTTTTAACCCTTTTCTTTACCACGGACCCCCTTTAAAAATCTTCGTTGCCGCGGACCACCAAGACTTAACTCAAGATTTAAAACCTTAAAGTGCATCAAATATTTATTTAAAGTTGCTCATCAAGGGTCTTCAAATTAGGTGGAGGGAGAAATAAGTAAATGCACACACTCCTATTATAATATTTTTATTTGAATGATTCCATACAAATTAAACATAATAATAATAATACCTGAACACCGAACCATGACCTAATATTACTTGTTAATTTTAATTAATTACTTAATGAGAAGGCTGGTGCTGCATTTCACTAACAAGCCTTGTTATATCGGGCTTTATAGCTGAAACTTGTATTCTCTGACTCTGTTTTTCAAACGGTTTCTATACTTATTTTTAGCCTTTAGCATGCTGCATTCTTTTCCCAAAACAATGCTCCTGCAGCTGCATTCTTCTTCACAACGCCCCGTTTTTATAGTGGGTGACTTGTAATGTCTATAGTTTTTGTGTTTCTTGGTCAATTGCTATAATTTTTGGAATTTATATAAATAAATGAACGATGAATCTGATGATATAAAATTTGTTTGTGTACATGTTAGATGTGATAGGAAGAGAGGAAAGGAAAGATGAAAAAAAAAAAACGAAAAAAAATGTTAAAAAATAAAAAATTTTTCTTTTTTAATTTAAAAATTAAAAAAAAAAACCAACAAACGAAAAGTCCATATCCCTTGCATCTCAATGAAAGTCATTTGACCAATACAAATCAAATGATGATCTTTTCGTTACACCCCCCCCCCCCATCATCAGTAGCAAAGCAACAAACACCCTCGTCAGCAGTGACATTCGGCCGTAACCCTAAACCTTTCCGATAAACCTAATCCTAACCCCTAAAATTATACATACTAGTAATGACATTCTACTTTCGTTTCCATCTCTGCCATCAACCATATTCTGAGAACCGATATTAGCACTAATAAAGACAAAGATCTCCTTGTCATCGCATCGAAGTCAGAATCCATTAAAATTAGAGCGAAAATGGCCGCGTATTCGATGCCGATTCATTTCGATTTAATAAATTCACAGAAAATAAATGCGAATACACCCATTACTAAAAAAAGATCAGAAACGGAAGCTAACTCTCTCCCAGATAAGTTTAAAACTTAACATCCGGGGGTGATATCACGTGTACACACATCCTAATGCTAGCTAGAAAAATGCGAAGAAACATATATCCCACAGTCGCAATAAACTGCGCCTTGCAGCTGGCCCAGTTTGTTCGCCAAGATTCATTGTCGATTGTGTCCCTCTGTGAGGAATTGGTGCAGGAAATTCAGGGATGGGCGCACAGATGTGCATGACGAGGGGGGTCAAGGACGACACTCAATTGAGACTGATGAACTCAGTCAAAAAGTCAACCAAGTCGTGGGTGAAAAGCGTCGTTTCACGATTTCAGATCTTCCTGCTGAATTTCCTCAAATTTCGAGGACTAGTCTGTTTCGAATTGTCACAGAGAGATTGGGTTACCACAAGTTCAGTACACAGAGGGTACCAAAACAACTGACTGACGTTCACAAAGCTCAAAGAATGGGCTCAACTTTGACGTTCCTTCTGCACTACCGGGAAGAGGGGGACGAATTTCTCAACAGAATCGTGACTGGGGACGAGACATGGGTTCAGTTTGTGAAAGCAGAGACGAAGAAACAGTCCAAACAGTGGACGCACACTCATTCTCCAAACAAGCCCAAGAAATTCAAACAAACATTTTCGGACCGAAAAATGATGGCTACAGTGTTCTGGGACCACAAGGGAATTTTGTTGATGGAATTCATGGCACCAGGGACCACAATAACATCAGAAGTTTATTGTAAAACATTGAAGAAGCTTTGGAGGTCGATCCAAAACAAAAGGCGTGGAATGCTCACCAAGGGCGTCATTCTCCTGCATGACAATGCGCGGCCCCACACTGTGGCTCGCACAAAGGCTTTACTCAAGCAGTTAAACTGGGAGACTTTCAACCATCCCCCTTACAGCCCGGAGTTGGCGCCAATCGATTACCATCTCTTCGGCAAGATGGTCTGTCTGGCTACCCAGCGCTTCGAAACCAACGAGGAGCTCATGGATGTAATCAACAACTGGCTTGGTACTCTGGCGCCGCCGTTCCTTGATGAGGGATTGCAAAAGCTGGTGCCACGGTACGACAAGTGCCTGAATTTGGTGGCGACTACGTGGAAAAGTAATGCAGTTATGTAAGTTTTGTATATTAAAAAGATTTTTTTTCTCTATTTTTGATTATTTTTACAAGCCAATCGGAGGTTGATTTTGGAATAGCCCTCGTATGTCGTTACGAAAGGCATCAATACTTTCATAGCCCTCTTCGATAGTTCCGGAAAATCTGCTTGTAAGTGAGACCAGAAATTTGGAAGGGACTGTTCCTTGAACTGCAATTTCAGAGCACCATCCGTGGATATTTCTATGAGCTTGGCTTCCTCTGCTGCTGTGAGCCCCTCTAGTTCATACACATTAACTGAAAATGGATCTCTAATCCAGTTTTTGCTTGCATCAGGAACAGTAAAATATTCACGGAAACTATGCTGCAAATCTTTCCAATGTCGTGCGACAAGTGATGTGTCCTCCTCAGACAACTCTTCATTGGTGGAACCAAGAAAATTTGTGAGGTTTGGAAATGTCTCATAGTTTCAGTTCAATGGGCGATGATGCCACAATTCCAACTTTTTCATCATTGCTTCAATCTTGTCTTCAACTTGAAAAACTAACTTTTTCTCCTTGAAGATTTAAGTTGAGCATATTTAAATGGGTGAAGATATCTGACAGATATGCTAATTTTACTAACCAGGAAAAATCTGTCAAACGGTCGCTGAGGTGAAATTGCTGCTCCATGAAGAATAATCTTCTCGTCTCTCAATTCCCAAAAACGAGACAAAACTTTACCTCGTGATAGCCAACACACTTCACAGTGTAGCAAAAGTTGATCGTTTTCCCTGTCCATATCTTTGCAAAGCTGCTCAAAAAGTCTTGAATTCAGTGATTTGCTTTTTATAAAATTGACAATTTTGACTGATTCATTTAAGGTCTGTTTTAATTTTTCTGGTATCTTCTTAGCAACTAGAGCTTTCCTATGTATGCAGCAGTGGTACCAAGTCACCGATGGTATGATTTCCTTAATCCGTGCTACAAGTCCAGTAAGCTTTCCAGACATTGCTCGTGCCCCATCTGTGCTAATTCTAACGCATTTCAACCAATCCATGTCATGAGATGTTATAAACTCATTTAAGCTGTTAAATACTTCTTCAGCTGTAGTGTGTACCAACGAGGAGATGAACAGTAAGTCTTCGAAAATATTTCTCTCGTGCTCATATCTAACTTAGCACAATAAGGTTGCTTTGTTTGTTATGTCTGTGCTTTCGTCAAGTTGCAGAGCAAAATAGGGGGACATACAAATTCTTTCTAATAACTGTTCCTTGATATTGGCTGACAAACCGTCGATTCGCTTCTTAACTGTGTCATTTGACTAAGGTATTAAGGAAAGGTCCTTGGCAGCTTTCTCATTGATCAATGTAGAAACCATGATTTTTGCAGCAGGTAATATAAGTTCTTCACCTATTGTGTGCGGTTTTCCGGTTTCTGCTATTAGTTGAGAAACTTCAAATGAGGCCCTCATTGCATTTTCATTGTTACAACCAGTTGCAGTCTTTTTTACCATTTTCTTACTTTCTCGAAGCTCCTGCTCCTTACTTTTGAAAAAGTCTATGCTCTTTGTGGCATGTTCTTTATGTTTAGTATCGAGATGTCTTCGCAAATTTGACGATTTCATGGCCTCGTTGGACAATATATCGTAACATAACACACACTGTGGTAGTTGCTTGTCTTCTGGGCCTGTACACGTGAAGCCAATTGACAGATATTCCTTGCTATAATGGTGGCACTTTTTAAGATGACTGGAAGAAGCTTCATTTTGCTTTGAACAGGATGCACCCTCATCAACATCATCAGTACTTTTACGTTTCAAATTCAGCCAGCGATCCATCCTGAGGCTCAGCCAAAATGTATTGTTATGAAATTCACCATGACAACATCAAAAGGCCACTTTACCCAACAATAACCAAACGTTTTTATTTGCAGAAATCGAAGAACAAACACGATCATTTTGACTGACTCAGACTCTCTCTTCCCGTGAACACGGTCTTCCTTTTATACACGAATTTCTTCTAGAACATTCTCGACACAGCTAGAGAATTCTGGGGAGCAATAGACGTTCCGAGAATGTGGTGGCACAACGTGGACAACACTAGAGTTCGGTGCAGCTGCGAAGGCAACTTCTGGCTATATGCGCGGTAGCTAGAAATGTCACATGCTTTCTCTCAGCCATTTAGCGTATTCACTTGCATGTTCTCACCATATGCAGAAGTATTAAGCAATGAGTACATTTTTTGCTATCAAACAGTTATTTTCATAACCGATTTTTACTTTTGTTTGTTTTTAATGGAGGCGGTAAGCTAAAAAAGCCAAGTTTTACACAAACAAGCGAGAGAAATTAAGATTTTGTTGTTCGTTTCCTTTTCTTTCAGTCATTCTTTCTTTCTATTTTAACTGTAAAAGCTCATAACATTTCTTCAAGCCTTCGCGGACCCCTGTAATGACATCGCGGCCCCCCGGACCACAGGTTAAGAACTGCTGCCCTAAGCGACACAGTCAACGTAGCATTAGCCATGGTTGGAATGAACAACAGTTGGACAAGTGTTTGATGTCATCCAAATAAGTCGACCACGTCATTAAGATTCCTAAACTTTAACCTTACCTTTATTATCCTACTATGTTTCTGAATACTTTTTTTTTAACTCTTAGTATCCGGCTGGCCTTTCTAGAAGGCCAATGATCGGTCACCGTTTTACGGCCGGCCTTTTAGAGCGGCCGAAGTCGGTTTAGACGGTTTCCGTGTCAATAGCGAAAGATTTAACATTATTTACATACAGTAGAACTCCATTTATCCGAACCCCAATTATCCGAACATCCAATTATCCGAACACTTTTTCCAGAAAAAAAAAAATCAGGCGCCACCAGTCACGTTAGACTACATTTCTGAATCTTTTGATGCGGTAAGCTTCAAATGTATGCGAACAATTTGTAGAGAATGGGATGGGCTAATGGTCGGTCACTTACGTACAGGAAGTCAGTTAGATCATAAAGTCAGTTAATATCTGGTTTACCAATCCAATGTACGTGTGCGTTCTAGGCAGAACACTGGCTAAACAGACAGTTCAACTTAAAATAATTGTGTCTGCTACTACAGCAGAATAATTTTGGTGTACAAGTATTTCTCTGTGCGATATGGCATCTTCCAGTAGGCCTAAAGCATATAAAAGGAACCGCAATCTTTTGTCAATTTAAACGAAAACAGAAATTATCAAGAGACTAGGAAAAGGTGAAACTGTGTCTTCACTTGCGAGGATTTTCAATGTTGGGAAAGTTACCGTCTCTGACATCAAAAGTAACAAGGATAAAATTAAGAGTTTTGCATCGACATTGGATAGTGAAAATGGGTCGAAGAAACGTAAAACCATGAGAAATGCGAAAGATTTGAAATTGGGAGAGGCTTTGTGTATATGGTTTGTGCAAAGAAGAAGCAAAGGAACCTATCTCTGGCTCTCTATTGTGTGAAAAGGCACTTCAGTTCAACAATCAACTTGACGGTCCTCCTGACTTTAAGGCTAGCCAGGGATGGTTAAGAAACTTTAAATCTCGTCATGGCATACGAGAATTGGAGATTCAAGGGGAATCTTTATCTAGCGATGCAACTGCCGCTGAAAATTTTAAAAAAACATTCTTGGCTTTTTTTGGAATAAGGCGGCTATTCACTCGATGATGTGTATAATGCCGATGAGACTGGCTTATACTGGAAATCATTGCCTCAAAAATCACTTGCATCTCAGCGCGAAGCAGCTGCCCCTGGGTTTAGAAAGTGCAAAGAGAGAGTAACAATTTTGGTAGCCGCGAATGCCAGTGGAAGTCATCGTTTACCGGTGCTAATGATCGGCAAAGCCAAAAAACCACGTTGTTTAAAGAATGTGACATGTCTCCCATTGTGCTACAAAGCACAGAAGAGTGCTTGGATGAATAGTGAAATATTTCTTGATTGATATACAAATCAGTTCATCCCAAATGTGAAGAGGTTGAGAGAACAAGAAAAGAAAACTGGAAAAGTAATTCTTCTACTGGACAATGCATCATCTCATCCAGAGACGGATACATTGAATGCAGTTGATGCAAATTTTAAAGTAATTTTTCTGCCTCCCAATGTAACAGCACTGATTCAATCAATGGATCAGGATGTTATAGCAAAGCTTAAAAAGATGTACAAGAAGAAAGTCCTGCGTCGTTTATTGTTGGCTGAAGATGAAGAAAGTGTGGTGGCGTTTTCCAAAAAGCTTAATCTCAAAGACTGCTGCTATATGTTAGCTGATGCTTGGACCACCCTGTCACAAGATAATCTCAACAAGGCTTGGAATAGATTGCTTGGGAAAGAAGGAGGAAATGAAACTACTGCAGTGGACACAAATGATGATTGCATAAATGAAGTTGTGGAACTGTTTCAAGCAATGCCCGGATTTTTGGACTGTAACAAAGATGATGCACACATGTGGCTAGAAGATGATAATGATTCTGGTTTTCAGTTTTTGAATGACGAAGAAATTTTGTCTTTTGTGCAAGAAAAAAAACATGCACTGCAGTGTAATGAAAAATTTTGGTGATACAGTGATCTAATACAGTGTGGGTATTATTATTACAGTACAGGTAAATATGTTTTATAGTGTATTTTTCTTGTGATGGTTAATTATTGTTAGACATATGTGTACATGTACTCGATACATTATGTAATCCAATTATCCGAACATTTGATTATCCGAACGATGCTCGGTCCCATGGGGTTCGGATAAATGGAGTTCTACTGTACTTTTCTTTTTACTACATATTTTTTTTGTCTGTCTGAGAATGGCTTCGTGTTCAACAATATTATTGAACAGGAGGTTGAATGGAATGAAGTTGATAAGGGTTCAACTCAGAATGCATTTCGCTTTGTTCCACCTCAGGGTGCACAGATCATCTACACCTTCACCCAAATGACTGCTTTGCCAAATACCATGAGGCAAAGTAGTTTAATTTTAAGAATGAAGGGAAAATTTACATTGTATATAGTATACTTTCAGATTTGGAGTGCATCTTCAAAATGTGCCAACTAATTTTCAATTGTAATAAAAATAGAACTCTTTTTCAAATTTTTAAATCTTTAAACTTCCCTGCACTCTGTACTGTATAGGCTGCATGCATGTTTAAAATCATTCAACATTTCAGTTAGATGCATGTCAAAAGGGTTTCTTTTCTCCACATTTTAATATATAACATTTCATGTTATCATTATAAATAAATTATTTAATGCAAATTTAGTAACGGTAGTCATGTCTAAATATAGGCTAAAATATTTTTGCGCTTTGTCTAAATATACCAAAAAATTTCAGATTGTTATAACTGAACCATTCATTTAGGTGCATGTCAAAGGAGTTTCATTTCTCTACATTTTGATATATAACAATTTATGTTATCTTTATAAATAAAGTATTTAATGCAAAATCAGTAATGGTAGTCATGTCTGTAAATATAGGATTAAAATATTTGTGCGCTTTGTCTAAATATACCAAAACATTTCAAATTGTTATAAAAACTTTATTTGTGCTCAGAAACAACTGCAACTTTCCTACATTATGTGAAAATAGATGTAGTTTAAAATAATAGTAGTTTTAGGGGTTGAAGTTTACCAGAACTAATTACACATGTTGATAAGTACAATTTGATTTTAAATTTTAAAATTTCTCTGCACTCATTATTGTATATGGTGAATGCATGTTTAAAACCGCTGAACAATTTAGTTAAGTGCATGATATAGGGGTTTAATTTCTTCACATTTTGATATATAACACTTTATGTTATCTTTATAAATAAATTATTTAACGCAAAATCTGTAAATGTAGTCATGTCTAAAAATGTACTCTCTGAAATTAGCTCGTGAAAACGTGGTTTTTGAGCTCGTATACTAAGACCGAACGCATGTCCCACTGTTCTTCAGTTCAACCATAACCATTTGAGAGGCATTGACAAGTCTGTCTACTATTCTACGATTCAGCCGAGCTAGCAACATAATAGGCAAATGGCCGATATATGCGTGTCTAATCTGTCTACTATCTGTGAGATTACTAGCCTAACTGATCATAGGCCTAATGAAAAGGTGAAATCGGTATTTTAATAGAATATATTACGTTATAACGGAAACAAGACTAATCACATATGTAAATTTATTTACAGACCGTTAACAAAGCTACGAAATTACATATTTTCTACAGTAGAGCGCACAATGCATTTGTTTACATATCGATAATAGGTATTTTTTAAATATGTAACCAACGTTTTTCTTACATATTAATTTCCACAATATAAATGAAATCCATGTTATCACTAATACAATTAATGTTTTGTATTTTATGTAATACCTTTGCAGACGAACTCATCTTCAAGTGCTGTTACAGATTACACGCTGACACAAGAAAATAAATGCATTTTAGTTCTTATCTGGCGGCACGGAAGTAGGTCGTTTTAAATTCCGAGACACTATAAAAACCACAGAAATACCTTTCATTGATTCAAACACTTAACTACGCTATTCAAAAGTTTCCTTTTCTCTTTCTCTCTCTCTCACAAATATTAACAAAAGACATATTGTGGAAAAAAGTGACTAAAAGGTTTAACAATTTAACTCTTAGCTAACCGAACTGAATTATATTTTGCCTTGCTGGAAATGAATTTTCGCTTTTTTTTCGAACGTGTTGAACAAGTGGAATAGGCTTACTTCGGTCAAGCCTGAAAAAACAAAGATGAAAAAATCAGCTTTTTATTTATTTATTTATTTTATTAACGAAGAAGAATATCCCGTTCAACCTCTGATGGGTTATAATTAAGATATAGAGCGTCGCTATGCTCATTTAACATGTTCGCCGCCAGGCCTGTCCAGAGGGTGCTGATGTCAGGTAGCTAAAGGGGCTGCCGCGCTGACCTGGAAAAGACGTTGGACTTTGTCGTGGCGACAGGCCTGCAGATTTAAATATTAGACAAACACAAAGGTATGTTTTCAGGCACTCGTAAGAAATAAAGAAGTAGAACACTAGACAACAGAAAAACAACAGACGTGAGTGGCTTACCCAGGATTCGAACCCCGGACCTTCCGTACGACAACACCGCCTAGCTATACAAGCGAATCACACTATCCTCCCGGCCAGCTAGCTGAACTCAGAAGAATATGAAGAAGATATCTGTTCAATTGCCGATATTCGATACAGCAGCGGTTTTCAACCTGTGCGCCGCGGCGCCCTGGTGCGCCGTGACTGACGGTCAGGGGAGCCGTGGGTGGGCGTGATTTTTTTTGGTATTTAGCTGTAAAGAAAACACAGAGCTGTGGGAAATTTCATTGTTGGTGTTTGTGAACCTCCGTGACCCCGGAGAAATTTCACTTTTGTTGTTGGCCAGCCCTTGAAGTCCCGCTCTCCCGACCCACCTATGAACTTTCCGCACATTCTCCATGTCAGTGCTAAGTGCTTTCTGGACACTGACTTCCTGTTAAAAGTTGCATACCTCTGTGATCTTTTTGAAAAGTTGAACTCGTTGAATAAGTCTCTGCAAGGAAGTGAAACTCATTTGATTCAACTTATTGACAAAGTTTCGGACTTCAAAAAGAAGCTTCTTCTTTGGAAGAGAAAAATCAATGAAGGCGGAGAAATGGACTACTTCCCAGGTTTGCAGCAGTTCATTACTGTCAATAAAATGGATTTTAGTGCAGATATTGTTTCTATAATTCAAGGACACTTATCTCAACTCAGTGTTCATTTTGAAAAATACTTTCCTGAAAACTGTGACAGGTTTCAGTGGGTTCAAAATCCCTTCAGTAGTGATGCTCCTTCGGACTTCAGTACTGCAGAAGAGGAAGAACTGATAGAACTTTCATCAGACTTTTCACTACAAGCGAAGTTTCCATCCATGGCATTGCCAAAATTTTGGCATTCAGTAAAACAGGAGTTCTCAAGCTTGAGCAAGAGAGCACTGAAGATATTAATTCCTTTTGCAACCTCCTATCTCTGCGAGGCTGGGTTTTCAGCAGTGGCTGTCATAAAAACCAAGTTCAGGTCAAGACTTGATGGGGAGAAGGAAATGAGGGTAGCTGTATCTCAATTGGTGCCAAGATTTGACAAGCTGTGTAACAATAAGCAAGCTCAAGTTTCACACTGAGGTGACTGGTACTTTATTCATCAAATTTTTTTTTTAATAGTTTTACTGTACAAGTTTTTTTTTATTATGGAGATTGAATCATGAGTGCAGGATATCAGTGAATGATTTTCAGACAAAAATTTAAAAAAAAATGTTAGAAAGAAACAATTTTATCTGTGCTGTTTTCTTTTTTATAGTAAGGGCTTTCAAAGTGCACTTAGTGTATATTTTTTTTTGTACGTGTAATTTTTTCACAGATTGTCCAATTGCATTTTTTTTTAAAATTACATTAAAAAATTACATTGTTTAAAAGCCTTTCCAAAGCTCTCCTGCTCAAAAAAAGTTAGGCTAAATATCGAAACATCGCTAGAGTTTTTACCAGTTATCCCACAGGGAAGCCGCAGAAAGAATGTAGTTGGTCAGGGGAGCCATGGACTCAAAAAGGATGAAAACCGCTGCGATAGAGGCATTATATATCCTGTCCAATTATTGTAAATGGAACTAAAATTTCCAAACTGTTTGCTCATGTGTCTTTCCTTAACCATAAAATGGAAGTCTCATCATAAAAAACAAACAAATAAACGAATGTACACAATTATAAGAACAGCTGCGTTCGAGAAAAAGAAATACATGTTTCCATTCTATATTGTTTCTTTCATCTTTATAAATAAATGTTGGCAATGCACAAACATTATTGTTAAGGTTTTGGGGCTTAAATTTCTACAGAAAATAAAGTGGGGTACTGGAAGATGATGTATTTCAGATCTGGCATTTTTCAATGATGTTGACCTGATTGCTAAATCAGAGGCACATCTTCAATCCAACCTGCAAGTGTAGAAGGAAAAGCTGGAGAAGAGAAGGATGGTCATCAGCAGTTCCAAAACAAACACCATGATGAAATCACGAGAGGAAAGAAGGCATCAGATTAAGCTGGGAGAACAGGTTCTAGAGTAGGTAAGCCATTTTAAATACCCCGGAGGTGTTATAAACTGGAAGGGAGGCATCAAAGAAGATTTGGCTACCCGAAGAGCAGCAGCTGGGAGACTTTTTCAGGCCGTACCGGTACATCGAGGATTCCTCAGCAAAAGAGAAGTTGGCAAGAACACGAAGATGGCTGTATACCGATCCACCAATGACCCAGTCTTGACGTATAGTTGCGAGTCATGGGCAATGACTACAACCCACAAAAGCCAGATCCAAACCTCAGAAATGAGGTATCTGAGAAAGGGGGTTGAAGTAACAAGAAGAGACATGGTCCGCAACCAGACGATGCGTCAAGGCTTAAAATCTGAACCCTGCAGACCCAAGTAGAACAGTCCCAACTAAGATGGTTTGGACATTTCTGCAGAATGGGAGAAGATCGGCTGCCACAGCAGGTATGGGAGGCTAAGAGCCAGAAATCCAGACCTCAAGGACGACCCAGAGTCCTCTGCGAGGACAACATTAGAAAATATGTGAATGTCCAAGAACTAGAATGGAACCAAGCCAGGAGGAAGACAGCCGATGGGATTGTATGGCGCTCTCTCTTCCAAATCTCTACACCTCACGGTAGAAGAGGAACGACTAAGTAAATATCTACAGGATGGGATAGCCGGTCCCATGACCAATCCTCCATAATCGTCTTTTACGATGTGCATGGTCGGTTTCAGTGTTACTGTTCTTTGATCCCCTTTCAGGCCTCGGTAACACACTGGGACTACAAATTGAGAAAGACTGTTGATAACATTACAAGCCGGTCCTTGTTATAAATCCCCAGAGTAAGAGAGGTATCAATCAATACCCTTTAGCCCCCTTGAAGTTTTTGTGGTAATAAGATATTTACGGGATGTGGTAACCAGCTAGCCCCATGCCCAACCCTTTTTAGTCGATTTTACGACATGCCAGATTGGGTACAGTGTTACTATTATTGTCTACCATTTCTGTCCCCGGTAACGCTCGGGTAGAAAGAGGAATCAGGAGATCGGACACGCGGAGAAGAGAACTGGAGACAAGGATGACAGGCATGAGGAGGACAAAGAAAGATCTGGAGCTGATGGCACATGATAGGAGGACTTGGCATGAGATTGTTGAAGGCCTATGCTCCTTGGATAACTGAAGCGCAATGATGATGATGATGTTGATGATGTTGATGATGTTGAGTATGTTGATGATGTTGATGATGATGTTGATAATGTTGAATATGTTGATGATGTTGATGGTGATGTTGAATATGTTGATGATGTTGATGATAATGTTGATAACGATGATGCTGTTGATGATGTTGATGATGATGATGTTGATGATGATGTTGATAATGATGATGATGTTGATGATGATGTTGATGATGTTGATGATGATGATGATGATGATGATGATGATGATGATGATGATGATGATGATGATGATGATGATGATGATGATGATGATGATGATGATGATGATGATGATGATGATGTTGATGATGATGACGATGTTGATGATGTTGAATATGTTGATGATGTTGATGATGATGATGATGATGATGATGATGATGATGTTGATGATGATGATGATGATGATGATGATGATGATGATGATGATGATGATGTTGATGATGATGTTGATAATGTTAATGATGTCGATGATGATAATGTTGATGTTGATGATGCTGATGATGATGTTGATGATGATGTTGATGATGATGATGATGATGATGATGATGATGATGATGATGATGATGATGATGATGATGATGATGATGATGATGTTGATGATGTTGATGATGTTGATGATGATGATGATGATGATGATGATGATGATGATGATGATGATGATGATGATGATGATGATGATGATATTGGTGATGATGATGATGATGATGATGATGATGATGAGGATGTTGATGATGATGACGATGTTGATGATGTTGAATATGTTGATGATGTTGATGATGATGTTGATGATGATGATGATGATGATTATGTTGATGATGTTGATGATGATGATGATGTTGAAGATGATGTTGATGAAGATGTTGATGATGTTAATGATGTCGATGATGATGATGATGATGTTGATGATGATGATGATGATGATGATGATGATGATGATGATGATGATGATGATGATGATGATGATGATGATGATGATGATGATGATGAAACAAACACATTAACCCTCACCACCATAAAACCACTGTTGGTCTTAGTTAATAAGCGCCCTGAATACAGTTAACATTCCGAGTCTCTGATAGTCTTCTTTTTCCAAAATTGAAATTTCCGAAAACTTTATTTATTTAATTATTTAGTTTTAAACGTTTAGCGTACTTATTTTACATTTATTTAGCGATGGAACGAAGAACATACAATATATTATATATTCACTCACCGAAGAACATACAATAGATTATATATTCACTCACCGAAGAACATACAATAGATTATATATTCACTCACCGAAGAACATACAATGGCTGCTAAAAGATTTTATAAATATAGGGAAATTGAGTTATATTTAGTCTTAGCTAACTTGTGATTTTCTTTTTTTGTTACCATCGTTGATTATAATTCCTTACCTTTCAGCTTACTCTGTAGCGTAAGTCTTACAAAGAAAGAATAGGCGTACTGTCCCTTCAGGCAAATCATACACAGCGATTAATATGAGGTAGTTTTTAGCTCGCCTTTTGTCATTACATAAGGGAAGTCTGAAGCTACGAGTTTTGATCGACCGGAAAATTAAAACCTTACGTCTTCAGTAATGAGCTTTCAATTCTTACGAACTTTTTGTAGGGGCAGTGGCATACTAAAGGGATGAGAGTGGGTGGGCGGTCCGCCCCGAATGATCGCCAGGCGGCGGAGAAAAGGGGGGGGGGGGGGGCTATCGGATATTATTATGACTAATAATAAAAATCTGAATAAAAATCTACTTGCAAGCATAATATATTTTTCTTTGAGTTTTACAGGGGGTGCCAAAGGAAGGACCCGTTCCGACGGACAAATAGTTGAATTACGCCTCTGTGTATGTGTGTCCACAGCTTGCTTCACTGGGTTATACCGTGTACAGAGAGATAATGGACCTTTAAATTCTCAGGACACAAAATACTTTCGCATGTTTTGACAATAATTTTAAATGTATTACCTCCCTTTGATGTGTTTCTACACTATTTCCTAACAAATTGTTTTTTATTTGATGGGGTTGTATCCCTTGTATGTTTGTTCACTTTTACGGCGATTTAGAACAGATTGAGTGACATTTCGTATTAGTTCTCTCATTCCCCACCCTTCAGCTCCCTGAGGAGCATAGTCTGTCAACAAACTCATACCACGTCCTCCTGTCCCGTACCATCAATTCAAGGTGTTTCTATGTCTTCCTTAGCTCTTTCATTGTTGCCTTCAGCTCTCTTCTCCTTGTATTTTATTCCGTCGACGTTACCAACTCTTATCATTGGTGTTCCAGATCATGAAATGCCTTGTAATGCTATCATTAGGTGTTGTCAGTGTGTGTCCTATCCATCGCCAGCTTCCTCTTCTTCTCGCTTGAACATTCCACTTTCACTTGTCTGGTTCGTGTCATCAGTTCCACATTGGTGATCTTGTCATGCCAGTTTAATCCCTCTATTCTAATCTACGCAGTGTAGGATAAAGAGAGAGGGATAGTACCTCACGGTGAGAGACAGCCATGTCCTTTTTAGGATAGTCAGGATCCTATTTGGTTCTCCTCTCTTTATCTACCTTATGTATGGCTCCACGAATACCGCTTGTGTACGGCGGTGGCCACATCCCGGGCAACAGTCTTGGCTGACTGGCTAAACTACATGAGTGGAGTAGGAGTAATCTTACTCAAGGGAATGTCCATCCCTAGTACACAAAGACTGAGACGGTGAGTGAGGCGGAGGAATCTAAGAAGATTAACGGCTCGCAAAGCGGAACAGCAAAGTGTGTGGCGCACTAGAGGCGTGTCGGACATAGAAAAAGACAACGGCTAGCCACCGTGGAAGAGATTGGGGCCTTACCACGTACATCCTACAGAATGTAATGAGATCACAACAAGATAAGAACCGATGTGTAGAGAACTCTCTGTCCCCTGGGGAAGAATCTACTGACGAGTGTTCCTCAAATTCTGTTGAAAGGGAGCATTCTGAGAAAGACCACCTAAAAACTAGTAGGAGGAGCCTAAAAATAGGAACATGGAATGTTAGAACTCTAAACGGAGAAGGAAAGCTTGACAATTTAATATTAGAGGCAACCGACATGAAACTGGATATACTGGGAGTTGCAGAGGCAAGACTATTGGATACAGGCTACATTTAAAAGAGACCAATACACGCTTATACACTCAGGAGGAGAAAAACATGAAAGAGGGGTAGGAATGTTGATAAAGAAGGAGTTAGAAAAATACGTATGTGGATACTGGACACACAACGACAGAATGATGTTACTAAAGATGAGAGCAAAGCCATTCGACATATCAATCTTACAAACTTATGCACCAACTAAAGATCACATCGAGGAAGAAATAGAAGAATACTATGAAGAGCTACAACACACACTTAAACCAGTAAAATCTACAGATGTGTTGATAGTAATGGGTGATATGAATGCAAAAGTAGGAAAAGGAAAGTACAAGAAAATAGTAGGACAGTATGGATTAGGGACAAGAAATGATAGAGGAGACAGATTTATCCAGTTCTGTGAAGAAAACCAGCTGGTCATATGTAACACCTTTTTTGAACACCACCCAAGAAAATTATACACATGGAAAAGCCCAGGAGATGTAACAAGAAATCAAATTGACTATATCATGATAAAACATAGATTTAAGAACAGTGTCACAAGTGCAAAGACACATTCTGGCGCCGACATAAATTCAGATCACAATCCGGTCGTCATCAAAGTAAATATAAAGCTGAAAAGAACAGGAAACAGAAGACAGGAGGAACCCCAGATAGAAATATCAGCACTGAAACAACCAGATATAAAACAAAAATATATAATCGACGTCAAAAATAAATATGAACAGTTACTGACAGAAAGCATGGAGCAGTATAGAAGAGAAAACCCAGAAGAAAAAGTAACTACAAAATGGGAATGCTTAAAAACAAGCATACAATCAGCAAATGCAGATTTACCTAAAAAAGGAACCTAAGAAAAATCAAATTTGGATGACAGATGACATCTTGAATAAAATGGCAGAAAGAAAGAAAGCAAAAAACACTCCAGAATATAAAACAAAAGACAATGACATTCGTACTATGTGTAGACAAGCAAAAGAACGGTGGATAGAAACAAAATGCAAGGAAATAGAAGACTTGGAAACAAAGCACATGACAAGAGATATGCATGAAGAAATAAAGAAAATATCAAATAGGTCGCAGTTTGCACAAGGAGGAAGCTGTATCAAGAACAAAAATGGTGTAATATTACTTGATGAGAAAGACATATCAAACAGATGGGCAGAATACGTAAAAGAACTATACGAGGACAACAGAGGTAAAAAAAACCATCACCAGATTCTAATGAAGGCCCAAACATTCTCAGATCAGAAGTAGAGAATGCCATTCATATGATACAAAAAGGAAAATCAGCAGGCACGGATAACATAAAAATTGAAATGATAGAAGCCCTGGAGAGCTTTGGTATAGATACAATCACTGATCTATGCAACGATATATACAATACAGGATATATACCACACGACATGAAGACATCAGTTTTTATAACATTGCCCAAAAAACCTAATGCAACAGAATGTTCAGACTTCAGAACAATCAGCCTGATGAGTCATGCAATTAAGATACTGCTCAAAATCATACAGGAAAGAATAAAAAGTAAGGTAGACAGCGAAATCCAAGAAGAACAGTTTGGTTTTAGACGGAACAGTGGAACAAGAAAGGCAATATTTTGCCTAAGAATATTTGCAGAAAAATATACAGAGGTCCAAAAAAGTATGTACATGTGCTTCATTGACTATAAACATTTATAACACATAAGGAAGGGAAACCACAAGGCCTGTAAACAGTAAATTAATATGAAACAAATATAAAGGTATGTTATAAAGCACTCGTAGGAAATAAAAAAGTAGAACATTAGACAACAGAAAAACAACAGACATGAGTGGCTTACCCAGGATTTGAACCCTGGACCTTCCGTGCGACAATACCGCCTAGCTATGCAAGAGAATCACACTGTCCTCCCTGCCATCTACGCATCCCCAATTAAAGGATGTTTCAATGACAGGTCATTAGTGCGAACCTCTATACATAACACCGGAAGTTTATCATTCTTTATTTCCTACGAGTGCCTTATAACATACCTTTATATTTGTTTCATATTAATTTACTGTTTACAGGCCTCGTGGTTTCCCTTCCTTATGTGTTATAAATGTTTATACAATACCAAACCTACTGTTGCGTGATAAATTCTCGCAACATCATTTTATTACAATATCTATTTTATAACGCAAGGGCAACAACTGCTTGAAATTTATAGTTACTTTTCTCGGTAAGCATTTGTCTTCTCGCGTTGGTATTGAATGCAGTTGAGTTTTTGAGCTGTGGTCATTTTTCGCGCCGGACTGCGCATGACTGGTCTTGCTTTTTGGTCGATCGGTTTCCGCCCACCACTAGTGGAGTGAGCGATTTGAATGGCGAAAGAGATGCCTCGTTGAAGAGGGGATCTCCGCTATTTTTTGTTCTGTCAGGGATGTGTAGTCCTCTTAATGGATATTTCGTTTATTCGAGATAATACCTCTAGTGTTTCCCACATGTCGGGAGGCGTGATATTTCTGTGTATTCCATGAAAGCAAGGTAAATTGACTTTTTTTCATTAACTCTATCGATTTTGGGTCGTGAGCGATTTCGATTCATAGCCTGTCTTCGAAAGTCGTCGTCACGAGATGTTTTCCCAGCTCACATGTCGCTGTATTGTACTGCATCGGTTGATGCATGTTCCAAGGACCATTACTTGCTACTTTGTTAAATGAACTAGGTTTGAAAAACCTTTGTTATCTAGAGGATATTTTTGAGGACATTATTTATACTTCGGCAGACGTGTCTGTCTTGCTGAAGTCAGACTAAGGAGAGTGAACTGATCTCATATATCTGGTTATCTCCTGGCTGTTATAGAAAAGGATGGAGTTTTTCACCTGACTACATTTACAGCACTATGAAATATAACATGCATCTGACTCATCATTGTAATGCTGTCTACCGTCTATTGCTGTATTGAATGTTGCTGTGATAATGACTGTTTGATGTGTCTACATATTCGCGTAACCATTTTGTCACTGTGGCGTCCACAATAAATAATGAAGAAAAACGTCAACGGCTGTTTCAAGAATCATTGACTTTATACGTCGTGAGTTTACTGACGTCCTATGTGGATTGCCCTGTTATTTTTGTATGAACATTGTTTTGACTGAACACATCTGCACACTACACAAAACCAGACATGCGGATACCATCCATCATCATATGGCATCACGCATCATTTGGTGGCCATAAGCTGGTTTGATTCTGGTACCAGCAAACACGGGGTCCCTTACCCACTTCATTTTCAACAAGAATTCATCAGCATCCTTCAAGAAATTAACATTCTTCAATACAGTCAACATCTTCACCATTTTCAAAGTACTCGGCGTTGCCCGGTAAAAGTCAAAATTTCAACTTTTTGACGGAAACAAGAATTTGACAGTACCCGGCGTTGTTACATGTTGCCGGATAACTCGGACTGCTGTTATCTTTTACGCAAGTCAAGCAAGTTGCTGCTGTCAAGGTTCCAGTGCTGTCGTTTTTGTGAAGGTCAAGTGCCGGTTGAAACGGGTTGTTTTCTGAAGAAGGCCAAGTACCGATTTCCATCAACTTACTTTTGGATTAGAAGGTCAAGTGCCGAAACAACTCAACACACAGTATGTCAGAAGCTCAAGTACCATCGTGTTAGCAGTGGAAGCAGTTCAGATGTGCCATCATCGTTGGAGCTTCGCTCTTTAGGACGTTGATTGACATCCGTTTTTCTGCTGTTCGACGATTGTTTATACACTGTTGTGTCATATTTGTATATTTATATGTTTATATTTCAGCGGGTTCTCGGTTGGGTGGTGTCATGTATTTTGTTTTGCAAATTTCTACTGGAATTTGCTAGATATTTATGTTAGCACATTTTTTATTGTGTTATTATTTCATTAATTTCTGCTTTGATTTTTTGTAGTTGATTTTGTCTGTTTCATACAACATTTTTGTTTATACACTGTGGTGTCATGTATTTTGTTTTAATTCTATCGTAGATATCGTCACATTTTTTGTGATATTTCATTAATTTCTGCTTTATTTTTAGTTGATTTCTGCGAACGTTTTTGTATTGTTGCTGATCTTTGTTATTGTTTACATTGTTATTGTTTACATTGTTTGCATTGTTTACATTTTCAATGTTTACATTCTGCATGTGTTTACATAGTCATTGTTTACAGTTATAGTAATTAGTTAATGGGCTATGCTAATGCACTGTTACTACTACACTGATGATAAATGAATGATGAATAGTGTTGTGCACTATTGAATGAGAAGTGCACTTATGATCAAGAATTGATTGGTGATATTTCATATACAAGTTCTTTGATTGGAGACTTGTTTCCCACAGAGACTGGGATAATATAAGGTGATGTGAATATACAAGTGTGTTGCGGGGCTTTATACGATTCACTTCTTTTATTGTTGTTGCGGCCCCGTCTTCTATTTCAGTGGTCGTTGTGGAAAGCCACCGTTCTCATTGATTCAATAAGCTTCTTAGTTCTGGTCATTTGATTCATTAATTCTTGATCGTGCTATTGTTGGAATAGTTACGCGAATGTGAGTTAATACTTTCTGTCTGTCACAAGGTTTGAACTCAGTATCATAATTGTTGAATTTGTAACTTCAATGAACGTGATAAGTCTCTTCTCGAGTCCACACAA
Source organism: Oreohelix idahoensis (assembly GCA_024509875.1). Lineage (NCBI taxonomy): Eukaryota > Metazoa > Mollusca > Gastropoda > Stylommatophora > Oreohelicidae > Oreohelix > Oreohelix idahoensis. The sequence continues at coordinate 38,982 of JAMPIV010001976.1, read as the reverse complement.
TTTTTAATATACATTTCAAACAGTAGACAGTCCATGGAGGTTGATTATGAAAACATTATATATTAGAATTGAATCATACATCATAAATGCTATCCATGCATTATAGTCCTGGTCCAATAATATGCAACACTATAGTCAGAACGTCGTAACTATATGTACGCGCGGTTGGGACATCCAACGGCCGACAATGAGATTAGACGTCTGGCGATATAAAACGAATGTGGACCATAATTTCATCCTTCCTTGACTTTAGTTAAAATTACTAACCTCGATACATTCCTCTCTTCATAAGAATATCGGACTGACCCATGTCCGTACTGCAATAACATATGTGCGGCAATATCATGCCTACCACTGGAAGGATTATAGGACACGTCTTATCCGTTTGACGGTCATCTAAGAAAAGGGTGTGGTAACCTAGTCACGGTGCGTGACATACCAACGCATACACGTCATAATCAATCGTGTGTATCGCGTACACTAACTAACAATTATTTACATTATATTAAACGTAGTCACCTATTAATCTTATGCTGTTAACCTCTAGCAGACCATGCCAATAAAATACCTTAACAATTCCCTGTCCACTGGGGGAAAAAAAAATCTATTAGATAGATTTTTTTTTAACAAAAACCCATCTGAAAAAATACCAATATGTTAACAATATCAAAAAAAAAAATTTAACGAGATTGCGGCATATGGCCTACGACGTTCTGTCTAGAACCAATGTCGTGGTCATGTCGACTAACCAATAGTCATGTAATATATTCATTATTTATATCATAAATAAATATAAATGGTAATAAGAACTAAAAGAGAATGGTAATGTCGATCTCTAATTAAATAATTAATTAACTTAAAATATGTCGTGATAAAATGTCATGTCAGACTAATTTAAAGTGTTAAAATTAAACTAAATAACTATACTAGGTATGGAATAAGAATAAGTTGTTGAAAATCTAATGTAAGAAAAATGAGAGGATCTGTTAAAGAAAGACATAATAACGAATAAAGAATAAATTAGAGAAAGAAAAAAAATGATGTATAAATTTAACTAAGTTATGTGTGTTGAACATCAAGTAAGTGTAGTATTAAGTTATTAATACCTTTCTAACTAATTTAAACAATAGTATGCAATATAATCATGTAATTCTAAGAATATAATCAAAGAATTATGTGAGTTTTCTTTTCTTTCTTTCATTTTTTTAAGTTTCATTCATTTTTTAAAAAATTCAACTCACTTGTCATTTTAATGTGGATTAGTTTTAAAGAATAAATTAAAGTAATTAACATTGGATATGAAGATCCATTCGTAGTCTTGATCCTTGAATTTCCATTAGACAAAATGTTCAAGTATTCTGAATCACGTTATATAACGAATTAGTTCGACTGGAATGTCATTTATTTTCTCCGAAGTGTTTTGAAACAATGTTGTGACAAATGTAAACCAGGAAAGTCCCGGTGTAAAGACGAATATAGTGTCAATTGATTGCAGTCACTTTGCGTATAATTTGCCTATAGAAAGCAGCTGAGTAAATGGTTCATTCATGTGTCAAAAAGCAACGATGGTGCTATGTTCTTTGATTAAGTTTCTCTGTACATAGTATTGTCTTTGCGACAAACAACGTAAATTAGGAATCGACATCATTAGGATTTCGAGATAATGTATCTGCCAAGATGTTGTCGGATCCTGTGATGTACTCGATTGAAAACTCGAAGGGTTGGAGGAGTATAGCAAATCTGGTCAATTTTGGACTCTTGTGATTTGCTCGTTGTAGTGATGCTACGGCCCTTTGATCGGTTTGTACTACAAAAGGGGCTCCCAGTAGGAATTTTTCTAGTTTGGTTATCGCCCACACGACGGCTAAGAGTTCGCGATCAACCGTAGAGTACTTCACTTCTGGTGGTTTCAGTTTTCGTGACACGTACAAGTTTGGATGGAGGATGTCGTCATGGTATTGGAGCAAACATGCGCCAATTCCGTAGTTACTCGCATCTGTACGAAGAATGAACTTTTTAGAAGCATCAATTAATCTCAAAATAGGTGGATTTGAAAATATAGAAATTATTTGCCGAAAAATTCTGTCACATTCGTCAGTCCATGTCACTTTCACTGGCATGTTCTTCTTTAGTAATGAGGACAATACAGCAGTGATGGATGACAAGTTAGGTACGAATCTACTGTAATATTGGACTAGACCTAACAAGCTTCTCACTTGTTTCTTCGTTTGAGGAACGGAAATGTTTAAAATTTTTGAAACTGTACTGGGTAATGTTCGGATATATCCAGCTCCAATAATGTGACCCAAAAAAGTGATCTCATGAAATGCTACCTGTAATTTTGTAGGTTTAGCAGTTAACTTGTACCTTCTCAAGGTATCAAAAACGTATCCAAGACCCAAAAAATGTTCCTCAAAAGATGAACTAAACAAGCATATGTCATCTATATATGTAATAATGTCTGGTCTACCTGAAAAAATGTGTCGCATCATGCGAACAAAGGTAGCTGGAGCGTTAACCAGCCCAAAAGGCATCACGTTCCACTGGTATAGACCTAGCGGAGTTGAAAACGCTGTGTAGTATTTTGCTTTTTCGGTTAGTGGTATCTGCCAATAACCTTTAGTTAAGTCTATCTTAGTAAATATAGTTGCTGTCGATAGACGTGGCAGTAAGTCATCGAGAAGTGGATGTGGTTTGCTATCAACTATCGTTTGTGCATTTAATTTTCTATAGTCGACGCATAGTCTAATGTTATTGTCCTTCTTTCGGACAATAACTAATGGAGAAGAAAATGGGGAATTACTAGTTTCGATAATTCCTAAAGATAACATCTGTTCAAGTTCCTTAGTAGTTTTAGTAAGAAAGTGTATAGGAACAGAATAAGGATGTACCCGAATTGGAGTATCCTCGTTAAGAGTGATGTCATGATTAATGACTGATGTGCGACCTGGAACATCGGTCAACACATCTGGATAAGATTGTAGCAGATCAGCAATCTTTTGATGCTGTTGCGGTGTAACCGACGAAGAGATGGTTACGTCCCGCCAAGATTCGCTAGATTGTACTACAGGTACAGGTAAAGCTAACTGTACCTCAGGAAAAGAAGATTCTTCTTCCTGGATAACGGATAAATTAGAATAGTGACATGTAGGTCTGAAAGTGTCATCTAATTCATGAAAAATAGCTTGTAGATGTTCAGGTCGAGTATGAAATTGCTTGAGCATATTTATGTGAAATATTTTGTGATGTCCCTTAATGTCCAGGACATAATCAACATCAGAAATCTTATTGATAACCTGGTAAGGACCATTCCACGAGATTAGTAGTCTATTATTGTTATGTGGCAATAACACATAAGCTTGATCTCCTGGAAATAATTGACGTAATCGTCTATTACTGTTTTGGAAAGTTCTAGCTTTCTCTTTCGCAGCCTCAGATGAAGCTGTTGCCATTTGACAGGCATCAATAATGTTATTCCGGAGATTAATTACATATTCATAGGATGACTGAGTGTCCTGAGTCATCTCAGAATCGATTAATAAATCTTTTATCAGTCCCATAGGACCTCTTGGAGGAGCGCCAAAGACTAAATGAAACGGAGAGAAGCCAGTTTGTTCATTTGGCACCTCTCGATAAGCGAATAACACCGCTGGTAGCACTCTGTCCCAGTCCTGTGGATGGTTAACTGTAACTTTATGTAGCATTTGTTTGAGTGTACGGTTAAGTCTTTCTACAGCACCATTACTCATTGGGTGATAAATGCTGCTGAGGTTTCTATCTATTTGCCAAGTCTTCATTACCTCCGTCATAGTCTCAGATATAAATTGAGAACCATGATCTGACAAAAGTTTTCTAGGAAAACCTACTCTAGAAAAGATCAAGTGTAGTGCATCAGCTACATCTGTTGTGGTGGTTGTTTTTAATGGGATGGCTTCTGGCCATCGTGTGCATAAATCGATGCAAGTGAGAATAAACCTATGTCCTCTGGCTGATGGTAAAAGTGGGCCAATGATATCAATGGCCATTTTGTCGAAAGGTCTCACCGATATATCACAAGCCTGAATAGGCGCCGTGTGAAAGGCTCCCCGTGCTTTCACTTCTTGGCATATCGTACAGGAGCGTACGTACTGTGAAATATCTCGTGATACTCCCGGCCAAAAAAAAGAAGATAATACTCGTGAACGTGTACGAGTATAACCCATGTGACCTGCACACTTAGAATCATGTGCATGTTGAAGTATGTACCGCCTAAAAGCAAAAGGTACCATGACTTGTTGTCTTATCTGAGTTTTATCCATAAAACATCTTAATAAAATGTCATTTTTAATACTAAACCACTGACTATAATTTATGTTCCTAGAAAGATTGTCATCTTTGTTGACCAGCGTAAAAAATTTTGTTAGTGACCTGTCTTCCCTCTGTTTTGCAGCAAATGATACTCGGTCAATAGCAGAATGAATCTCGATATTTTCATGATCATTTGTTTCCTTGTTTTCCGTGTCTATAGTCTCTAATTGTTTTGTATGTGCTCTGGTTATTGCTGCATTTCCGATGTATAGATTATTTTTTTCCCATTGAATAATCTCATCTGGTGTGCAATCTTTACTCCCGTGTATGCATCCCACCATAAGGTCGGCAATTGGGTTTCTTAACATGCATGCTTTAACATTGCCTGTGAAGAAAGGTGTGTCAATGTAAATAATAGCTGTTGGATAATATTCTATGGTTCCCCCAAAAGTCATGCACCTGACATGTTCTCCAGTTGCACAATTTGGATGAACAAGTGTCTGACGGATTCCGATCGTGGTCGATCCCGAATCTCTTAAGACTGAGACGATGGATCCATTAACTTTTCCTCTGTTGAAGATCAGTGATCCTGTTCCGTCATTGACTGCTAGACTGACTTCTGGTAGAATATGACCGCAGTTCAGAACTGTCTCTTTTGCTTTCTGAAATATAAGATTACATGTTGGGCAACTATTTGCCACGTTATAATTCATTGCAAAACAAGTAGACGATGACTGTATTTTGTTATCAGTAGTTGAACTCTGAACCCTAGGGGTTGTAGCAGTAGTAACAGCTGCCCCTGTATTATGGTTATAAGTTGTCGATCTACGAGAATGAGAACGATGACGAGAATAATTAGATGAATTATCCCGTTGTCCTCTATTGTAACTGTTATCTCGATGTCTCGAGTTATAATTATCGCTATTGTTCCACTTGTAATCATTATTATAGTTATATGATCGATTATAACTTGAGTTACGTGGATTACTGTTATTTCTTGACTGAGGTGAATAGTTTCTGGTTTGTTGTCGTCCTCTATTAAAGTTATTGTTAAAGTTATTCTGTCCCTTATGAAAATTAATGTCATAGTTTCCTTTGAACCTACCCCTGTCTACAATGTGTGTTCTAGGTTTGTTATGATTATGATATGCCATATTGGAGGCTACAGGAAGTGGTTCTCTTATCAATGTGCCAGAAATATTAGCATTCGGATGAGCTGTGCAGTAATTTAAGGAAATTTTTTCTAACTCATCAATAGATTCTGGTTTTCTTTCTTGCAGATAAGCAAAGAATGGTGGGCTGACAGACGATAATACTTTATCCCTCAATAACAAATCGACTAACTTGTCGTAGGATTTGTTGACACCTGCCAGTTCAACCCATCTGTTAAAAGTATTGCGTATGTTAGCAATAAAACCTGTGAAATCTCTATTGTTATCTGGCAACAAACTTTTAAAACGCAATCTACATGCCTCTTCGTTCAAGTGGAAACGACGTAGTAACAACGTCTTAATGGCCTCATAGTCTGTTGATAGTGTTGGATCTATATTTTGTGCTGCACTTGCAGGTTCGCCATCTAGAAATTCCTTAAGTTTCAGTGCCCATGCCGCTTTGTCAAGGTTATTCACCTTACATATGTCCTCAAAGCGCGCGAGCCACGATGAAAGGTCATCTACGTGTAACTTGAATGGAGGCAGCTTAAAGTAATAATTACCTTTAAGTCGTGTGGATGAAGATCCAGATTGAGCAGTATCATTTTGGGTTGCTGCAGCGCCCTGTGAATTAAGTTTTGCTGTTTCTAATTTAAGTCGTTGCAATTCCATTTCTTGCTGCAGTATGATTTCTTGTCGTTTCAATTTATTCTCTTCTTCAATCCGTAGGATTTCATCATCTCTTGCTATCTTTCTTTCTTCTTCTTGTCTTAATTCTGCCTTCTTTTCCGCCTGTTTTCTTTCAAGTTCTTCCATCTCTGCTTTAGCAATGGCTTTCTTTTCCGCCTGTTTTCTTTCAAGTTCTTCCATCTCTGCTTTAGCAATGGCTTTCTTTTCCTCCTCTTCTGCCTTATATTTTGCAAATTCAGCCAATGCATAAGCCTCGAGAAGTTCTCCTTTTTTCCCAAAATCTTTACCATTTTTAATAAAATAGTCTAAGTTAAGCATCTTGACGTTAATATTGTACGTAATGGTTATGTAATAATCACCAATAAATTTTAAGTAATTATTATACTTATTCAATTTATGAATAGTCGATATAAACAATCATAATATTATTGAACTTAATCTGGGAATGTTCAATTTAATTAATTGTAATATTATCTAACTATTATTTGTAGATTCCATACATAGACATACTATGTTGGGAAAATATTACATATATACTCGTTAATATATCATAAATAGTTATGATATTTATCTATTTCGGGTGCTGAATTACTATCATGTATGTACCTAATAATAAATAGTATTATTCCTCAAGTATTATATCATTCAGTCAGTGATATGTGCTAAGTAAATCATTTAGTAATGGAAAAAAATGTACCAAATAATATACACTATGTCCTTTATATGCAGGACAGACTAAAAAGTCAAATTATTTTATAAATATATATTATTATTATATTATGCCTTAATCATGAGCTATAAAGTGCATCGCCCATTTCTTGGACTACCACTGCAAATTGGTGCAAAGTCCCTAATTCTCCTTAAAAGTCATTAAATTTTAATTATATTCATATACACTCTTATTAAGCAAGAAATTATATTATTAGTGTTAAATCATGAACAGATGAAATGAGGACATACGATACGATGGGTAAACCAAGGATAAACAAACCATATTATCACGAAACAAGACGTTTCTACAATAAAAATTGATATTATGAAACCAAATCTGCAAACCGGAAATATAGAGTAGGGTGAAGGTTAACTGAATATAGAGTTAAATCTGCGTACACAAAAATTAATGACGCAAACATGGACTCATTGACGGTTATACAAAAAAAAAATGAACTGAATAATAGCAAGATCAGAAAGAACAAGATAGATTACTAACATTGTTACCAAACTAAATAGAATTTAAACTGAATACGATAAAATACACCGATTATTTCACCAAACTAGACATCTAACATATACTGTGAATTAAATGCAGTCCCGAACGAAACAAGCCCCGGAAATGTCATCGACGCGTTTCTCCGCGAAATGCGATTTAATTCACTACCCTAAAGACCGTTCAGAATGAATATCGGCAATCCGTAGAGCCATAATTTATTCATTCTGAATCTCCACTCCAACCTCCCACAAATTAGGCACAGCACAAACAATGAAAACAAATATAACGTGCATATAAAATATATAGAACGGACATGCCTGCAAAATGTGAATTAGACTCAGTGATGTTTCTTATGAATGACAACAGTCACGAACTGAGACTTATCTTTTAACCCGTCGTCCGATGCGATCTTCACCAACGGCCTAGACTAGAGGATAGGACTGTTTGCTCCTTGTTGGTAAATAATGTCTTTTCAATCCTATGATCTACTGAGAAGTTGTATTCTTGAATGAAACATTAGGTGAGCTGGCATCGTCCTTCGATCGTTGGCTTGTACACGGAATATTGTGACGTCACTGATTTTTGCATAGTTACACAAGCCACGTCATGTTCGGAATCATGTGACTTGAACGTTTTCTTGTAATCGTAAACAGTCCGTGAAAGTATGTAAACAAGAAAAATTTCTTTCTTCCTTCGTTCCCCAGCAATGGCAACCACTTTGTTGCGGGGCTTTATACGATTCACTTCTTTTATTGTTGTTGCGGCCCCGTCTTCTATTTCAGTGGTCGTTGTGGAAAGCCACCGTTCTCATTGATTCAATAAGCTTCTTAGTTCTGGTCATTTGATTCATTAATTCTTGATCGTGCTATTGTTGGAATAGTTACGCGAATGTGAGTTAATACTTTCTGTCTGTCACAAGGTTTGAACTCAGTATCATAATTGTTGAATTTGTAACTTCAATGAACGTGATAAGTCTCTTCGAGTCCACACAATTTTTAATATACATTTCAAACAGTAGACAGTCCATGGAGGTTGATTATGAAAACATTATATATTAGAATTGAATCATACATCATAAATGCTATCCATGCATTATAGTCCTGGTCCAATAATATGCAACACTATAGTCAGAACGTCGTAACTATATGTACGCGCGGTTGGGACATCCAACGGCCGACAATGAGATTAGACGTCTGGCGATATAAAACGAATGTGGACCATAATTTCATCCTTCCTTGACTTTAGTTAAAATTACTAACCTCGATACATTCCTCTCTTCATAAGAATATCGGACTGACCCATGTCCGTACTGCAATAACATATGTGCGGCAATATCATGCCTACCACTGGAAGGATTATAGGACACGTCTTATCCGTTTGACGGTCATCTAAGAAAAGGGTGTGGTAACCTAGTCACGGTGCGTGACATACCAACGCATACACGTCATAATCAATCGTGTGTATCGCGTACACTAACTAACAATTATTTACATTATATTAAACGTAGTCACCTATTAATCTTATGCTGTTAACCTCTAGCAGACCATGCCAATAAAATACCTCAGAAGCTGAGGAAAGAAAACTCCAGCTAGAGGCTGAAAATAAAAGACTTGAAAAAGAGGCTGAGAATAAAAGACTTGAAAAAGAGACTGAAAATAAAAGACTTGAAAAAGAGGCTGAAAATAAAAGACTTGAAAAAGAGGCTGAAAATAAAAGACTTGAAAAAGAAGCTGAAAGACTTCAAATAGAGGCTCAGGCTGAGGAGAGAAGATTACAGAGAGAATCTGATGAGAGGAAAGAGAAAGCAAAAATGGAACATGAAGAAAAGGTCTTAGCTTTAGAGTTGGAAAAATTGAAATTGATGAACATGAGTAATGGTAATGATTCAAACAAGGGTTCATCTTCTGGTAAGGCTAATAATGATACTTTTAAGATTAAGTTACCAACTTTTAGTCCTTCCAGTGATGACATAATGTTCTATCTGGACAGATTTGAACAAGCATGTACAGCTCATAACATAGACAAAGCAAAATATGTTTATCAGTTATCAGGGATACTGACAGGTAAAGCTCTAAGTATATTAAATATGGTGGATGAACCTGACAAGAACAATTATGAGGTTGTCAGGGCCGCTCTGTTAAAGAAATATCAGCTTAACGAAGACGGCTATCGTCTACAATTTAAAAACATGTTACCTGAAAATGGAGTTGAATTCTCCGAGTTTATTGCAAGAATACGCATTACTTTCTCACGATGGGTTGAACTATCTAAGACGGAAAAAACTTATGAAGGACTTATGGACTTAATACTTAGAGACAAAGTCATGTCGTCTGTCAATGAGTCTTTCCTTGCTTTCCTTCATGAACGTAAACCTAAAACAATAAAAGAAATGGAAGATTTCTGTTGCCAATACGTAACTGCACACCCACACATAACCATGGGTAACTCTAAGGTGAAAGAAGGTTTACCAGTTGCTTCGGCAGCTCCGTATGGTCAAAACTTTGCTCGTAGATTCCAACAAAATTTTGATAGAAAGAGCAGCGGTAATTTCTGTCAAAATCATGGAAACCAATTTCATGGTGATTCTTCTTCGAAGAATTGGAGACAACCTGATAGTGGTCGTTACTATCACCCTAATAATTATAGGCATTTCAAAAGAGGATATGGTAATAGAGGTTATTCCTGCCGAAGACCTCAGAACCAAACAAATAGATGTTCGCATCAATGTGAACATGATAGTAATCGTGGAAACTGGAATTCGAACCAGGATAACAATTACAATAGAGAAAATAATAACTGCAGAGATAATAATAACTCTGATAACTTCAGAGGTAATAATAGTCGGGGTAGATCTCAACACAAAAAAAGAGATATCAGCAGGCTAATGCTGTACAACAGGAAACTGAGGGAGCCTGTAATCATGTTGTTGATAATAAAAACTTTGACGCTGTCACTGGTTCTGCTTTTGACTTTGAGAGAGCAAACAAATGCCCCCCAATGCAGTACTTTATTCGAACCGGGTACCATAACTACTTTGAGTTGTGGTCACCCACTTCCCGCTCTTCCTGCTGCTGTTGCGCATGACGGGAGGGGTTCTTTAATTCTACATAAGGGTCTTGTTAACGATACTCCGGTCTCACTACTTTTCGATTCCGGATGCACCACTATTGGTGTTAGACAATCGCTTGTAGATCCATCTTGTGCTACAGGAAGGGTTATTAAATGTGTCACATTTGGCGGCACTCTAGAAAAATATCCTACTGCTGTAATTCGCATTGCCACTCCTTTCTTTTACTGGAGATGTGCATGCTTGTCTCTTACCTAATCCTATTGCGGACCTTATTATTGGTCGTATTCACGGAGTTAGGGAGTGTACCCCACAGCAGATTGCTGCTTGGGAAGATAATAACATGCAAGCTACAAATGCAGTAGTTACAAGAGCACAAGCTCTACAAACACCCGAAACTTCACTGAATAGTGATAATGAAGTTGATAGCCAAGATAGTCACTTAGTAATCACTCGTGACTCTTTCATAAAATTGCAAGAAGAAGATCCTTCTTTAAAAAAATTCTTCGTTCTTGCGAAGAAAGGTGATCCGAATCAGGATACAAATAGAAAATCTTGGATTGCAATGAGAAACGGCGTACTTGTACGTATGGTACAAGATTCGACTACGTCGGCACATTCGCAAATTCTTGTTCCCAAGAGCATGAGAGTGCAAATATTGCAACATGCTCATGACTCGCAATGTGCTGGACATATGGGTTTTGCCCGTACGAAGTCGAGAGTCCTTGCGGCTTTCTTTTGGCCTTTTGTCAATAAGGACATTCGTATTTACTGCCGATCATGCAAGGTATGTCAGGAGGTCAAATCTAGAGGACCACGACATTCTGCGCCTATCCAGGCTGCTGACATTCCTATTCGGCCGTTCCAGAAAATGACCATAGATATTATTGGCCCTTTTAAGGTCAAGTCGGCCAGAGGACATCAGTTTATCCTTACATGTGTCGATATGTGCACACGTTGGCCAGAGGCTATTCCTCTTAAGAGCATATCTACTACAGATATCGCAGATGCTCTTTGGTTGATATTTTCTCGCTTGGGGTTCCCCAGAGAAATATTGTCAGACCATGGCACTCAACTCATATCTGACACTATGTCACAGGTAATGTCTACCTTACATATTGAACGATCTCTCAGTAGTATCTACCATCCTATGTCTAATGGGTTAGTTGAGCGTCTGAATAGAACGCTCAAGACTTTGCTTGGTAAGATAACTGAAGATCATCCTCAAGATTGGGACAGGGTTTTACCCGCGGCTCTCTTTGCCTATAGAGAAGTCCCTAATGAACACACAGGATTTTCTCCCTTCGAACTTGTCTTTGGCGCGCGTCCACGCGGCCCTATGTCTTTATTACACGATCTCATCACTGCCGATGATATTAGCGATGAAACTCAATCCTCATATGAGTATGTCATTGCTCTTAGACAAAAGATCATTGAGGCATGTAAGCTAGCAACTGCTTCATCAGAAATTGCTAAAGAGAAGGCAAGACAGTTTGCTAACAAGAATAGATGTCTACGACAACTTTGTCCAGGTGACAAAGCATTCGTCCTACTCCCCAGTAGGGAAAATAGACTTCTTATTGCATGGAAAGGTCCGTATGCAATAGTCTCTCGGATTTCCGATGTTGACTATGTGGTAGATATTGATGGAAAGCATAAAACTTTCCACATAAACATGCTTTCGGAATTTCACGAACGTCCGGACTATTTGCTGCCTATTTTCCAGGCAACGGATGATGCTCCTGCACCTCACGGTCATTATTCATCCCTGTCTGTCATACAGGATGAGGAAGCTACCTTCTCTGATGTCAATCTTCCCCTTCCAGTGGTTCCATTACATTCCACGGAATCTTGGAAAAACGTTTCTGTTTCTCCTAATCTTTCTGGTGACGAACATCGACAAGTCTCGTCGATGTTACAAACATTTCAGGATGTTCTCACTGACATTCCTGGACACACAGATGTCATAGAACATGACATAATTCTTACCGACAATAATCCAATTAGGGTTAGGCCGTATCCTATTCCTATACACTTTCAGTCGCAAGTGGAAAAGGAATTGGATGAAATGATTCAGTTAAATATAATTGAACCATCGACTTCACCATATTCTTCTTCCATGGTTATTGTCCGGAAGAAGGATAAGAACATACGAATTTGTGTTGATTATCGCAAATTGAATCAGGTCACAAAGTTCGATGCTGAACCGATGCCTTTGTTAGAAGATCTACTGATTAGACTTTCTAATTCTAGATTCTTCACTAAACTTGACTTGTCTAAAGGTTATTGGCAAGTGCCTTTAGCAGAGCATGCCAAACCTCTTACTGCTTTTTTCTACACCTAGGGGTCTATTTCAATGGAATGTTATGCCTTTTGGTCTCATGAACGCCCCTGCAACTTTCGTTCGCATGATGCGTCGAATTCTGTCACATCGTTCGGATGTCATCGCATACTTAGATGACATCTGTCTCTTCAGTGATACCTGGGAAGATCACTATTTAGGGTTATATGACTTACTGTCCACTCTACGTGAGAATAATTTGACAGCGAAACCTTCTAAAGCTTTTGTTGGTTTTGGTGAAATCTCTTTCCTGGGTCATCGTGTTGGTCATGGTCTCTTGAAGACAGAAGACCACAATACTTCCAAAATACTGAACATCTCTGTTCCTAAAACGAAGAAACAAGTTAGGAGTCTCTTAGGTTTAATTCAATGTTATGGGAGATTTATTCCAAATTTATCTTCGATCATGGCACCTCTCTCAACATTGTTGAAGAAAGGTTCGCCTAATCTGGTCCGTTGGTCTGAAGAATGCCAATCTTCATTAGACCAAATCAAGAATATATTTTCTTCTCCTCCCATCTTAAGATTACCTACTCTTGATAGGACTTTTGTTCTTCGGAGTGATGCTTCATCCACTGGGATTGGAGCAGCACTGATGCAAGAATATGCAAATACTCTGCATCCTGTTATGTACATTTCTAGAAAACTAAATGCGGCAGAGAGGAACTACTCGGTTTTAGACCGTGAGTTGTTAGCGATGGTTTGGTCAATTCTAAAGCTACAAAGATTCCTCCTGGGCGCACATTTCATTCTAGAGACTGATCAGAAAGCTCTTACAGCTATTCAGACTAAGAATTTGAAGAGTTCGAGATCCACTCGATATGCTATAGCTCTTCAACCTTTTCACTTCACGGTACGAGCAATCCGTGGTGCGGATAATGTGATGGCTGACATTTTGTCTAGATGCCCACATGACTCTAACTAATACTTCTGTCCTATATTCCTATATATTACAGAGTCATAACACACCTATATTACTACAATAGATTAGCACATCTGTACTCACTTTATATGTACACACTATCGTGCTTTGTTGTCATCTTCTTCTGTTCGTTTTTAAGATGATAGAGGAGGACTGAGTAGTTAATATAAGGGCCGTTAGTTTACTAAACAGCCACAATTATTAATAATGTATTGTACCTTATGAAGCATATTAGTTATTAATTAGCATTATATTGCTTGTACTTTCTCAGAATGTCATTGTTGAGCTGAGGACTTACCTTACTAGTATCAAGCATGACGAGTTCTAGATTGTGTACTTACCCTCGGAATACCAGAGCATATGTCCTGGATCGTCATGTAGTTTAACTTTACTATGTACTTATGTCATTACATGTCAAATAATGTACTATTTAAATTTTCCTATCAGATTTGTACATCCATTTTTAAAGACAATATTAGAGTATGCTGTTTAATGATGATTATGGTAACTTGCATACGTATATTGTGTTTACATGCTAACGTGATGTGTGTTGGTGACACCTCCCCGATGTGAATATTTTTTGAGACATATTTATTTTTCTGTTGAGGTATATCCTCACCAGACACTCTATATTTAGCCTCATGTTAGGCAATTTAATTAATTATCAGCGCATAATTCGTGCGTTTTGAGCCGCTTATCGCATGCTCTTTGATATTTAAAAAAAAAAATATGTTCCACATTTTTTTTTTTTTTATCGGGAGGAGGTGGTGATATGTTGCGTGATAAATTCTCGCAACATCATTTTATTACAATATCTATTTTATAACGCAAGGGCAACAACTGCTTGAAATTTATAGTTACTTTTCTCGGTAAGCATTTGTCTTCTCGCGTTGGTATTGAATGCAGTTGAGTTTTTGAGCTGTGGTCATTTTTCGCGCCGGACTGCGCATGACTGGTCTTGCTTTTTGGTCGATCGGTTTCCGCCCACCACTAGTGGAGTGAGCGATTTGAATGGCGAAAGAGATGCCTCGTTGAAGAGGGGATCTCCGCTATTTTTTGTTCTGTCAGGGATGTGTAGTCCTCTTAATGGATATTTCGTTTATTCGAGATAATACCTCTAGTGTTTCCCACATGTCGGGAGGCGTGATATTTCTGTGTATTCCATGAAAGCAAGGTAAATTGACTTTTTTCATTAACTCTATCGATTTTGGGTCGTGAGCGATTTCGATTCATAGCCTGTCTTCGAAAGTCGTCGTCACGAGATGTTTTCCCAGCTCACATGTCGCTGTATTGTACTGCATCGGTTGATGCATGTTCCAAGGACCATTACTTGCTACTTTGTTAAATGAACTAGGTTTGAAAAACCTTTGTTATCTAGAGGATATTTTTGAGGACATTATTTATACTTCGGCAGACGTGTCTGTCTTGCTGAAGTCAGACTAAGGAGAGTGAACTGATCTCATATATCTGGTTATCTCCTGGCTGTTATAGAAAAGGATGGAGTTTTTCACCTGACTACATTTACAACACTATGAAATATAACATGCATCTGACTCATCATTGTAATGCTGTCTACCGTCTATTGCTGTATTGAATGTTGCTGTGATAATGACTGTTTGATGTGTCTACATATTCGCGTAACCATTTTGTCACTGTGGCGTCCACAATAAATAATGAAGAAAAACGTCAACGGCTGTTTCAAGAATCATTGACTTTATACGTCGTGAGTTTACTGACGTCCTATGTGGATTGCCCTGTTATTTTTGTATGAACATTGTTTTGACTGAACACATCTGCACACTACACAAAACCAGACATGCGGATACCATCCATCATCATATGGCATCACGCATCACCTACCCTCTGTCCTGTTCTTACTGTTCTAAGTCTACTATCATACTGGACACAGTATTAAGGTCTTTGTCTTGTTGGACTGACCAATACTGATATATAGGGAAACAACAGAAGTGATTGCGTCATCAATAGGCTGAACTGCCCATGATAAACTTCCGGTGTTATGTATAGAGGTTCGCACTAATGACCTGTCATTGAAACATCCTTTAATTGGGGATGCGTAGATGGCAGGGAGGACAGTGTGATTCTCTTGCATAGCTAGGCGGTATTGTCGCACTTAAGGTCCAGGGTTCAAATCCTGGGTAAGCCACTCATGTCTGTTGTTTTTCTGTTGTCTAGTGTTCTACTTCTTTATTTCCTACGAGTGCCTTATAACATACCTTTATATTTGTTTCATATTAATTCATTGACTATAAGAAGGCTTTTGACAGAGTCCATCATGAGAAAATAATTGAATGCCTCGAAGACATAGGTATTGATGGAAAAGATATAAGAATACTCAGTAACCTTTATTGGGAGCAAACTGCCACAGTAAGATATGGAAGGAATTATTCACCATACATAGACATAAAAAGAGGTGTCAGACAATGTTGTGTGCTGTCCCCCTGCCTATTTAATTTATACACCGAAAAAATTTTCAAACAGATACAGGAAATACCAGGACTAAACATCAGTGGAAGGTCAATAAACAACCTTAGATATGCAGATGATACTGTGTTGTTAGCTGAAAGCGAACAGGAGTTACAAGAACTAGTGAAGCAAGTGAACAGTATAAGTAAAGAATATGGACTCAACATTAATATTGAGAAAACAAAAACTATGATAATTAGCAAAACAGACGATAAACCCACATTAAAGAAAAGCGTAAATGGGAAAATCCTGGAACAAGTCAAGAGCTACGTATATCTTGGTCATACAATAACAGAAGATGGCAGATGTGAAACAGAAATCAAGAAGAGAATAGGAATGGCCAAGGCTACATTCAACAACATGAAACATATACTGACATCAAAACAGTTATCTCACAAATTAAAACTGAGAATCATAAAGTGTTATATATTCTGCATTTCTGCATGGTGCAGAAACATGGACGATGTATAAGCATTTGGAAGAAAGAATTGAGGCTCTTGTGATGTGGATATATAGAAGAATGGGGCGTATCTCATGGAAAGAGAAGAAGAAAAAAATAAGGAGGTCCTTGAAAATCTAGGTATGAAAAGAGAACTAATGAGGGAGATCAAAGTTCGGCAGCTAAAATACTTTGGCCACATAAAAAGGCATAACACCTTGCAGAAGACCATAATAGAAGGGAGAGGTGAAGGCAAACGTGCAAGGGGAAGACAGCGCTATAAGTGGGAAGATAACATCAAGAGATGGACAGGAAAGAGTCTATCAGAGTGCACCACCAAGACAAGAGACAGAAGACGTTGGAGATCCATTACAGCCAACCTTCGTTGTGGAGATGGCAGCTGATGATGATGAATCTACGCAAGCTCCAATTTATGAAAGTCTGAAACTTCTTGATAGTTGTTCTCAACAGGGAATATTTATCATATCGACTTCTGAACGTTTGCCCAAACGTGTCTTTTCAACACATTTCCTGATAAGATAAATTGGTTATGCAAAGTGCGGATTATTATAGAACATTATGCAATAATCATGGCATTCAGTTTTGATGGCTGAAAGTATCGATTATCTACTACTAGCTTTTGTTTGTTTTTCTTTTTGTTTATTTTTAAAAAATAAGAGTTTCGCCTCGTTTTAGCAACGCAGACGTGAGACCCTTCAGTTACTTGTATAACAGGGTGCATGTCCAAATATGAAAAACCTTGTGGTTTAGTATACCGGCCTCGCGGACACATATTTAAATTAACAAGTAGATCATATGGATTATTAAAAAAAAAAAAAAAAAAAAATTAATAATTTTGATAGTAGTAGAAATCGTAGGCAGCTCACTTCAGTTTTCTTGCCCGCTTTTTGTTTACCTTTTCGTTTCCTTCGTTAAAAGATAGTATAGTGGGGCGAATTTGATAAGATGGTCAGTGTTTTTGTCAGTTGTAATTTTTTAAATTATTACTACAAATAACATTTCTTAACTGAACAAGTCTATACATTTCATAGAGTTGGCTAGAAATTAGTATATTTAGTGTTTTAATATTTAGAAACTCATAGATTTTTCTAATACAAATATAATCTGATTATCAGAAGTTGACACCCCCCCCAACAATCAGACAAGCGGTTCAGTCCTTTAATCTCGACGCTTGGGAGGGCGGGGGAAGGAGATTACATAGGTTATGATTCCCAAGTTGATTCACTGATGTTGGCCTCTGCACAAATAAAACCTTGTGGAATACCCGCTTCAATCCCATATGGGTTATAATGTGTCCGTAGCGTTCCTTATTCTATCTAATACATTACATTTATTGTTTTTCCAGACTTAAACATCTCTGTAATTCCCAAGTATAGTCTTTCCCAGGTCCACGTGGTAGCCCTGTAGCTCCTGCTGCAGCTCTCCGCTTTCTGACTAGGTCTGACATTATAAGTCATTATGGGCTGGGCAGTTTTGGAGAATGCGTTTAGAGTTCTGGGTTCCAGTTCTACATGGAAATTCATTAGAGATATCCTGAGGTGATACAATATTCAGGAAGGAAATACTACATACTGTATGTGATATTAAAAATACAGGTAGACAAGAAGACCCATTTTGGTTTCCCATTCCAAAATAATATTCAAGACACAGCTTTAAAACAAAAAGTGTATTAAACATATTAAACTCTTCAAAAATTCAACTAATACAACAGATAATTTAAAAAAAAAATATTCTAGTGGAAAGTGAGATATAATAAAAAGCAAGGAATTGGGTAACTCTGTATTTTTCATACATAATAGACATTATGAAACGCCATTATAACGAACATTAGAAGTTGCATCTTGGGGGGAAAAACAAGAAGTAACAAAGACAGTTTGTTACAAAAACTAACCAATACCATGTACACAAATTATGACCAACATGCGGTTGAACTAAGTGTTCCGTGCACTAGAAATTACCTGTAGTTCTCGTTCATGAAGAAACAAAAAAAAACACACTCACAAAAACAAACAACAATTTAGTATCCCATTCCGTGGCTAAGGCAGGCTGACATAAATGAGGCGTTCAGTACAACTAGGCATTCCCGAGTCCTTCAAAATAATCTGGCAAGACACAGAGCCAGACCTACAGACGTCTTTCGGTGGAATTGTCTTATACACTTGAACAGAAACGACACAAAGGAATGCTGGGACGTTGCTGGTACGTTAATAAATCACAGATGGAATGATTTACATAGACACACGCGCGCGCATGGATCCCGTACTCTAACACTGCGACACACACACGCACACAAATTAGTACTTGGTTCTCTAATTAATGTGGGGAATATGGAAACATGCTTGCAAAACATCATGCTGTTTGAAGTCTATCTATCTATCTATCTATCTATCTATCTATCTATCTATCTATCTATCTATCTATCTATCTATCTATCTATCTATCTATCTATCTATCTATCTTATCTATCTATCTACCTATCTATCTATCTATCTATCTATCTATCTATCTATCTATCTATCTATCTATCTATCTATCTATCTATCTATCTATCTATCTATCTATCTATCTATCTATCTATCTGCCTACCTACACACCTACCTACTTACTTATTACCTACCTACCTACCTACCTATTTACTTACTTACTTACTCACCTACCAACAAACCTACCAACCAACCGACTGACCAACCAATCAACCAACCTTCCTACCTAAAACCATACAGACTAGTTAAAAAAAAATACGTCACCTGTGTTTCTAAAGAAATCAAAGGCAGTGACAAACCCGTTTGAAATGAAACAATAAACAAAAAACTGAGTTGATCTGCCATGATATTTTGTGTGACACTGCTGTCTTCATTAGACAATTACACATCGATGTTGACTTTAGAAACATGCCAAGTTCTGAGTACAAACTAGCGGATTTGAAACTATTGTCTCATATACTTGCCTTTAAACTAGGGTTCCCATAATGTTTTGTTCAAAAACCGGGACATTTCCAAATTTTTACCTAAAAAACCCGGGACATTTTGTAAAAAAACGGGACATGTTAAAAATTAAGGTAAATAAATCTATTATATATTATATGTTGCACTTAAAATAAGATACTGGTATAAAAATACACACATTAACTAACACAACTTCCACTTTAAAAAAGAATTCTAAATTACAAACATACTTAATTAGAAAAATCGCACCTTTAAAAAATACACAATAGTCAAGTTTATATTTCAGATTCATCAGAATATTTATCAGATTTATGGGCCTGTTCAAGAAGTTTTTTTTCTTCTGATATTTGGACATAGAACTCAGCACAAGAGAAATCCTTAAAATTGGTCTTTATAATGGCAAGCTTTCACTGTCTCAATGTTAAGTCTGTTTTTTTTCGTCTGTCCAAAGCGCATTTATTAATGAAAAAACACGTTCAACAGCTGCATTGGATCCTGGCAGTGCCAAACAAAAACTAACTAGGCATTTCAGGTTCTCAGCATTTATATCCTGCTTTGTAAAATGAGCGAACATCTCACACCATTTTTCACTGACACTTTGATCCTTCAGTTCACTCCACACATCAAATTTGCTTTCACAATATTTTTTCACACATGCAAACTCATCAAATAAGTCCTCTTCATTCACAGTAAAATTTGGTGACACTGTCTTCGTGAATATGTAGCTTTCTTGGATGTTCTTCCAAGTCACAGACTCCTTTCCCTTCAAATTGATCAAATCCATAGACTGAAGAGGCGTAAGAAATGGTGTACACCACTGTCACGTAGGGTTTATATTCATTTAATTTCCTACATCTTCTTCCTATTCTTTCACATAAACTCTCTCTTTTAATATCTCTGTACTTTTTTTTTCCTGTGTATTTTTCATCCATTCGTTTTGCGAATATTATTTTCATATAATTCACAAACTTTACCTGTTTCTTTCTCAAAACTGAGAATCGCGCTAGGACGATATTACGTAGATGTCAGGGCTGCAGGGCGTCAGAAGGCGTGATAAGTCGGTTCGCTGAACACAGGACGTAGCAAATCGTCTACATTCTCACCGAGCGCGCGAGCTTCTTCTCGGCATAAGTCCCGGTGAGGTGTGATACTTTACATCTGCACCGGTCAGTATCCAGACATTTGTCTGGAAAATCCCAAACTGACACGGCGCTCACTTGGGCCATGGTCAGCTGTAGTGTGAAAACTGCCCTACAATGGAGTCAGGCTGTCTGGGATTTGAAACTGACACGCGTACATCGTGGTCAGTAGGTGACAGTTACGACACGCGTTAAGCGGACGTAAATGTTGGGAGTAGGGGAGATAATTTCGCTTGGCGAAGTAAGTTTGGGCCCTTTGTCTGATTTTAAGATATTGGCCCAGTTTGAAACTTTAATTTTATTCTCGCTCATAGACTCCACAGTAGATAGGTCGCTCGAAAACAGAATAGCTGTTAGCGAAGATCTCAGTTTGTTTCGGCAATTTGTCGAACTTCTAGACTTCCAGAAATATTTTCAGCATTTTTATTCTTAAGTTGTGCGACTACCTGTAATTCTGTGGTTGAGGTAATTAATATGATAGATATATAGATTTTGTGAGTGTTAAAGTGTTAAATCGCTTAATTCATTTTAATCTATTTCTTTAGCGCAGAAGAGAAATAAAGTGGTAGGCTATTATATTTTCTAGGGAAGCATTCAGTGGAAAGCAGAATAAAATTAAAATTTCTAGCTTATAACGGCAATTGTAGCTATTTATAAATTTAATTTAACTGCTAATACTCAGTCGAGTGTATGTTTCTAAACTAACGTATAAACTCTAGAATCCAGCCTCATGAATGGTGACGGAATACGCCCGTGTTCTTAATTTATGAGGATTGCTGATTTTTAAATATAACTTACGTCACGGGAAGTTTAAATGATAAGCAAAGCTCTCTGCTTGCAAGTTTAAATGTAAGTTTTAACCAGTACAGATTCTGTTTATTATATTATATGTGTTATTTTCCCTCCACACAGTGAAAGTTTTGGGGTGACCCTAACTTTACCAGCACCTAGTAGTAGTTTCCATACTTGTGAAGAAATAGACAGTCCTTATTTTGAACCACGTGGGATTTCTCAAGTAACACTGATCTGACGGTGCAAGTTAGACAGAAATACTAATATCCCTATAACGGGTTTTCAAAGACTGTAATGATAAATACTGGACCTTGGAGCCAGCACTTAATTTCTTCTAGAAACTCTATATAATTTGCTGCCTGGTGGCGTGATTATTAACAATCATTTCCCGACTAGATTATATCTTGTGGACAAATCTGTGGTGTGACTAAAGTGAATCCTATACTGAGGGAAGGCACCGACCTGACATTCATCATTTTTTAGAAACCTACGCTATTGACACTGTGCTCTGCTAACTCCCGCGCCTGGAATAATTGTTAGGTGACTTAATCAGACATTTGAACAAATTTGCACACCCAAGTAGTCGTTCCCGGAGACTCCGAGTTAAATACGTCTTTTGGAACTGGGGACTTCTTGGCAGAAGACTGCATTTTTTTTTTTGAGTCTGTGTAAAGATCTAAAATCAGTGTGTTCCAAGAGGCAGCGAGCAAAGTCGTGAGTACCTGAATGAGAAGCCATGGCGGAATGAATGAGTGTACGCTGGTCTGAGTGATATTTTCACTATTATATCTTTGACACCCTGTTGCTGTCCTAATTTTTTTTTCCAATCTGCATAATTTGTTGCTAAGGCTAGAGTTCTTGTGTTTTTGTCTTAGGTTAAATCAGATTTTTTTTTTCAAACTCTGTGCATATAATTACGAGATAAAACAAAGAAAAACTCTTAGACTCAAACCCTATGTATCTGTGACTCGGGCGCCATCATCTGTTCTCTTAACGGGGCCGGGCTAAACCTAGAGTTAACACTATAACGGGGCTATCATCCTTGCAACATTTCCTTGATTTTTTTATGACTATGTGTATATGTATTTTCCTTGATGTACTTTCTTTGATGTTGTGAGCCGATTTTTCCTGATAATAAAATCGCTCTTGAACTTAATAATCGTGTTTGGTCAGCTCGTTCTAGATAATATATATATCATTGTTATAGTTTTCCCACGTCTGTGTGTTTACCTGTCGTCACGTGTATGTGCGTGCCTGTGAGTGATAGAAATATACGTAATATGTATATTGGTGTAGTCTGTCTGACGCTGTAACAACTGTTGTAGAGGATAGGTGAGAGAGAGAAGAATTCTTTTCGCTTTCAGAGACAGCCACTATATCAAAATCTATCATCTCACGTGTGTGGAAATTCTATTACCTTTCACTAACTCTCACTGAGTCTATCACCTATTCAAACCTATTCAGAAGGGACCAAACCTAGTCTTAATTCTCCTATCGAAAATCTACGACAAATGAGGGCTCGTTTCCGGTCTTTGAACTTAGAATAGGAAGACGAGTACGACAAATGTGGACTCGTCTATCTGGATTTTGAACTTAAGATTCTGTATTCTGATATAGAGTAAGAGTGTGATGTCTTGTGACTGTGTATCTTTTAAAAAAAATATTACCCCCTAGACTAGCGATCTGTTTACGGGCGTGCTGACCACACAAACTAATAAGTTTTTTTTTTCCACAGCATCTTTGAATAATATACATTTTGGTTACAGGTTGATTTTGTCGGGATATATGTTAACTGCTGATTGTAATACTAAATGCTGGTAAAGGGGTGAGTGTATAACATTCACTGGGTACTGAGGCAGAACGGCGTTTGAACTAAGTTAAGGAGTGTGTTTCGGACTTTTTGTCCAGATTAATTCCCTCCCTTACCCGATCTGACTTCAGGGGCGAACTTATAGTGGATTTTTAAAAATTAAGGGATTATTTTTCTCTTTAATTTTTTGCAATATTCTTTTGCTTTTCCACTGTAGCAACTTATTTTTTCAGAAGTAATCTTAACTACCATTTAGTTGGCGTAGTCGTGTTTTGCATTAAGTGCTTTATTGCCGATAATAGCAGCGATAGTTAGATTTTACTTTGGAGGAGGTATCCCAGGCTTAAGGATATCATCTTTTGAAATTTGGTAAATTTTTTTTTCTCGTAAGTGGTAGGAACCAGGTTATTCTTTTTCCTATTTTCTATCTCCACGTGTCTCAGTCACTGACATAATATGGCCGAGAGGGCAAAGCTTAGACAACTCCTCAGGGACGAAGCGAGAGAGGAGGGACTGGAAGGAGAGGAAGCGAAAGCTTTTGTCAGGGACGAACTTGAGAGATATGACGCGGAGAGAAAAGCAGCTGAAGCTAAAGAGGAAAAAGAAGAACTAAGGAGGAAAGAAGAAGCAGCCGAAGCTTTACAGCAGAAGAAGATGGATGAGGAAATGGAAATTCGCAGGATGCAGCATGAGGAAAGAGAGAAGGAGAAACAGAGACAGCACGAGTTGGCGCTTAAAACTCTAGAGTTCCAAAGTCGTGGTGCTGCCTCTACCTCCAGCAATGGAGAGTCTTCTCCTCATTCTTCCTTAACTGATCCTTCTAACACTCAATCTACTTCAACTCAATGCTATGGCTTTCCCGCTAGAATCTTTCCCTTGTCCAAATGAGAAGATTGACACTTGGCTAGAAAAATTTGAGAAAATTGCAACTCTGTACGGGTTAGAGAGGTCGCGTTGGAATATGAAACTTTCCCAGGCCCTAAAAGGTTCTGCTTATGATGTTTATTCTAAGCTGGAAAGTAGCCAACAAGACGACTACGATGTGTTGAAGAAAGCGTTACTGGAGCGCTTTGAAATGAACGCTCGCAAGTTTTTGCAACTGTTTCGCAACAGCCGGAAAGAGAATTCTGAAACTTTTCACCAGTTCTCATCTCGTCTTAAGGGATATCTAACAAAGTGCCTTGAGCTTTCGCAGCTCCCCTCTACCTATGAAGGTCTTGAGGAACTTGTTCTAACTGAACAAATAAAGAACACTTTGTCTGCTGATACCCGGAGATTTCTCGCTGAGCAGGGGGCAGAAAAACTTGAAGACATTTTGGAAAAGTCTGAGCGTTATCACAATGCGCTGGCTGAACTACCGGCCACAAAGCGGAAACCGACAGAGGAGCATTTTCGAAAACATAACCTAGAGCAATCTTCTCAGGCTTCTAACCAAAACAACCACAGAGAAACTGGACCTCAAAACCCCCCTCCTGAAAAATCCAAGTTCTACAAGAACAAGTACCCCAACCACCCCAAACAGTCTGATCAACCCGACCGCCCTACATGGCAGCGTAGCCAGAAAGGACAAGGTGGCAAAGGGAGAACCCCCGAGCACGGGACATATGATCAGACCGAGCACACCGAGCCTAAACGCATCGGATGCTTATTGACAGTCTCGCAAGGCGGAATTATTGACAGTGATTCCCAACCTGTTGGGGATAGACCCTCAACGCGAGGTACTGTTATTTTGAACGGTTCTCAAACTTCTTGCTTATTTGACACGGGGCTTTCTTACGATTGCATTGTTGCCAGAAACCTGGTTAAACCCGGTCAAGAGACAGGAGAGACCGTCAAACTTTGTGGAGTTCGTAAGAGTGATGCACCTACAGCGCTTCCCATCGCATTGGTGGAGATACACTCTGACTTTGTCAGAGGTGTGATCAAAGCGGCTGTTATGGATGATCCCATCTACCCAGTCATACTTGGCGGGAGATACGTGTGTATTGGGAAACCGGAAGAGCCGATTGTGGCAGCAGTAACTACAAGAGGGCAAACCAAGAAGGAACGGGAGCCTGCGCCAAATTTGTTACCTATGGAACTTAAAGAAGCGCAATACAAGGACCCTACTTTGGCACCCTGCTTTAGGAAACTGCCCATGGCTAAGGAACCCAAACAGCACGGGGACATTTTTTCTGAGGATGGCGTACTTTATCGGAGAACGGGCAAGCCTGACCAAGGTTACAACCAGCTCCTAGTACCGAAACAGTACAGAAGCCAAATCCTAGAAATGGGGCACTCTCTTCCCTTTAGCGGACATATGGACAGAACGCCACAAACCAACGTATAACCACTCATTATTGGTGGCCAGGAGTAAATACTGATATTATCAGATATGTCAAATCCTGTGCCCAGTGCCAACGTGTGCCACCCAAGCAACGGACACCCCCAGTCCACATGGGTGAAATGCCAATAATGGGAACACCATTCGAACGGGTTGTGATCGACATTTTAGGGCCTTTCGAAAGGACTAAAAGAAGGAACAGGTTCATCCTGACCTTAGTCGATACATGCACTTTATGGGCAGAAACTATCCCGCTAACATGCGCAGATGCCAAGCATGTCGCAGAAGCCCTCGTGCAGATTTTCACTCGGTTGGGATTCCCTCAGCAAGTGTTGACGGATAATGGATCTCCATACCGAAACCTGTTGATGGATGAGATCGTTAAGATCTTGAGGACCCAGCACATCCACACTAAGCCATAGACTCCGGCCGGAAATGGGCTCGTGGAACGTGCTAATGGAAACCTCACCATGATGCTAAGTAAGCTGGCACAAGTGAAACCTGAAGATTGGGATCTCTGTATTCCTGCAGCATTATTTGGCTACAGAGAATCTCCTCATACTTCCACAGGATTTCCGCCAGCTACACTCTTATTTGGCAGACCCATTAAGGGCCCGCTTGAAGCCTTACTTCAGTCTCTGACAGACGAGAAGGCGGATGAGACAGTCGTCTCAGCAAGTAAATATGTGTCGGTTTTAAAGGAAAGGTTGAAACTAGGGTGGGACCTAGCAACGACTAACTTTAAGCGAGCTCGCACAAAGCACGCTAACCGATACAGGAAAGTCGCGGAAGAGAGAGAACTGGAAGCAGGAGAGAAAGTTTTGGTGTTACTCCCTACTGAGAACAACCAACTGAAGATCGGATGGCAAGGGCCGTTTACCGTCCTGAAAAAGATTTCTAAGGCTAACTACCAGATCTCTATTGAAGGAAAGGAGAAGGTTTTCCATTTAAATCTCTTAAAGAGATACTTGGAAAAACCAGTGCCAACCTCCGACCATCTCCTGACGATCGCCAAAACTGACGAAGATGATGATAGTGGCAGGGATATTCCACCGCTATCACAGGAAATCTTTCAAAAAATGTCAGAAGCGGCGACGCTCTTTCAAGCGCGCATGGGAGACATTCCGGGGGAAGGAAACTTTGAGGAGTGGACTTGAGTAGGAATTGGACAGAGATGGAGGGGGAGATGGAGAGGGAAGAAGACAGACACCCCGAAGCTACGGTTATAGGAAATTAAACTCCATAACGTAGACATGGAGTGCTTCCATATCTTAAAGGGGGGAGGCTCTGTCACGTAGGGTTTATATTCATTTAATTTCCTACATCTTCTTCCTATTCTTTCACATAAACTCTCTCTTTTATTATCTCTGTATTATTTTTTTTTCCTGTATATTTTTTTCATCCATTCGTTTTGCGAATATTATTTTCATATAATTCGCAAACTTTACCTGTTTTTCCTTTCTCTAAACAGAGAATCGCGCTAGGACGATATTACGTAGATGTCAGGGCTGCAGGGCGTCAGAAGGCGTGATAAGTCGGTTCGCTGAACACAGGACGTAGCAAATCGTCTACATTCTCACCGAGCGCGCGAGCTTCTTCTCGGCATAAGTCCCGGTGAGGTGTGATACTTTACATCTGCACCGGTCAGTATCCAGACATTTGTCTGGAAAATCCCAAACTGACACGGCGCTCACTTGGGCCATGGTCAGCTGTAGTGTGAAAACTGCCCTACAATGGAGTCAGGCTGTCTGGGATTTGAAACTGACACGCGTACATCGTGGTCAGTAGGTGACAGTTACGACACGCGTTAAGCGGACGTAAATGTTGGGAGTAGGGGAGATAATTTCGCTTGGCGAAATAAGTTTGGGCCCTTTGTCTGATTTTAAGATATTGGCCAAGTTTGAAACTTTAATTTCATTCTCGCTCATAGACTCCACAGTAGATAGGTCGCTCGAAAAACAGAATAGCTGTTAGCGAAGATCTCAGTTTGTTTCGGCAATTTGTCGAACTTCTAGACTTCCAGAAATATTTTCAGCATTTTTATTCTTAAGTTGTGCGACTACCTGTAATTCTGTGGTTGAGGTAATTAATATGATAGATATATAGATTTTGTGAGTGTTAAAGTGTTAAATCGCTTAATTCATTTTAATCTATTTCTTTAGCGCAGAAGAGAAATAAAGTGGTAGGCTATTATATTTTCTAGGGAAGCATTCAGTGGAAAGCAGAATAAAATTAAAATTTCTAGCTTTATAACGGCAATTGTAGCTATTTATAAATTTAATTTAACTGCTAATACTCAGTCGAGTGTATTTTTCTAAACTAACGTATAAACTCTAGAATCCAGCCTCATGAATGGTGACGGAATACGCACGTGTTCTTAATTTATGAGGATTGCTGATTTTTAAATATAACTTACGTCACGGGAAGTTTAAATGATAAGCAAAGCTCTCTGCTTGCAAGTTTAAATGTAAGTTTTAACCAGTACAGATTCTGTTTATTATATTATATGTGTTATTTTTCCTCCACACAGTGAAAGTTTTGGGGTGACCCTAACTTTACCAGCACCTATTAGTAGTTTCCATACTTGTGAAGAAATAGACAGTCCTTATTTTGAACCACGTGGGTTTTCTCAAGTAACACTGATCTGACGGTGCAAGTTAGACAGAAATACTAATATCCCTATAACGGGTTTTCAAAGACTGTAATGATAAATACTGGACCTTGGAGCCAGCACTTAATTTCTAGAAACTCTATATAATTTGCTGCCTGGTGGCGTGAATATTAACAATCATTTCCCGACTAGATTATATCTTGTGGACAAATCTGTGGTGTGACTAAAGTGAATCCTATACTGAGGGAAGGCACCGACCTGACATTCATCATTTTTTTAGAAACCTACGCTATTGACACTGTGCTCTGCTAACTCCCGCGCCTGGAATAATTGTTAGGTGACTTAATCAGACATTTGAACAAATTTGCATACCCAAGTAGTCGTTCCCGGAGACTCCGAGTTAAATACGTCTTTTGGAACTGGGGACTTCTTGGCAGAAGACTGCATTTTTTTTTGAGTCTGTGTGAAAATCTAAAATCAGGGTGTTCCAAGAGGCAGCGAGCAAAGTCGTGAGTACCTGAATGAGAAGCCATGGCGGAATGAATGAGTGTACGCTGGTTTGAGTGATATTTTCACTATTATATCTTTGACACCCTGTTGCTGTCCTAATTTTTTTTTTCCAATCTGCATAATTTGTTGCTAAGGCTAGAGTTCTTGTGTTTTTGTCTTAGGTTAAATCAGATTTTTTTTTTCAAACTCTGTGCATATAATTACGAGATAAAACAAAGAAAAAACTCTTAGACTCAAACCCTATGTATCTGTGACTCGGGCGCCATCATCTGTTCTCTTAACGGGGCCGGGCTAAACCTAGAGTTAACACTATAACGGGGCTATCATCCTTGCAACATTTCCTTGATTTTTTATGACTATGTGTATATGTATTTTTCCTTGATGTACTTTCTTTGATGTTGTGAGCCGATTTTTCCTGATAATAAAATCGCTCTTGAACTTAATAATCGTGTTTGGTCAGCTCGTTCTAGATAATATATATATATCATTGTTATAGTTTTCCCACGTCTGTGTGTTTACCTGTCGTCACGTGTATGTGCGTGCCTGTGAGTGATAGAAATATACGTAATATGTATATTGGTGTAGTCTGTCTGACGCTGTAACAACTGTTGTAGAAGATAGGTGAGAGAGAGAAGAATTCTTTTCGCTTTCAGAGACAGCCACTATATCAAAATCTATCATCTCAC
Organism: Oreohelix idahoensis; assembly: GCA_024509875.1. Lineage (NCBI taxonomy): Eukaryota > Metazoa > Mollusca > Gastropoda > Stylommatophora > Oreohelicidae > Oreohelix > Oreohelix idahoensis. The sequence continues at coordinate 9,554 of JAMPIV010001976.1, read as the reverse complement.
GTGTGTGGAAATTCTATTACCTTTCACTAACTCTCACTGAGTCTATCACCTATTCAAACCTATTCAGAAGGGACCAAACCTAGTCTTAATTCTCCTATCGAAAATCTACAGACAACCACACTCCTGGCATAGCATCAATGCAAACATGAAATCTACTACTGCATAGCTTTGAAAGTTTCAACTGTTATGTGTCCTTCCTTTCAGAAATTCTTGCACAACTGAATGTCTCAAAGTAGTATTAAGAAACTTTTCTGCCTTCCTAGTAGTTAAAGATCATGATTGGAATAAGGTGCTCACTGAACACTGGATTGGTCGACTTTCGATTTTTTCTTCGAGATTCAAACCTTAGGGTCCACTGGCAAACCGGAGAATTGATAAAGTAACACTACTAAAACGTCGGAATAAAATTGTTCCCATCTAGATCGGAAAGCCACGCTTTTTTTTTTAGGAAGGGCCCTTAAAAAGCGGACATTTGGAATAAATTGTCGGGACACACGGACAATTTATCGAAAAAACGGGACTGTCCGGGAAAAAATTTGTTGGACGAATGGGAACCCTACATTAAACACGTCGAAAAAACTTTTTTAACGTGATGGGGTACGAACATTCGCGCACGACCCAGGCCCAACACCCTCTTATTTTATGTTGAAGACATTTTCAAAAAAGGTGACAGTGAATTACTATTCATTTTCAACAATTTCGGGTCCTCTGGCAACTGTGTGTAATCGTGTTATTAGCTAAACAGGGAATTTGAGTGACGAGTCGAGATTATAAATTCCACAGATTGACTTATTTGTCACGTTCTCAAGATAAAACATGGACGATATAGAAAGGTTGTGGCTTAAAGAAGCTGCAGAAGATTATAGGGCATTCCAGCAACAGCGATAAATGTGAAAAGAACAGCGTGAAAAATAATTAATGTGTGAAAAGGTCGAACGATCAAATCTAAGCACACAGCGCAGAATAATAATTAAGATTACCTATTTTACATCCTCTTAGATATGCGATAAAGTTTGGAAATGTTTGGGAGGGAAAGGGTGGGGGGGGGGGGGATTTCTGCTTTAAGATATAGTTCAGCCATTTAAGGGTACTTACCATGAAGTAGCTTCAGGTGTATTCATTTTTTTTTAAAATAAATGGGTTTTTAGCAATGTTTTTTTTAATACATTAATTCTCACTTTCTTTTCACGTCGTATATGGAAATTGTTTATTCCGGCAAAATGCATAGTAGCTGTAGCGTAAGGATTTTTCTTTGAAAAAAAAAAAAATATTTCGTGACGAAGTTACCACGCTGAATTATAGTGAAAAATCCACTTTCTGGCTGAATTGACATGGAACAATATTAAGCAAACAGGCAATTCAATTAGACAACTTCGTCTCAAGCAATACAGTAAATTAAATTCACTCATTAATAAATTACTGGTTTTTGCTAAATAATTCCCCAGCCCAATTTATCTATTCAAGTTTCACCTTTCAGTTTGTAAATTTACCTGTTTGTTCAATTTTTTTCAGTTTACCAAGGCGCCGAGCAAGTTCGATTGACAAAGTGGTTAGAGCGCTGGCCTCTCGCGGCAAAAGATTGTTCGAAAACCACGGTTATGACACACTCCAAGTCTACCCAGACTGTAAATGGTTCACCTGCCTCTGATCGTGGGTTAGGGGAGGAAAAAAAACAGGTAAAAAGATAACTGGACACCCCACCTCTCGATGCAGGACCTAGTAATAGTGAAGTCTCTTAACAAGCGTCACTTTCCTACTACCTCTGCCATGGGACTACACCAGTACAAACTGCTGGAATACCCGAAATGCAACATAATGACCTAAATACTGTAATATTTATCGTAAACAAAATCGTTAGGTTCCCATAACTCCTAAGTTAGTCTAATGTATATGAAATATTAGACAAACATAAAGGTATGTTTTCAGGCACTCGTAAGAAATAAAGAAGTAGAACACTAGACAGCAGAAAAACAACAGACGTCAGTGGCTTACCCAGGACTCGAACTCAGGACCTTCCGTGCGACAACCCCACCTAGCTATGCAAGCGAGTCACACTATCCTCCCTGCCATCTAGGCATCACCAAAAATGATGCTTCGACGACAGGGAAATAATATGCACATGTTTTTCCGATAAAATACTAATGTGTACATTATCATCAGAGCGTTCCGACTGACTGAGAGTGATTAGAGCGCTGACCTCTCCGGTGCAAAGGTGCTGGGCTCGATTCACGGTATCGACACGCTCCAGTTTACCTAACTGTAAAATGGGTACTTACATTGCTCTTGAGTTAGGGAAGAACAAGGCAGTGTGGAACGGAACCTTTAACATTATCACCGTTTATTAATTAACTTTCTATTTTGCTCCTCATAGAGCATGGAGCCACGACTGTCAGCTGATCAACTGAACTAGCTGTCTCGTTCTTTTCTCGCAATGGCTAATTAATTGTCTTTCAGTGGTTTTATAACGACTGATGTTACTTCATAACTGCCTTCAGCTATTGCAGAAGTTACTGCTATATTTGCCTTTGAATCTCCCTGGACCTTCTATAGTTCGTTATTTTGAGTTTCCTTTGTATATTTGCTTTAGCTCCTCCCAAATGCTGGCCTGTCTGCAATCTTCTTTTCTGGTCCATTTACTGTACCGATTCTAACAAATTAATTTCGTCCAACTCCCTTCCAGTAGGAATTGTCCAAGCGAATTATACAAGCTAATTTCCAACATAAGGACCCGAACCGTTTGACGCTTCAGCTACATGGTTAATTTTGGCGATCTGTTGTTACTCCATCAAGCGTGCATACGTGCTATGTACAATTCCCTTTGTAAAACGGTTACTTTTCCGATCGTCCTATGAGGAAAGGATTCACTGGCTGCCGTACAAAATAAGTTTAAAGAATCGAAATGTAAACTTATTCGCTCTCACGGACACAGATAAGGACAGGAAAAATTTGACATAAGTTTGTTGAAGGCCTATTGCTCCTTGCGTTTTTGAAAGGGTTAAAGGTAGGCAGTTTTCGCAGAATAGAAATTAAAATCTATTCAACAAGTTACAGATAGGAACAACCTGACGAGTGTAAATTGTGACACTGATTGACTGCTGAACATCTGCTTGAAAGATACTCAACATATGAGGAACATAGAAAAGTACACATATGGCCGTCACCAGTACCATTTTCGGAAAAAAACCTTTAGAGATGGAAATCGTCTGAAGCTGACAAATTCCTTTCTTAGTAAATATTCAAGTAGACGTCTGAGAGTGGTACGACGAAGAAGAAGCAGGAAATCGTATGATACTGATGAAAGGTGAGGATCTCCTGCAAGGGAGAAACAACAATACACGAACATGCGACATTCACAAAGACATTGTTGTGAGTTAAACAGGATCTGGACTATAAACATGGTTAAAGACAATATATTTCGACAACAGTTGTTTTTGATGGCATCTTCCTGTGACAGCCAGTTTCTGTACAGAATCCAGCACACTTCATAACCCCCTTTCCCGACGAGAAGCAGAAGATCGTTTATCCCGAGCATGAAAATTGCGAGTCGAAATAACGTTTAGGCGAAAAAGTCTGTAGCTCCCGGGGGTCTCTGATAAGACAAGGAAAGATTAGGACTATTACCCCTTCAGGTATGTCGCACAAGGCGACGAATGTGAGGTTGTACATTTGGCTGGCAACCTCATCATGTTAAAGAAATTGGTACAGAAACCACCAACGAAAGAGCATATACATATTTGTTGCAGACTTCCTGCAAGAGGTCTATTTGTAGTGGTGACACCATGCTCCATAAATAGACATAAGGAAAATGAGGAATGAATATATATATAAAATCCCAGCTTTTTCTGTCAGTGTGACGTATAATGGAAATATAGCCTACAGTGTCTGACAGTTTCGTGATCTCGCAGCGTCTATGATTAGCTAGCACAGCAATGCAACTTACAGTCTGCGTTTACTCATTTTTAATCCACGCCTCTTTTTTCTTGAGACGTAAACAAACGGAAATATTACTAACTTCCGCGACCTGCCAGTCATAACAGGGAGCGAACCCAGTTTGTTTACCTGAGTTTCTCACGCGAGCTGATCTGTCAATCATCAGGATATCAGACAGATGCACGTGGGATAACACCGGACCTTTTTGAAGTAGTCGCACGAGCAAAAATATATTCCCCCGAGGATCCTGTGAAGTCCGTACATACAGGGAGAGAGAACGCTTTGATCTCCAGAAACGGGGATAATCTCGGAAGAAGCTCGTTACACGGTTTAAGTCTCAGTTGTCTATTAGCAATGCCGACGTAGAGACCGTGAAAACCTTTTATCGGGGAAAACGTAGTTTCCTAATTTCTGCTATGCTCTATAGTGTGAAAAGTAACGTCCTCTAGAGATCATAATAACATGATATATATAAACTGTGGCTCCCCAAACCAGTTCTCAGTTGTTGCTCAGAATTTTGGATAGTCTAAACACGTCGTCTAGAACCATTTTGTGGAAGGTGTGTTAATAGCCTTCGTGGGGATTTCATTCGGATTTTCTGGTAATAGAAAGTTGTGCTTAAGTGTTAAAATGTGTTACGTTTTACCATTATAATCTACTGTGAGTTCCTAGCGTTAAAATTAGTGAAATAACATAACGCGTAGATATTTCTTGCCAGTTGTTCAGTTTAATGTAAATTTTATCACCCGCTTTCTGACACAGAAGATACGGTTTAGCTGACTAAATTAATATGATAGACGCGACTGAAAGTGGACCATAGAATTCACGTTATATTTCATTTTCTGGAATTATATAAGTACTGTTGTTTAAATACCATACGACTAAAACAAACCGACGTCGACAATCTAATAGCTATTAATGACAGGCGATATTTGTTAAGTGCGCGTATGTGTAATTAAATAATAATTGACTTTGTGCGCTGATCGTGACCGGACCAGGAGGGGAAAGGCTGCATGCCTCAACCAAACCTGCACCCGCTAAGCGACGCGCAATAGGATAGGCTAAAGACACCGTGTGCCTTTTAACTTTAATCAGGACTGACGGAGAGGATAAGAGATCGTTCTTGTCCCCTTCCGTGTAAATATATGTTGAAATAAAAGTAGCATTTTTTCATAATGTTTCTATATTCTCGCAGGCCTGATCAAACGGCGACACGGCGACCAGCGATCAATTTGGGGTCTATTGTGGTCTATTTTGTTCCTTTTCTGCATCTACTGATTGATTAATGTTGTCCTCTTCTTGGCATTACGCGTCCCCAAGTTCAGTGGTGAACAGGATTTGCCAAGAGAGACACATAAACATTAAATAGTAAAGTTAACTGGACTTACAAATACCCAGATATTCATTCAATTTTATCAGTCCACTGTGGCGTAATACCAATAACATGTCTATCTGACTTTTGACAGTCTAATCATCGGATTTATCCAGCAAGTTACGCTGTTTTAAAATCGGCAATCACCGCAGAGCCAGCCGATAGGATTTACCATCATCATCAATTAACAATAATTAACAGTTTTTAGCAACCATATGTTTCCTTAGTACTGTGAACACCAGATCTCGGTTCTACATTTACTATTCGAGGTGACATTTGTTGATCCAGTAATACACCACCAAATTTGGCGTCCCCTCCTAAAAATCTTATTTGTTATAGAGGGTGGACTGGGGCCGACTTGGATAATACCCCTGACACTTTATATATTCAGGAACCATTGTAATTCCAAAGTGACATCACCAGAATAGGGTAAGCGTGATTGATGTGGCCACGTATGACAGAGAGAGTGAATATTTTCTTAGTTACAGAAACTGTACCATCATTTATTTTCTTTGCTTAAATATTGTTTACTTTACTGGATAGCATTTAGTAGGAACTTTGTTCTTTTCTTTACTGTCTATTCTGTAACATAGTGCTAACCTTTGACCTTTGGGGTTATTAACTTGTTGGGTTCTTTCTTTCTCAATAAGGGGGAGGGCACATGTATTCTGATATTTTCTATGCATGACATTCTGATTTTATTTGATCTTTCTTTAGATATTCGATGTTGTAAAGTTTTAATGATAATAAACAACAAAAAGATCTTAACTTTGTGTGCTGGTCAGACCCATATCTAATTAACCATAGTTTTTCACGTTTGTGTGTCTTGATGTCATATAATAGTGTGTGTGTATTTAGTTAAACTTATATTTCTAGATATTGGGAGGTGCAAGATTGTCTTATACTAAAAGATAGTCGTATAGATAGGCTGGACTAGAGAAACCTCTCATTCCAGAGACATACTTCTCCATAAACTATTCACTCGTGAAATCTATTTCTTACACCTTTATTTCTCACGTACTATCACCATCCACTCTACTCAGGCGGGACCATAAATATTTTTCAAACCTATCTAAATTTACGACTGTCAGTAACGCTAAGGGATGCAACTTTGGTTGAAAGTTAGACATTAATTGTATTGTTGTCCCTTATATGAACTCTCCCGAAAATAGTAAGACTCGACAAAGAAAAGTGCGCAAATCACGGTGTGCACAAAAATATATTTATAGAATGTGTGATCCCGTATACATACATCCGGATCCTCGCTGCTGCTACGTAGTTCGTGTACTGTGGTGATGCACATTGTTTTTAAAAAATACTTTTGAATAAGTAAAATTGCCGTTAGGTATTAGTGCTTTTGAATTTAATTCCCGTCTTATGACGGGCTTTTACACTAGTGATGAAATAAATTTTAAAAAGTAATTATATAATATCTTCTTCTTCTTTCCTTTTTTGTGGGGTGAATGTGTGTTTATGTGTGTGTGTGGGTTGAAAAGGAAGACCGTGCCTATTTGACATCAACAATCATTTAACTCAGACAAAAAAAGCACGATTTGCATATAATCTTGTGTTGTATTAATTTAATTACTTTTCAGCAATGTCTAAAATTAGATACATGTCTGTTACTTTTGTCGTGTGAAAGCCTTTCAAGAAAGTATAAAGGGGGGCCAAATACAATCCAAATTTCAAATAGCTTTCTCACCAGGCAGTTTCGTGACAACCTAAAGGGTTCCTAGTCTAATGGGGTTTTCTGTGCGACTGGAAATAAACGAAAACAAGATGTTCCGTGACTTTTAGGAGCTTCTGCTCCATACTTTGTGTATGTGAGCGGAAACATTTCGTGACGTACGGAGCCGGGTAATGAAATTCGTTAGGGTTTCGTGGATGGCGGAAGACATTAGGAACTGTTTTGACTGTGAGCTTTTCAAAGACTTCGGCTAATGGCCAATGCAGTGAGTGTTATCCACGGTGTGTCAGAGTTAGCGAATGTGGTCGGTGTTTTGTTATGTATCTTTAGCAGCTACTTGTAAAGCTTTGAAGTAATATTACGTATTGTATTTTGCGTGACCATTTCTCCATCTTGGTTGTTCTGTCCTTGACCTCTAACCTCAAACACATCAACCACAACCTCCTCTGGCATTTTTTTTTTTTTTTTATGGTAAACGTTCCAATGGTTGAAATAAGAGTTATGGGACATGTGCTCGTTATGGCCTTTAAAAAAAATTATTAATATGTAATATCGGAATGGACGGTCGCCGAATATTCCGCAGTGAATATTTCCCTTATTTTACCTTTAAGTCCAAAAACCTACCCTCTGTCCTGTACTTTTCTGTTTCTTAGTCTTCTAAATCATTTATACTAGACACATTAGTAAGGTCTTTGTCTTATGTAAGTCTGACCTATACTGTATAATAGGGGAACAACAGAAGTGATTGCGTCATTAATAGGCTGGACTGCCCATGGTAAATTTGGTTCCGGTGTTATGTCATGCGGGTCGCACTAATGATCCGTTCATCGAAGCATCATTTTTTTGGGTGATGCCTAAGATGGCAGGAGGATAGTAAAATGATTTCGCATTGCATAGCTAGGCGGGGGTTGTCGCAAGGAAAAGTCCATGGGTTCGATAGTCCCCTGGGTAAGCCTACTCACGTCCCGTGGTTGTTTTTTTCTGTTGTTCCTAGTGTTTCTACTTTCTTTATTTCTTACGAGTGCCTGAAAACATACCTTTATAATTTTTTTAATATTTATTTACTGTGTTACAGGCCTCACCAGGGTTTTCCCTTCCTTATGTGTTATAAATGTTTAAAACGTAGAGTACAAGGTATAATACCTTTGGTATGAAAAAAAAATTAAAATCGAACAAAGGTGATTCGTCTTACGAGGCCTTTTGCCGGGTCACGCACCGTCTGTTCGGCGGCAAGCGTGTTTAGGGACTTCAGCTGCCTTTATGGAATGTACCCAAGTTTTATTTTTATATATTATTTAGATTCTTATGTGTACTATCTAGCCTTCACTTTCTTTCCTTTCCCTGACAAAGGCCTTGTGGCCGTAACGTTGACTATTTTTCTTTGTCTTTTGTCCTCGTAAGATTGAATCGCCTTTTTTTTTCGATTTTTTTTTTTTCATCCCCATCCCTTATTTACCTTTAGCAGTGTTTCGCGCATTAGCTGAATGTTCCGTGGCGGAGGGTTTTAACTTTATTGGAGCACATAATTCCAATCCGACTTCATCAGAAATAGGTGTCCATCGCCGGTCGAGGTCGTTTGTGCATTAAATGGTCATGATGACCACCACCCAGGACGAACAGACGTGTGACCAACAACAACATTTGAATAATTAACGACATATTACTGGACCCTTATGGTTTATGTTTCTGGTTTTTTTTTTTTAACATGCAAGCAAGAATTGGTAATTGTGATTTGACCTATTTGCAATGATTTAACAGGTGTGATGCCACTTTGGCCCTATCGGCAGTTTGTTCATGTTATTTGGAATTGAAAAAGCAATATACAGTACTGTATATTCTAATTATAACCCCATCAGAGGTTGAACGGGATATTTTCAACATTAATATTGAAAAAAAAAGCTATAAACAAATAAAGTTTTTTTAAAAAAAAGGGTGATTGAAGAGGCGGAGGTGTTAAAGCTTGAGGCTGTTTTGTTTATTGTATAACTGACTTTTATTTGTCATAATTAATATTTTTTATAAAGAAACCCTAAACAACTCCCCCGTCACCCCAACCACCCCCTTTTCCACCGACCCCCCCTTTCTCCGCTGACCGAGTGACTCACAGACCGACGAAATATCAAATGTCTAACTTACTAACGGACTGATTCATGCATAGACTGTCGGGCCGAGTGACTGACTGATGTACTCATTATGATTGACTGATGGACTGACAGACGGACAACGGATAGACTGCTAATTTGACGGATCTACTTACGAACTGATTGTACAAACTGACGGATTTATTTATTGGTGGACTGAATGAATGACGGAATATCTGACCGACTGACCATGTATTGACTGATAGACTGACTGATGAACAGACGAACGGAATGAATAGAATTCATAAAACCAAACCGTAAATTTTAATTCACGCAATAATTTTCCTTTGGTTTTTTTTGATTTTTGTACGGATCAGATCATCTTGTGGTTAGATACCCATTGCAATGTAGTTTGTTGATTAACACGTTACAAGTAACTCCGTTGGCATAAACGTGATTGTACATTAAAGTCTTGTTTATGTTT